>BSBK01006681.1:195000-696517 GCA_027943335.1 Chamaecyparis obtusa | reverse complement strand
TGGTTGGGGGTATGTCCTATATAGACATATATATATATGTGTGTGTGTGTATGTATATATATAATATATATATACATATATAGACATATATATATATATATATATATATATATATATACATATATAGACATAATATATATATATATATATATATATATATATAGACATATATATATGTACACACACACACACACACACACATATATATATATCTCTCTCTTTGTGTGTGTGTGTGTTAAGAGATATCCTTGTTCAAACAATTTATTTTTCGTGTCAATTCTTTCACTTAAATAAAAAACATAAGTAAGTAAAAATATATATACAACACATCTCTCACCATATTTTCTATAAATTATTTTTAAAATATATTTTCTAGTGTTGAGAGTATAACTTTCACAACTATATACTAAAAATAACAAAAAAGTAATACTAAATCAACATCTATTAAGTCAATGATTTAAAATTAACTCCACTCTATATTTTATGATCAGTGAAAAGTTTTTTAATTTTTTTATTATTTAACTAAGTTTGTACTTGGCCCAACCAAGGGTGATTAGAAGTGAGAAATTACCTTCCTAATGATACATTAACACAAAGACATACCCATAAATATGACAAGCACTATTAACATGATAAAAGTCCCTAACTTACTATTAGTTCCTCCCTTAGTTTGAGACTGAAGGCCATCTCAAAGGATTCCTTCTTTGCCTTCTTTTCTCTTTTCCCTTTAATTTTTGCTAATTGACAACTAAATTTTTAGCTTCTTTTTGCCACTCTAGAGCATCATGTGAGGTATTTGTCTCATAAATTATGCTCCCCTTAACTTACATAAGCTTGCCTTCTACCAAAAGTGCCTCTTCTCCATCTCTAGATCCCACAAACCCTTTTTTCTCCCCACCCCTCCGATGTTCCAACTCCATTTTTTTTGGTCACACTCAATATTAAGAGCATTAACACTTTTTCAATATTGGTCTCTCAAACTAATCCAAAATCCCAAGTGATCCTATCGACTTGTCCTTTCTTAGAGCTGAGTGTAACTCTTATGTCTCTCATCTTTTTTCTTTTCTATTGAATAACGAAGGGGGGAGACATATTTTCCTCCATGATGTTGAATTAAACACTCTTTGTTTGGCACATTGAGCTACCATATGTCCAATTTGAAATAATCTTCTACATCTAAAGGGGATTCCCTCACAGTCTAGGGGTTGCACCTAACAACCTTTCAAAGTTTTATGCAAAATCTCTTTGGGAAGCCCCACTGACACATCAATCTCCACCAAATTTTAGGGGAAGGTCAAGTGTAGCAGGTGAGAACCTTCATCCACCATTATAAAAATCCCTAAATAATTTCCAACCATCTCAAAGCAAGAATCAAACCAAAATGTAAAGGAAATGTTTGAGAGTATCACCTAGAGAGGAAATTTATCAAAAAAATTAGGAGCTGGGTTAAAATATGGGTGCTAGGGCTTCAACATCAATGGATATTTCCTCCTAACTCTAAAAATGGTCACATAGAATCTTGTTCCTGTCCTTAATATCTTAAAAAATAAAATAAAAAAACCCTCTTGCAACCATATATGTTTTAACACTCCTATCCAAAAATAGGCTCCCAGTTATCTGTATCTACTTGTGGAGATCATGCAAACTCGGCCACAGGGCCCTAAATCTCCCCAATTAGACCAAGTTCTGAAAAAACTTCCACATTGTGAGATATTTCATCCTCAACTTCATCCATAATATCTACGGTGAGGGTTTTGGTTGGGTGATGTTTCATGACATTTACCCTCTCTTCTTCCTAGATTGGGTTCCTTATTGAGAACAAAGTAGGGCATGAAGATGGTTGAGAGAGGCCACTGGGATCAGGCCTTTGGAATCCAACTACATCCCTTGGTCCTCCACAAGGAAAATCCATCTCCAAATGCCAATGGTTTGGATCGATGATGCTCTTGATCTAATTTTGGAAGGAACCCATATCATTGCCTACAAATTCTAAACAAATCCTTCTTTGATTTTCCTCTGGCTTTGACCCCTCCCTACATAGGTAGAAAGAGACCTTCCCCCTTCAACTAGAACTATCCCACCAACCAAGGACACCAGTCCTTGTGAGGGGCCCTATGAAGCCCCTACAGATAAATGCAACACTGAAGAAACACTAACAACAACATTTTGAATCTTCACTTTCCATTCTAAAATTATTATTACGTTGAGAGACATCTATAATCATAGAATGGGGGTGATCAACTCATGTTCACAAATCCAAAAAGAATGTGGATATGTATGCTTCAATATCGTAATTGAAATGAGAAAGCAAGCATGCATGCCATTAAAAAGCACTACCTTTCCTCTTTAAGTCAATGTGCAAGTTCTTTACTTTGAGGATAAAAGCTCTAGTTTATGCTTTCCAACTACTAAATGAGGTGATGCTTGGTTTAATATCAAGGTGGCGTATGAATATAAAATTCTTTATTATACCAATGAGACTTGGATCCACCTTTATGACATTTTTTTTTGAGGATTTTATTAGTTTAATGATGTTTGCGACCAACTTCTACCCCACTTTTATCTTTTTCCCAAACAACACAATTTCAATGATATGATGAAAAGACTCTTGTATGATTCCATTAGAGGTGTCAAAGACTTTGAGGTTCCTAATTTCCTTTTATCATCATCCCTTGAAAATCATGGGTTCATATATTTATACAGTGAGAGTGTCATTTGGGTCCCTTAAGATAACTCCTATGAAGGTGATTGTCATGATAATTTTTCTTGCACCATCCATGCCATTTACATGCTTTTTGAATAGGCTAAATAACTGAGGGGGGGGGGGGGGGGGGGTGAATCATTTATTCCCACACACTTTACCAATATTTTTCTCTGTCGGTAAACTATTAAATAACAATAATAACAACTTTTGATTTATTGTTTAAGCACATAAAAAAATCCACAAAAAATGTAAAACATGTAAACTCAGGAACACCAACACAAAGGAACACCAAGTTTTATGCGGATAACCCAACTAGGTGTTGGAGATTCACCAGCAAGCTAGATTGTTGATTGTGTGTTTGTCATTGATGACAACATATGGTAAGCAACATGTGTGGAAGCCTAATGGAGAGATCTTTGAGCATATGTTGGCATGGATATGTTATCAACATGATATCATAGATGCAGAGGTTGATTCTGAGTAAAGGCAATAGTACAGTTGTGTTTATCAATGAGTGTTTCTCACAAGTCCCAGGAATAGTTCTGTATATGATTTGCAGTATGGTTGCAGTAGAGCCTTGCACATTTTTATTTATGTTGTAGACATATGTATGATGTTATGTTCATGGACGTAGAGTCAGATATGTAGTACAGGTTGAGTTATGAAGTCTATAGTTGACAGTCATAGTTTCCCGAGTTTACCTGGAAGAGCCGACAATGTTTATATGATTGTGGTAGTTGCACCTATCATCTTGGTATGCGTGCTTGGATTTATATTAAGAAGAGAGTTAAGGATTTATGATTAAGAGTGCATACATAATTCAACATGAGAAGAAAGTTGGAGTTAATTTAGTAGAGCCGACTGTGTGTAGCGTTGCGTCTACTCACAAGGAATTGTGTAGTCCTAATTTATGTTGTGTGCATAGTAAAGCCAATTGAGATGTTATTGGAGAGTTGTATTATTTCTCTAATATGATTTTAAGATGGTTCTAATAGGACAACTTGATTATAGCATTTAGAGAAAGATATTTATAAGCAGTCATTTGTGATTGCTAAGCATGGCTTATAGTTGAAAGATAAGAGCAAGAGCAGAAAGTGTGAAGTATTGATCCATTAGCAGAAGGTCTATGTGACACAGTAAAGAGTATATACTATTCATTGGAACTGATCAAGATAGAAGGTCTATGCTTAGTTCACCAAGACCCAGATATAGTGTGTATCTGTTAAACATAAGGTTGCAACCTTCACCCCTTTGAGTAGTGTGCTCTTAGACAGTGCATCCTCATCCCTAACAGGGTTAATTGTAAAATACTCCTAACAGGATCTAACCCTTGACTAGGTCACTGTACTTATTGCATTGTAAAGATCAATTCCTAATAGGGTTGTAAGATCTTCTAACAAGGATCATAATACACTAGTGTAGTTCTTAGTGGGTGTCAATTCCCACTGGGGTTTTTACCTATTTGTGTTTCCCCGTAACCAAAATTATGGTGTTGTGTTAAGTGTTCTTTCATTGTGTTTATGCTTAATGTTCTTATATACTTAATTGGATAAAGAATTGAATCTTGTAGATAACTGATTCACCCCCCCCCCCCCCCCCCCCTCTCAGTTATCTCTTGGGACTATTCCTAACAATTGGTATCAGAGTCAAGTGCCTCTAAGAGAAAGTTTAACAAATTGAGGTTGATCAGATGGCATTCTTTAGAAAAGAAAGTCTTAAGTTTTATGGAGAGAACTATCTAGATTGGAAGAACAAAATGGTGACACATTTGCAGTGTATTGCCTTTGAGATTTTTGAAGTAGCTACCAAAGAAGTTGAGATTCTTTCACTGGAAGATCTTGTAAAAGAAGATGCAACCTTGAAGCAAAAGGAGATGTTCATTTCAAATGATATTGCCAAAGAAGCCCTATTTGACAGTAAACTTTCAAAGATCAAGAAAATGGACAATGCCTATTAGATATGGAAGTACCTAGAAGACATGTTTGAAGGAGATATTCAAACCAAGAATGCACGCAAAAAGACATGGAAGAAAAGATACAATACATTAGATATGTTACCTGATGAGAATGTTAGAGCTTACAATCAAAGGATTAATGAAGCAGTTGCAAGAATCAAAATTAATGGTGGAGAAATCTTGGAAGAAGACATAATGGATAAATTGATGACTACCTTGACACCAGAATATGAAAACAAGATATGCATCCTAGATGAAACTATGCAGTCCATAAAAGAGTTTAAAAGAGAGACTTTAATCAGCAAGCTTTCATCCTTTGAGATATCAAGATTGAAGATAGAGCCTAAAAGTGAAATAGTACTCAAAGCTTCAGTACATGGTAAGAAATCCTTGAACACCTCTGGTAATTTTGATGATGATGATGATGAAGAGAAAACACTAGATGATTTCATTGCTATGATTGATAAAAGAGAAATGAAAGGAAAAGGAAAACATGAAGGTTAATTACCATTCAAATGTGTTTCATGTAATAAGATTGGTCACTTTGCATCCAAGTGTCGTACGAGAGTTAAGTAGTTCAAAAATAACTACAAGCCTAAGTATACAAATGAATGTTACTATGTTGGAGATGGAGTATCAAATGAAGAATCATCAAAGGATGAAATTGGATTCATTGCTCTTGAAGATGAAAATAATGCACAAGAGTTAGCACTGATTTCACAAGCTGACATCAGGATAGATTGGATCATTGACAGTGGTTGCTCACACCACATGACATGAGACAAAGATAGATTTGTACATCTGAATAGATACAAAGGAGGCATGGTTATATTTGGAGACAACACTCCTAAACCTATCATTGGTAGAGGAGCCATCACCGTGGATGGAAAGAACAACATTGATGATGTTCTATATGTTGATGTTTTGCAACATAACCTACTAAGTGTTGGACAGTTGCTTGACAAAGGGTACCAGTTGGAGTTCAAAGATAACAAATGCATCATTAATAACAAAGAAGTAGAAATGATTGCATCAGGTTCAAAGCCTAAAGGTAATGTTATTCAGCTTAATCCTAAAGCAAGTTGTTTTGTTGCTAAAGTAGATGACATTTGGTTATGGCACAAAAGACTATGTCATATCAATTTTGATAACATAGGAAATATAAGTAATGTAAAGGCAGTAAGAGATCTTCCTAGCATTACAAAACAAGTTGATGCAATATGTAGGGAATGTGTGATGGGAAAGAATGTAAGGAATTTATTCAGAAGCAAGCATAATTTGGCAGAGAACAAGTTGGATCTGATACATACAGACCTATGTGGACCAACTCAAACAAGATCATACTATGGTGAAAGGTATTTCATTTTGTTTGTTGATGATTATTCTAGAATGATGTGGGTTGCATTCTTAAAAGACAAATCAAAAGCATTTGACAAGTTCAAAATATTCAAAGTTTAGGTTGAAAATGAGTCTAGATTAAAGATTAAATATCTAAGATTAGATAGAGGAGGAGAATTCACCTCTAACATATTTTATGAGTACTACAAAGAACATGAGATAAAGAGACAGCTAAGTGTCCCTAGATCCCCTCAGCAGAATGGAATTGTAGAGAGAAGGAATAGGATCATTCTTGACACAACATGCACCATCATGATTGAAGGAAAGGTTGCACCCACCTATTGGAGAGATGTGGTCAATACTACAGTCTATACTATCAATAGAATTCAATTAAGGCTAGGCACAGACAAAACACCTTATGAGCTATGGTTTGGGAATGTACCTACAACAAAATACTTGAGAATCTTTGGAAGCAATTGCTACATCAAGAGAGATGAAGCAATTGGCAAGTTTGATGCAAGAAATGATGAAGGTATTTTTCTTGGTTACTCTACCAAAAGCAAAGCTTATAGATGTTTTAATTTGAGATTGAAGAAGATCATTGAAAGTGCTCATGTTAAGATTGATGAGAAAATTATGATTCAAGAGAGATACCATGATTATGCACCTATGATTGAAGAAGAACCTAGAACTACTAGTAGTGAAGCAGTTGTTGAAGAAATGTTTGACATCATAGATGTTCTATTCAATGACCCTGAAACAAGTGATGAGAAAGTCACACCTAATGTTCCTAAATTCACATCTAGATATCATTCAAAAGAAGACATCATTGGAGATCAGAGAAGCAAAGTCATGACAAGATCAAAAGCAAAGAGTTCCACAACAAATGAAGAGGTATGTTTACTATCATAGATTGAACCCTTAAGTGTTGAAGATGCATGTAATGATTTAGATTGGCATGAATCAATTAAAGAAGAGCTAGATTAGATAATTAAGAATGACACATGGGAATTGGTCCCTAGGCCTAGTGATAAGAATGTAATAGGAACAAAATGGATATTCAGAAATAATATTAATGAAGATGAAACAATGGTAAGAAACAAAGCAAGACTAATGTGTAAAGGATATGCACAAAGAGAAGGAATTGATTATTTAGATACATTTGCCCCTGTAAGAAGATTAGAAGCCATAAAGTTAATTCTAGCCTATGCTACCTTCAAAGATTTCAAGGTATACCAGATGGATGTTAAGTCAACATTCCTAAATGGAGAATTGAAGGAAGAAGTATACATAGAGCATCCTAAAGGATTCACCTTATCAAATAGACCTGATATGGTATGCATATTGAAGAAAGCCCTCTATGGACTTAAGCAAGCCCCTAGAGCATGGTATGAAAGACTTGATGGATATTTAAATAAGATTGGATTCAAGAAAGGAGCAGCAGAGCTGCAGATTGTAACTTATTCATAAGAGAAACATCTGATGGATTATTGTTAGTTGCCATATTTGTTGATGAAATTATCTTTGGTGGTAATGACAAGCTCAATGTTGAATTTGCTAAGGAGATGCAGAGAAAATTTGAGATGAGCATGATTGGACCTATCAAGTACTTTTTGGGATTGAATGTGTAGCAGGTAGACAAAGGTATATTCATAAATCAGACCATGTATGTGAAAGATATCTTGAAGAAATTCAAGATGGACGATTGCAAACCAGTAAGTACTCCTATGATAACTAGATGAAAGCTTTCAAAAGAAGATGGTTCACTAGGAGTAGACATAACCTTGTAAAAGTCTATGATTGGTAAACTTATATATCTTACTCAAACCAGACCATACATTTCCAATGCAGTTGGTATTGTTGGAAGTTTTGCAACATAACCTAAGCAAAGTCATCTCATGGCAATAAAAAGAATATTCAGATATTTGAATGGAACCTTAGACTATGGTTTATGGTATCCCAATTTAGAGAATGTAGAGCTTCATGTATATATAGATGCATATTGGGCAAGATGCATGGATGATATAAAGAGTACCTCAGGAGGAGCAGTATTTCTTGGTGATAGACTTGTCACTTGGACAAGCAAGAAGCATAATTGTATCTCTCAGTCAACATCAGAAGCATAATATGTAGCAACAACATTCAATTGTTCCACAATTGTGTGGATCAAGAAGATGATAAAGGATTTTGGTATTCATATTGATTATCCTATTGTTATTCATTGTGATAACACTAGCACTATCAACATGTCAAAGAACCTTGTGATGCATGCAAAGAAAAAACACATTGAGATAAAATATCACTTCCTAAGAGAAAAAGTAGTAGAAAAAGAAGTAAAGGTGGACTATGTGAGCACAAAAGATCAACTAGAAGACATATTCACAAAGCCTTTACCTAAAGATACTTTTGAGTATCTCAGGGAGAAGCTGGGAGTAATTCCCTTCCCTGAAACTGATTAGAGATAGCAATAATGCATCAGTCCTCAGTGACTAATGAAAGATTGAGTACTCTGCCACAAGAGTAGTACCGGTGCTTAAATAGTTTGGCACCCTTTGCCATTGATGTCAAAGGGGGAGTATACAATCATGAAAAATAGTAAATAATACAGTGGCTCATCCTTAAGGAAGTTTTGCTGAGGAAATGGAGAATGTTATAAAAGAATTGCAGCAAGGGGGAGTAAGTACTTAGCAAGAAGGAACAAAACATTAAGAGATGGAGGATTCATCCTTGGGGGAGTTTTTTTGAAGAAATGGAGAATATTATAAAAAGATTGTACATTTGGATCGGTGGTGTTTTTCATTCCATATGTTTCCATCAATGCCAAAGGGGGAGACTGTTAGAGATTTGCCAGCAAGCTAGATTGTTGACTGTATGTTTATCATTGATGATAACATATGGTAAGCAACATGTGTGGAAGCCTGATGGAGAGAGCTTTGAGCATATGTTGCATGGATATGTTATCAACATGATATCATAGATGCAGAGGTTGATTCTGAGTAAAGATAGCAATACAGTTGTGTATATCAGTGAGTGTTTCTGACAGGTCCCAAGAACAATTATGTATATGATTTGCAGTACGATTGTATTAGAACCTTGCACATTTATATTTATGTTGTAGACATATGTATGATGTTATGTTCATGGACGTAGAGTCATATATGCAGTACAGGTTGAGTTATGAATTCTCTAGTTGACAGTCACGATTTCCTAAGTTTACCTGGAAGAGTCGATAGTGTTTATATGATTGTGGTAGTTGCACCTATCATCTTGGTATGTGTGCTTGGATTTATGTTAAGAAGAGAGTTAAGGATGTTTGGTTAAGAGAACATAACATAATTCAACATGAGAAGAAAGTTGGAGTTAATTTAGTAGAGCTGACTGTGTGTAGCATTGCATCTACTCACAAGGAATTATGTAGTCCTAATTTATGTTGCGTGCTTAGTAGAGCCGACTGAGATGTTATTGGAGAGTTGTATTGTTTCTCTAATATAATTTCAAGATGGTTCTAATAGGCTGACTTGATTATATGATTTAGAGAATGATATTTATAGGCAGTCATTTGTGATTGCTAAGCATGGCTTATAGTTGAAAGATAAGAGCAAGAGAAAAAAGTGAAAAGTGTTGAGCCATTAGCAGAAGGTCTATGTGACATAATAAATATTATATGATATTCATTATAAATGATCAAGATAGTAGGTCTATGCGTAGTTCACCAAGATCCAGATATAGTGTGTATCTGTTAAATAGAAGGTTGCAGCCTTCACCCCTTTGAGCATTGTGCTCTCAGACAGTGCGTCCTCACCCCTAATAGGGTTAATTGTAAAAGACTCCTAATAGGGTTCGACCCTTGACCAAGTCATTGTACTTATTACATTGTAAAGATCAACTCCTAACAGGGTTATAAGATCTTCTTACAGGGATCATAATACACTACTGCAGTTCTTAGTGGATGTCAATTCCCACTGGGGTTTTTACCTATTTGTGTTTCCCCATAACCAAAATTGTGGTGTTGTGTTAAGTGTTCTTTTATTATGTTTATGCTTAATGTTCTTATATACTTAATTGGATAAAGAATTGAATCTTGTAGATAACTGATTCACCCCCCTCTTAGTTATCTCTGTTAATATGATTTATAACAACAAAGAGGGGGGGGGTGAATCAGTTGTTCTCAAGTCTAGATGTATTAAAAAAAACTTTAAAACTCTTCAACAAATCAGATCTAATAACTAACACCTACTCGGTCATTATTGATTGCATAACAGAAACATATAACATTGTAGTCCACTTATCCAATAGCATCTAACTTGTAAAACACAAAAATGTTCAAACCAAAACATTCACACAAGTATCAACACCAGGATTTATAGTGGAAACCCAATTTGGGAAAAACCACTTTGTAACATGTTACTATTATGTTCACTCTTCTGAAGTGAGCTCGGTGAAAAGCCAACCTTGTCAAAGGTTACAAACACATTGTCAGGTGTGACCCGGTTAAAGGATTTAAACCACTCTGTTAAAAGTGTGCCTTGTTATAGGACTTACATACACTCCATTAGACTGCAACCTTGTTCAAAGGATTTATACCTATGACTGTTAGATTAACCTTTGTTAAAAGGATTTTGACTATTACAATGGTTAGAAAGTAGCAGTAGTATTGATCTGAAAAACATACAACTCACTTTGCAAATATCAGATCCAATTCCATACACATATGTTGGCTTACTGACTGTGAACCTTTGCCATCTCCATCACTGATCTGCTCAGAACTCTCTTCAAGCAATCACAACACTTCTCCTTTAGCCTTCTCTGCTTAGACAGTCAATAACATCAACAACACTGCCAACATCTCCTTACTATTCAACCTCTCGCTTAGGTTTCCTTAATACTTCCTCTATTAGGTCAATACATCTTTTGCTGCTTAATCTCCTTCGTAGATCTTAGGGTTAGGTCATATTCATTGAATTTGTTCTACATTATTTTCTTTGGCTATCCATCTAAAAATATCTCAAATCTCTTAATAAATTTACAATAAAACATTTTACAGTGCATAAAATGCTTTCATACAATCAATAAATAAAGTCAACATGTTTTACATAATCCAAGAATTCAACGATGTTGATTGGAAATCTGAATTCTTCCTCAAATGAAAAATAATGACACTTGGTCAATAATGTGTTCAACTTCTCGGTCTTCACTAGAAAGCTCGGTCACCACATAAATTGTTTCCTCAGCTAATACTGTCTTCCTTGACAATTAACTAGTGTTCGGTCAACATTGAATTTAATCGGCATATACTAGCTCGGTCGACACTAACAACACTCAGCTTAAACTATATTTCTTCACTTTTTCTCGGTTAAGCCTACCAGTTTAGTCTTCATTCTTACTTAGATAAATAATACATTATCTTATCATTGTGCCACATAATCAAGTACTCATTGAAGTATCAAGATAACTCAACCTTTCCTTAGGTGCTATCGTTACCAACCTTGCCTATCCCCTTAGCAACACTCAAATAGCTATAGTACTTTCTTAAATAGCAACAGTCTTACCAGTTAAGGTTTGACATCAATGACAATACAACAATTGCTTCAATTGTAGTTTCCAACAATCTCCCTTTTTTGGCATTTATGGAAACACCATATGAATATCACATGAATTACCAACCAATCCAAAAATGTATTTTTCCATCAGAATATTTATAATATCCTTAGTTTCATTCTGATACAGAATCAATTAGCCATGCTTGACCGTCCACTAAATTTCTCCCTTTGTCTAGATCTTCTCATTCTGTGTATTCATCTGTGATCATCTCCCTCTTTGACAAAAATGCCAAAGCAACAACAAAAACATACATCTTGCATATGTAGATATCATCCTTTTAGTTCAGTAACAATATTTCTCCCTCTGTCATCTTTGCTTATGGCTAATTCTTGATTTTGCTGTGCTTTTCACAACTCTAGGCTGCTCCTAAAGTGTGACCTTTCTCTACATCAATTTGTTAGATTTTCTTTGTAGCACATTTGATGCAGTGCTCCTAGCTTGACTAGGCAGCCTTAGTTAGGGGAAGGACCCCTAATTGACTTCTCACGTATTCATGAGCTTCTTTAGGTAAAGCCTTAGTAAATATGTTTGCTAGTTGTTCCTTTGTATTCACGTATTCCATGTCGACCTCTCTATCTTGTACCAGTTCTCTCAAGTAATGATACTTGATGGAAATGTGTTTGGTCTTTGTGTGCATCACTGGATTCTTAGAGATGTTGATAGCGCTTGTGTTGTCACAATAAATGACAACTGGTTCAGTGATTTCTTCTTTCATGCCTACCAACAATTGCTTTATCCATATCATATTTGAACAGTTCACAGCTACAGCCACGTACTCAGCTTTAGCAGTAGATTGGGAAATGCAATTCTATTTCTTGCTTGTCTAGGAGACTAATCTCTATCCAAGAAAGAAAGCTCCACCACTAGTACTTTTTTTGTCATCTACATTTCCTGCCCAATCAACATCTGTATACACTCTTAGTTCAAATTTGTCATGCTTCTTATAGTACAATCCATAGTCAGCAGTTCCCTTCAAATATCTCATGATTCTTTTAACCTCCATCATGTGAGTTTCCTTAGGATTGGTAGAGAATCTTGCCACAATCCCAACAACTAATGCAATATCTGGTCTTCTATGTACAACATACTATAGCTTTCCGATCATAGATCTACACAAAGTCTGGTTAACTTCTACAACATCATCATTTTTAGACAACTTATGTCCAGTAGCCATGGGAGTACTTAATAGCCTTGAATCTTCCATACCAAAGGTTTTCAGTATCTCATGAACATATTTAGACTGGGTGATGAAAATTCCTTTCTCCATCTGATATACTTGCAAACCAACAAAAAATTTGACCTCCCCAAACATACTCATTTCAAATTCAATTTGCATTTCATTTGAAAATTTCACAAGGCATCTTGTCCACCAAATATAATATCATCTACAAAGATCTTAGATAACAAGATTCGTTTACCTTCTTCATATTTCATGTACAGATTGCTTGTGTCATTTGTCCTTGAGAATCCAATCTATATTAAGTAGTTGTGCAATCTCTCATACCATGCTCTAGGAGCTTTCTTTAGTCCATATAGTGCTTTATTCAGTTTGCAAACCATGTGTCTTCTGTTTGGATCAACAAATCCTTCTAGCTATTCAATATACACTTCTTCTTCCAATATACCATTTAAAAATGTAGACTTAACATCCATTTGGTATACCTTGAAATCTTTATAGGCAGCATATGCAAGCAGAGTTATGACTCCTTCCAATCTTGCTACAGGGGCAAATGTCTCCCCATAATCTATTCCTTCTTCTTGTGCATAGCCTTTGCATACCAGCCTAGCTTTGTTTCTTGTGATATGACCATGCTCATTTAGCTTATTTCGAAATACCCACTTTGTCCCAATGACATTCTTATTTTTTGCTCTCGGCACCAGAGTCCAGATATCATTCTTCTCTATTTGGTCTATCTCTTCATTCATTGCTTCTATCTAGTCTTCATTTTCTAATGCCTCCTTTGTTGTCTTAGGCTCAAATTCACATAGTAAACATGTTGGATCTCTTGCCTTGCTTCTGGTCTGAATTCTAGTATCTTTATCTCCAATAATTTGTTTAGGCTTGTGATGTCTCCTTATATATTGTGCTAGAATAGGTTTTGCTCTCCTTTCATTTTTCTCATCAGGCTCACCAACAAGATTATCAGATTCAGCTTCTGAATGCTCAGCAACCTCTTCCTAATACTCGACAGCTTCTTCCAGTCTCTCGACACGTTCTTCTTCTCTCTTGGCATTGTTTTCCTGATGCTCGACATTGCTTACCCAAGACTCAACATCAAGTGCAGGTCTATCACTTGCCTCTTCTTCCTCTATATGCACAAAAGATCTGTAATCTTCTGGTTCTCTGTTACTGTCAGCTTCATTTTTCTCTGCATACCCATCAACTTTGACATTCACACTTTCCACAATTTTGTTAGTGTTAGAGTTCAAACACTTATAAGATTTACTTTTTGTGGAATAGCCTAGGAATATACCCTCATCACTTTTAGCATCAAATTTTCCATTTCTACTATCCTTTAATATGTAGCACTTACTTCCAAAAATTCTAAAGTACTTTACATTCAGTGCATACCCATGCCATAATTCATAAGGTGTCAGATTTGTACCTTTTTTTATCTGTACTCGGTTAAGAGTATAAACAGCTATACTTACAGCTTCTTTCCAATACTTCTGTGCAACATTCTTTTCAATCATTAATGTCCTTGCATAGTCCAAGATAGATATGTTCCTTCTCTCTACTATACCGTTCTATGGAGGAGTTCTAGGTGCAGACATCTATCTTTTGATCCCTCTATCATTGCAAAATAGATTAAATTCATTTGATGTAAATTCTCCACCTCGGTCAGATCTAGACATTTTAGGTTCTTACCTATCTCTTTTTCAACCTTAGCCACATACCACTTAAAAAATTGAAAAGCATCAGATTTTCTTTTAAGAACATTACATGCATCATTCTGGTATAATCATCAACAAACAAGATAAAATATCTAGCACCACAATAGCTTTGTACACCCATCGGTCCACAAAGGTCAGTATGAACCAAATCTAAGATATTCTCAAAAGTAAAAGTTTTTCTCTTGAAACTAGACTTTGTCATCTTACCCAACTAACATTCTTTGCACATTACATTCTCAAGTTTCTTCAATCTAGGTAGACCTCTCACTTTCTTTTTCTTGCTAATTTCTACCAGATTATCAAAGTTAACATGATATAGTCGCTTATGCCATAACCAAATATCATCAAGTTGTGCAATCATACATGTTTCTTCATATAGGTATAGATAGAACAAATTACCTCTAGTCTATTCTCCACTTCCAATCAGTTCACCAGTGGTATCAAATATTTTGGCCTTCTTGTGATGAAATTCCACTTGGTAGCCAGTGCTATTAAGCTGTGCAACACTTAGAAGATTATAGTTAAGACCCTCAACCCAATAAGCATTTTCACAAGTGATCTAATCAGTCAACTTAATCAATCATTTTCCTCTAACAAGACATGGTGCATCATTTCCAAATTTCACACTCCTACCTTTATAATGATCTAAGGTATCAAACTTACTCTTATCTCTAGTCATATGATGTGAACAGCCACTATCAATAATCCATTTATCATTTTTGTTCACATAAGATATCAATGTAGTTTTCTCATCCTCATCAAATTCATCTTTCATTGCAACATAGACAACCTCAATTTCAAAATCATCACTATCAGTGTCAGTCTCTTCTTCGGCAATGTAGCAGGATTTCTTACCTTTTCCTTTGTAGTCCTTGTATCTTCGGTAAGCTCTATCTTCTCTTTTGTCTTTATGCTTGTTGTCCCTTTCTTCATCCTTATTATCTCTGTCAAGACATCTAGCAGCTATATGACCAACTTTATTACATAAAAAACATATAATAGGGAGTTTATCTTTGTACCTTCCTTTTCCCCTTTTCAGTCTTCTAGCCATAAAAGCTTCTAGATCCTCAAGTTCTTCATCAAATGTGTCACTGTCACTTTCACTTTCACTTTCACTTATGCATCTTTCTTTTTCCTTCTTTGACTTACTCAGAACCATTTGTGACTTAAAGGCAGATTCAATATTACCAATATTAAAGTTATCATAGATAGAAAGTTCAAAAGCAGTGGGCTTACCAACCAAACTTTCCAAAGTAAGAGCATTAGTAGAGTTACATCTAGATTCCTGAATTGCAAAAATTTTGATTGCATAGATAGGACGCAGAGTTCTCAATACTTTTCCTATTACAGTTTCATCCTTAATAGTTCCATTTTCTCCTCTAATAGCATTTACAACTTCTTTTATTCTACCACAATATTGTGTAATATTCTCACCTTCTTGCATTCTCATTTCATAAAATTTACCTCTTAGGCTCTCGGCTTTTTCTCTCAACACATTTATGTCACCACCATAAATGTTTGCAAGGGTGTCCCACATTTGCTTTGCAGGTATGCAGTCTTTGATGTCTTCAAATTTTGGATAAATTTGGGTTGGCACAATCTCCAACATTGCTTGGTTGTGCTCTTATTTAGCTTTCATTTCCTCAGCAGTTAGAGGTGCAGCAGGTGTGGCATAGTCATGCTCAATGTAATGCTTTGCAGAATCACCAATACCAGCCAGATGTAGCTTCATCAAACTTTTCCATGCAGGAAAGTTTTCCTTATTCAACTTTGGTACCTCCTTATACATCTTGATCATTTTCTTCAAGTACCTTTAAACTTGTTTTCTATAAGCACCAACAACTTTGATACCAATTGTTAATATGATTTAGAACAACAAAGAGGGGGGGTGAATCAGTTGTTCTCAGGTCTAGATGTATTAAAACAAAATTTAAAAATCTTCAACAAATCAGATCTAATAACTAACACCTACTCGGTCATTACTGATTGCATAATAGAAACATATAATAGTGCAGTCCACTTATCCAATAGCATCTAACTTGTAAAACATAGAAATGTTCAAACCAAAACATTCACACAAGTATCAACACCAGGATTTATAGTGGAAACCCAATTTGGGAAAAACCACTTTGTAAAATGTTACTATTATGTTCACTCTTTTGAAGTGAGCTTGGTGAAAAGCCAACCCTGTCAAAGGTTACAAACACGCTATCAGGTGTGACCCGGTTAAAGGATTTAAACCACTCTGTTAAAAGTGTGCCTTGTTATAGGACTTACATACACTCCATTAGAATGCAACCTTGTTCAAAGGATTTATACCTATGACTGTTAGGTCAACCTTTGTTAAAAGGATTTTGATTGTTACAATGGTTAGAAAGTAGCAGTAGTATTGATCTGAAAAACATACAACTCACTTTGCAAATATCAGATCCAATTCCATACACATATGCTGGCTTAATGACTGTGAACCTTTGCCATCTCCATCACTAATCTACTCGGAACTCTCCTCAATCAATCACAACACTTCTCCTTCAGCCTTCTTTGCTTAGACAGTCAATAACATCAACAACACTTCCAGCATCTCCTTACTATTCAACCTCTCGCTTAGGTTTCCTTAATACTTCCTCTATTAGGTCAATACATCTTTTGCCCCTTAATCTCCTTCGTAGATCTTAGGATTAGGTCAGATTCATTGAATCCATTCTACATTATGTTCTTCGGCTATCCTTCTAGAAATATCTCAAATCTCTTAATAGATTTACAATAAAACATTTTACAGTGCATTAAATGCTTTCATACAATCAATAAATAAAGTCAACATGTTTTACATAATCCAAGAATTCAATGATGTTGGCTGGAAATCTGAATTCTTCCTCAAATGAAAAATACTAGTGCTCGATCAATACTCTGTTCAACTTCTTGGTCTTCACTAAAAAGCTCGGTCACCACATAAACTGTTTCCTCGGCTAATACTATCTTCCTCGGCAATTAACTGGTGTTCGGTCAACACTGAATTTACTCGGCATATACTAGCTCGGTTGACACTAACAACACTCGGCTTCAACTAAATTTCTTCACTTTTTGCTTGGTTAAGCCTACCAGTTTAGTCTTCATTCTTACTTAGATAAATAATACATTGTCTTATCATTGTGCCACATAATCAAGTACTCATTGAAGTATCAAGATAACTCAACCTTTCCTTAGGTGCTATTGTTACCAACCTTGCCTATCCCCTTAGCAACACTCAAATAGATATAGTACTTTCTTAAATAGCAACAATCTTACTAGTTAAGGTTTGATATCAATGACAATACAACAATTGCTTCAATTGCAGTTTCCAACAATCTCTTGGGACTATTCCTAAAACACCAAGTTTTATGCGGATAACTCAAACTAGGAAAAACCACGAAGAAGCTAATTCTTATGGAATGAAAACACTTGTTAAGATGCCATAATTTAAGGTGATTTGTACAAAGGCTCACTATTGGTTGTGCTCACTGTAGGTAAGGCTCACTACTAGTTGGGCTAACTACCCTTAAATATGAAAAGGCTCACTGCCAATACAAAGAGGCTCACAACCAAAGTATTTTAAATAAAATTGAATTCACCACTAAGATCACTATCACCAACACTTTGAGATGCACACAATCATCAACACATATATCTCTAGAAATAGATTCACAATCACTTCTCATACAAAAAAAACATAAGCCACACAAACAATATAAATCCTCACTCTTCTTATACTGCTTGATGCCATCAACCATTTCGGCCAAACACAGTTTGAAATAAGTCACACCAACACATTCCTATGGTAGTAAGGAATGAAATGTGGACCACCTCGACCAATACAACTTGCCTCACACATGCCAACATGTAACACCATCTACAAAGTCACCGATTCTAATGAACATGATGAACATGTTACATAACAATTAGGTTTGAAACATAGATGCACAAGCTCCAAATAGGATCAACCCTAAAGAACTGATCCACTGAATATTGTACACAATGTAGAACCAACATTGAAAAGAATAAGAATAGATAACTGAAGCATATCTTTTGGTGAACACTTCTACCGAGACACACAAACTATCAGTACAACTACTGATACCACCAAGACTATTAGTACACATCAATGGATGCAACCAGAACATGAAAATGCATAGGATATGTTGACATCAATGAAAACCATTAATGCTAACAACACGAATAACATCAACTTCACATACTAACATGCCTAACAACTTATCATTATTGTCTCTAATAACAAAGAATCTTGCAAATAGATAACTTGAAAACATTGAATTTGAAAAAAACACATAATTTGATCCAATAACTCATTGTAACATCACAATTGTAGAAAGCTCATACCATTTATAATATTAATTTTTTATCATAACAATACAAATCTAATATTATGGGATGTTTCTAAAAAAAATTCGGCCAAAGTTGGAAAATTTCTTTATTGTGTTAAAAGATCTTCGATGCATGTGGATGAAAGGGATTCATTCAATTTAATTTTTGGATTGGATTGTAAATTTATGAAGGGGATTTATTCAATTTAATTTTTGGATTGGATTGTAAAATTTTTGGGGTCTGAGATATTAGGTAGTGATTTTGATTGGCATACTAGAGTTGATTGGGGAAGCTGTGTTAATTCTCCATCATCTTCAGTTAGGTATGTCATCCACTATTAAGGTAAAGATTAAATGGACAACGATGTGAGCCAAACTATGAATATATTGATTTTGTTGTTGATTGGTAGCTAACACCATAATTGGCTGCCTCTATGGTTTGTAATTGTGTAACTTTCAAACTCACATAATTTGGTTTTTGTTATTAATCTCAAGAGTAATTGGTTTGTGCTATTTGATGTAATTTCTCTCGTAGCTATTCCAAACATCTCATTTTTTTATTATGGTAATTGTAGGTTTTGAAGGGGCCCCAAAACCCTTTAACAAAACATAGCAAAGATAAACAAAGGATAAATTAAGGACAACTATCTATCATAGACAATGATAGAAACCAATTTGGTCATAACCCTAGATTACAAAGTTAGACACAAAGCCAAAAGAATAAACACCCCAAGCAAAAAACCTTCCAGCAAAATAGACATAAAAAACCTCCCAATAGCAAAATCAGTTCATCATTTTAAGAAACTCCTCAAATTCCACCATTTGGTTCTGCATATTCTAGATTGATTCCCTGAGATTGGTGATATCTTTTGCTTGGGCAACAATCTTCTTTCTGGTGTTTGATCTGGTCCTAGAGCCTGGGCCTAACAACTAGATATCCTATTTCCCATCTTTATCATCATTATTTCTATCAATGCTATTCCCTTCCAATAGGGTATAAAATACTTTTATATTGTCAATTGTGGCTTTCATGCCCATGTTGGTAAGGGTGATCATCTTCCTCAACATTGTGTCATTGTTGTTGATCTTCTCAGTAATCGGGTTTATCATGTTATCCATGGCATTAGTAATTTTTTCATCCAGCATAGTAGTGTTAATAGTTACCTTTTCAAAAACATCCTTTCCTTTATGACACATCTTAGCATCATTCCACATTTTGTCAATGATCTCTTCCAGCATTGCATTCTTTACTTCCAAATTTTTACATTTAGTGCACAACTCCTGGATATCATCTTGGACCTATTTATCAATATTATAGCCATACATAGCTTTGTTTCTGGTGACTTGCAACATGGTGATATTAATGATTCTTTTGACCTTGAAGTCCTGGTCCCACAGATCTTCCTCGATATTTCTTTGATTTTGTGTATTCTCTTCCAACTCATTAGGATTTCCCTTAGGGCTCTCAGGAGGAGTGGAATTAATCTTACAATCAACATGCTCATTGTGGACTTCCTTTTTGAAATCAACAACATCATCGTCGACTTGGATTCCAAACATCTCATTCTATGCACTTCTCTCGAACAATTTTTTCTCTATTTTATGCCTACGACATTTTCTTCTTTTATTCCTCTAGCAAGTCTTGTTTCCAATCTGCTCTGCTCATGCTCAACAAATGAAATGGTTGAGTTTAACTATTTTTATTTTCATATAATTTATTTGAGGAGTTGCGAAATTCATTTGGATGGAGTAATTTCTTTTAGGTGCTATGTTAGTAGATTCACACACAGCGTATGAAATTTTAGATTTTATTATACTAGCTTACTGAAATAAGTCGTACCAAGAGTCCAAGGAGTTGAGCTTAACTGGTTAAAAGAATTGGGTTTCATTGTGGAGAATCAAGCTCAAATCTCCATAGGGACATCTATTGTGACTCTTGGTCTTCTTAGTTGACTTATAGTTTCTATTGTGGTTGCTCGAAAGAAGCTGCTATTTGTAAATGATTTCTAATATAAAAAATAAGTTGCACCAAGACATTCCCATGGTGGTAAGGAATGAAATGTGGACCACCTCGACCAATACAAATTTCCTCACACATGCCAACACATAACACCATCTCCAATGTCATCAGTTCCAACGAACATGATGAACACGTTACATAACAATTAGGTTCGAAACACAAATGCACATGCTCCAAATAGGATCGACCCTAAACAACCAATCCACCAAATGTTGCACACAATGTAGAACCAACACTGAAAATAATAATAATAGATAACTGAAGTACATCTTTTGGTGAACACTTCTACCAAGACACACAAACTATTAGTACAACTACTAATACCACCAAGACTATCAATACACATCAACGGATGCAACCAGAACATGAAAATGCATAGGATATGTTGACATCAATGACAACCATTAATGATAACAACATGAATAACATTAAATTCACATACTAACACACCTAAAAACTTATCATTATTGTCTCTAATAACAAAGAAACTTGCAAATAGATAACTTGAAAACATTGAATTTAAAAAAAACACATAATTTGATCCAATAACTCATTGTAACATCAAAATTGTAGAAAACTCATACCATTTATAATATTAATTTTTGATCATAGTAATACAAATCTAATATTATGGGATGTTTCTAAATTTGTTTCGGCCAAAGTTGGAAAATTTCTTTATTGTGTTAAAAGATCTTCGATGCATGTGGATGAAGGGGATTCATTCAATTTAATTTTTGGATTGGATTGTAAAATTATGAAGGGGATTTATTCAATTTAATTTTGGGATTGGATTGTAAAATTTTTGGGGTTTGAGATATTAGGTAGTGATTTTGATTAGCATACTAGAGTTGATTGGGGAAGCTATGTTAATTCTCCATCATCTTTAGTTAGGGTTGTCATCCACTATTGAGGTAAAGATTAAATGGACAACGATGTGAGCCAAACTATGAATATATTGAGTCTGTTGTTGATCGGTTGCTAACACCATAATTGGATGCCTTTATGGTTTTTAATTGTGTAACTTCAAACTCAAATAATTTGGTTTTTTTTATTAATCTTAGGAGTAATTGGTTTGTGCTATTCTATGTGATTTCTCTCGTAGCTATTCCAAACATCTCCTTTTTTATTACGGTAACTGTAGGTTTTGAAGGGGCCCCGAAACCCTTTAACAAAACATAGCAAAGATAAACAAAGGAGCACTTAAGGACAACTATCTATCACAGACAATGATAGAAACCAAAAGGGTCATAACCCCAGATTACAAAGCTAGACACAAAGCCAAAAAAAAGAAACAACCAAAGCAGAAAACTTTCCAGCAAAACGGACACAAAAAACCTCCCAGTAGCAGAATCAATTCATCATTTTAAGAAACTCCTCAGATTCCACCATCTGGTTCTGCATATTCTGGATTGATTCCCTGAGATTGGTGATATCTTTTTCTTGGGCAATAATCTTCTTTCTGGTGTTTGATCTGGTCCTAGAGCCTGGGCCTGATAGCTGGATATCTTGTTTTCCCTCATCGTCATCATTATTTCTATCAATGTTATTCCCTTCCAATAGGGTATACAAGACTTTTAGATTGTCAAGTGTGGCTTTCATGCCTATGTTGGTAAGGGTGATCATCTTCCTCAACATTGTGTCATTGTTGTTGATCTTCTTAGTAATCAGGTTTATCATGTTATCCATGGCTTTAGTAATTTTGTCATCCAGCATAGTAGTGTTAACAATTACCTTTTCAAAAACAACCTTTCCTTTATGACACATCTCAACATCATTCCACATTTTGTTAATGATCTCCTCCAGCATTGCATTCTTTGCTTCCAAATTTTTACATTTAGTGCGCAGCTCCTGGATATCATCTTGGACTTATTTATCAATATTATAGCCATATATAGATTTGTTTCTGGCAGCTTGCAACATGGTGATATTAATGGTTCTTTTCACCTTGAAGTCCTGGTCCCATAGATCTTCTTCGATACTTCTCTGATTCTGTGTATTCTCTTCCAACTCATCAAGATTTCCCTTAGGGATCTCAGGAGGAGTGGAATTAATCTCACAGTCAACATGCTCATTGTGGACTTCCTTTTCTAAATCAACATCATCGTCGACTTGGATTCCAAACATCTCGTTCTATGCACTTCTCTCGAACAATTTTTTCCTCATTTTATGTCTGTGGCATTTTCTTCTTTTATTCCTCTAGCAAGTCTTGTTTCCAATCTGCTCTGCTCATGCTCAACAAATGAAATGGTTTAGTTTAACTATTTTTAATTTCATATAATTTATTTGAGGAGTTGCGAAATTCATTTGGATATAGTAATTAGTTTTAGGTGCTATGTTAATATATTCACACACAGCGTATGAAATTTTAGATTTTATTATACTAGCTTACTGTAAAATTCCCTCCTTTTAAGAATCAGATTTTTCAAATACTTTTCTTACTTTTCCATATTTTGAATTTGTATTTTAAATTATATATTGGTTTGATTAAAAAAATTTAAATTATAATTCTTAGATTAATGTAAGTGTATTTTTTTTAACTATTTTAAATTAGAAAAGAATAATAATAGGTGTTTATTAGAAAGTTGATTATAGGATAATTAATTAATTAATTAGTTAAAATTATGTTATTATGGTTATGATTGTTTTATATATAAATTTTATTAAAATAATTTTGGTAATATTAAAAAAATGAATTATAAATAGTTATTTATGTATTTTAAATTATTTTATGTTAGATAGTTGTTCACTTAGTCCATTACTTGATATTTTCTTTAAATTTTAGCTAAAATTGATTCAAAGTATTATCTTATTAGTACTTGTCGTAGGCAATACTATTGCATTCACATATGTCTCATTACTTAATTAAAATCCACTAATCATAAGCAGTTATTATTATATTTATGAAAATTAATATAGCTCTACCAAAGTTAAAAAAATTAAATCTTTAATTTTTAACTTAAAAAAATTATTTATCTTCAATATGATTGGTTGAAATCTTAATGTGTTATAGGCGCCCTTTTTACGGGATACACAAAATCTAATTTCAGAATGGAAACTTCTAGTTTTTGGCAGTTTAATCTTTCCATAACAATGCTTGTCTGCATAGAAACTTCCGTCCATAACACTACTTCTGTGCATAGAAACTTCTATATCCAATGGTGGTTTTCTTTAAAAGCCTACAATTCACCCAAACTATCTAGGAGCTTTTATCTTGCACAAAACATTTGTGTTCTATTAGTTAATTAATTTCAACCAATCACAACAATTTATTATCATATTTTTCAAAATAAACATACTTCTATCAAAGTTAAAATTTGTAATTCTTAATTTTTCTATTTTAAAGAACTTATTCATCTTCAATATTATTGGTTCATTGGTTCAAATTCAATATGTCTTATAGGGCCACTTTTTACGGGATACATGAAATCATTCCAACAAAATTTTGTTTTTGAATAGAAACTTCTACTTTTTTCTATCTATAACAATGGTTTTCTACATAGAAACTTCTGCTCTATGGATAACAATGCTTCTGTGCACCATTATTCAATGGAAGTTTTCTTTAAAAGTCTAATGTCACGACTAAGGATAAACTATTTGCAGAGATTTCATCTGGTACAAGACACAAGTTAGGGTCTTTTATTTTTGAATTGTCCATATTTAGCCAAAGTTTTTATGATCGTGTAAGGGTTTTTGTTGGTTATTTACATTTTCTGATGTGTTTTGCAGATTTTTTCCCCTTATATTGACCTCTGCAAGAAAAAAATGGTAACTATGGTTTTTGTATGTTGTTTGGGATTAGTAGGGGTTTTAAAAGATTTTAGATATATTTACAGACATAAATAATATCATGTATTTGGATACAATCATTGTGTAATATTCTAATTTTGATGTTTCAATTTAAGCCTCTTGTTCAGATAAGTTACAAGATGAGTACTAATATGCTTGACTCGATACTTGCTAGTGTATTTTCCATCATCCTTAGAGGTATGGCAATATTTTTCCCAAAATCTTGGTATGACAATGAAAATAATATAAAAATTAATGACAAAAGTAGTAAAAGAAGTTGCAATTTATAATTCATGTAAACAATACAAGTAAAATAAGCTGAAATATATACAAAGTTGTATTGATATAAAACAAGCATATGAATCAAAGGCAATGAATTGTAATATGTGTGCATATGTATCTTAGTGGAAATTTTACCACTAACCAAGATTGATCCAATTCCTAGTCTGCGCCGAGGGATGGTCCTCTAGATTGCTACAACAAGATTGTAGAATCTATTAAGAAAAATAGTTATGCCAACCAAAACACACTTGGAATTAGAAGGCTTATGGAAAATATGTCACTTCCATTCAACGAGAATAGGATGAACATATTCTTCTATCCAGTACAGAATGAAAAAAGTTTCATTCAAAACTTCTGAATGCTTTTTATAAAAAAAATATTATTTTAAAACTTAGACCCTATTGGAGAGTAGCATTTTCTTCTTTTATTTCCTCCAACAAGTCTTGTGCCTATCTAGGCTTTTCTATTTTTTAATTGTTTAAAATGTTTAACATTATTTTAATGTTTTCCTCAACAAATCAAATGGTTAAGTTTAACTGTTTATATTTTCAATAATATGTTTGAGGAGTTAAGAAATTCATTTTGATATAATAGTTAGTTTTAGTTGCTATGATATTAGATTCATTCATTATAATTAGTTATGGATGGTTTTCTTTTTAATGTAACATATTAAATTTTAGATTATATTATTGTAACTTAGATTTTATGAATCAATTCCTTTCTTTATAGATTTTTCAAAGATTTTTCTTACTTTTTCATTATTCTACATTTGTATTTTTTAACAAAAATATATATTGGTTTGATTTCTTTTTTAAAATTATAATTCTTAGATTAATGTAATTTTTTTTGTTGAACTATTTTAAATAAGAAATTTTTTAATGAGTGTTATTAGAAAGTTGATTATAAGATAATCAATTAACTAGTTTAAATTATAGTATTATAGTTAGAATTGTTTTATGTTTAAATTTTATTTAAATAATTGTTATAGTATTAAAAAAATGAATTATAAATAATTATTTGTATATTTTAAATCATTTTATGTTAGAGAGTTATTCATTTAGTTCTTTACTCAATAGCTTCTTTAATTTTAACTAAGATTCATTTAAATAAGTTTTGAGCTCATAGATTTCATATAGAATTATATATTATACAAGTACAATATATAATTACTATTTAATTATACTTGTATCTAATATACTTTTATTAAGGTAACACATATTAGTACTTGTAACTAAGTACTCTTGTATCATTTTTTTGAATTATGTAGACCAATTACTAAATTTATATTTTCTATAGTTAAATGCAATATTTGCAAGTTTGTAATTTGTATAAACTATTTATTTATCATATGATAATTTGTGGATGCATAATTTTCTAATTCTCCCACTTGTGTCTCTTTATTTAGTTTAGTGTGCTCCTTATTGTAATTTTATTTTGGTTTTATTTCAATTCTAATTATGTATATCAATTTAAATTAAAAAAATCTATATTATAATATGAATTTATTTTTATTTAAATAAAAATATATTAAATTAATATTTAATTTTATTGTCCTAATTTTATTTTAAAAATTTAGTTTAAAAAATTATTATAAAATTAATAGTATGTATTAAAATATTAAACTTTTTAACTATGTGAAATATAATATTTATATTAAAATATTTTAAATATATGTTAAATATCAATTTTTGATTAAAAATAAAGATTATAATATATATTAATTTAGTAGTTCTACCGTAACCTAAAATGACAAAGAATAATTATAATGAAATTTTTTTATTATTATAATTATAATTATAATTATATAATTTTATATTAAATAAAATTATTCTTAAAAAATATAATAAATTTACTAAAATTCTAATTATATATTTCACATTATAATTGCACTTATTACTAAACTAAAAGGCAAGTACTAGCCACTTCGTGGCACTTGTTGTAATTGAATGCATTTTATGTAAGAGCAATTTGAAAATTAAGATTTACTTACATTTTAGATTATAAGATAATGTGTAGATATTTAGATATTAAAGAAAAAGAATATTTCTTAGAAACTCGAAGGTGTGAGACCACACTTTCTAATTGTAAAACAAATCTTTTGATTATCAATCCTAAAAATATACTAAAGTTTCTAATCGTGAACAACTATTTCTGTTTAAGGGTTTATAATAGAAACATTTGTTATGAAATAAAAAATTAGAAATCATGAAAAAATAATTCAAAAAATAAATTTATTTTGATGTTTGATTTATAATAGGAAAAAGCTTCACAATTTAAAAATCGAGTTCTAAAGAGAAAACATAGATTTGAAAGAATTTTGTATTTGTAGTTGATGGAATTTTATAGACAAAAGTGGACCAATGCTAATATAACAAGTGCCACGTAGTGGCTAGTACAATTAAAATAATAAAGTGTAATTATAATGTGAAATATATAATTAGAATTTTAATAAATTAATTACATTTTATAAAGTATAATTCTATTTAATAATCATGATAATACAAATATTTCATTTTGAAATTGAGCTACTAAAATAATATCAAGAAATTATAATAAATTATTAAACATGTAGAACTAATAAATTAATATATATTATAATCATTATTTTTAATATACTTAACATATATTCAAAATATTTTCATATAAATATCATATTTCACATAGTTAAAAAAAATTAATATTTTAATTTACACTATTAATTTTATAATAAATTTTTAAATCAATTTTTTGAAATAAAACTATGATAAAAAAAATTAAGTATTAATTTAATATATTTTAAATTAAATAAAAATTAATATATATTATAATATCATAAGTTTTATTTAAATTGTAATATTTTATAAAAATAAATGGTATCCCTTCCCAATATCCCTTGGCTCTTTGGGGGGGGGGGTTCAACATGATTGAGTCCCAGGAGGACAAAGCTGGTGGTCTCCCCTTCTCTTGGAAAGACTTAGAAAAGGTGCAATGGAATAGGATGAAAAATACTAAATAGTTGTTTGATCCTTTAGTTGGAAACTTTGATTCTAACCATGGCCTGTGGCATACTTGGTGCAATTTTCAACAAGGCCCCTCTAGAATTTATGTAGGCTGGATAGATTCTATGCTAATAAGAATTTCTTTTCATTTCTTCCTAATAAACAAGGGAACATGGTTACTGTGACTCCCACCTCCCTTTTAGATCACCACCCCATCTATGTTTGTATTAGATATAACAATTCCCCTTTGTTGAAGAAGGCTAGTAACCCGAAATTCATCCTTAACAATACTTTGCTCCTAGCCGATGATGTTATTTCCACCATTAACCTTATTAGGATCATCGATAAGATCACTCTCCCCTCCCTCTCATATATTGATTTGTGGAGTCATAACATCTCTACTTGGCAAAGTTTGTTGCAAACCATAGGTCCGAAGAAATCCAAAGACTTTAGATATATCGAGAAGACTTTGTCCTCTAAGTTGTGTTTTGTTGAATTAGACATTCAAGCCAATCCCTCTGACTGCAACCTTATCCCTTTTGTCTCCAAGGCTAGGGAAGCCCTTAGACAACACCAATAGGTTAAAATTAGAGGAGCCAAAATCATGTATCGTGCTCACTGGCTCCAACATGGGGATAGGGGCTCAAAATTCTTCTTTAACCTCCTTAAGCAGAAGTAGTCTAATGAGACCATTGCCATGATTGTGGTTAATAACACTGAAATTGTTGATATTGATAAAATTAAAGAAGCCTTTGTCACTTTCTACCAAAACTTATTTACCTCTGAAGATACTGAGGATGCTAAGTCCCTCAGAAACAAGTATAGAATTCTCATTCCCAATAGAATCTCCAATCAGGATGTTGCCCTTCTCAGTAAAGACATATCTATAGAGGAAACTGAAAAAGCTATTAATTCCCTAAAGAATGATAAGGCTCCTGGACCCGATGGCGTACCTGTGGAATTTTATAAGGCAAACATAAGTTGGATCTGCAAAGACCTCCATGACATATACTCTGGAGCTCTTACCAAAGGCACCCTGGGCAGCTTTATCAACAGAGGTATCATAAAGATGATCCCTAAGGATGGGAACAAGGCCCTTCTTAAAAACTGGCGGCCCATTATTGTCCTTAATATTTATTATAAAGTTCTTGCTAAAATTCTTGCTCTGAGACTTGAAAATATCCTGCCCAATTTCGTTTGCTTTACCCAAACTGGTTTCATTAAGGGTAGGTTTATTCTTGAGAACCTGATCACCAGCTGGGAAGCCATGAACTGGTCCAAGCACTCCCACCAAAACTCTGCTATGTTATTGTTGAACTTTGAGAAGGCATACGACAAGGTTGAATGGGATTTTATCTCCACAATGCTTGAGGCCTTTGGATTCCCTACTACTTTTTGTACGTTTGTTAAGCTTCTGCTAAATGATGCTTCTACTTAGGTTGATGTTAATGGATCTCTATCTGACCCCTTCTCCCTTGGAAGATCCATTAGGAAAGGCTTCCCCCTTGCCCCTTCTCTTTTTGTTATTGCCTCTAATGCCCTCACTTACATTCTGAGGGATAACTCCCTTTCCCCTGCTGTCAAAGGCATCACCTTGCCCGATGATTCTGAGCTTATTAATTGTCAATTTGCTGATGACACCTCTATTTTTATTTAAGCTTCTGAAGATAATTTTGAGGCTCTTCATAATAAAATCAACTCCTTCTGCTCTATTTCTAGTGCTCACCTTTCCCAGTCTAAATCTATTTGCCTGGGTTGGAATGATCAACCTCCTAACTGGTTTGACAAGTTTGATTTTCAATGGGGTGGTCCTCAAAAAATTGTTCGGTATCTTGGTATCCCCTTCTCTATAGAACCCTCCCTTAAGGATATGTGGTTCTGGGTGAAGGATAAGATTTATAAAAAGCTTAATAAATGGCATAACAGATCCCTCTCCTTGTCTAGTAGAGTTCAGGAGTGCCAAAAAATTCTTTCCTCCTATAATATTTACTACTCCTCCTCTTGGATATTTAATAACTATCAAATTTTGGAAATTCAGAAGGCCATTAGGAATTTTTTGTGGTATGATGGAAAAGGAAATAAGAAATTCCATGTCATGAAATGGGAATGGTGTCACATTGATAAACTTGTTGGGGGATTAGGATTAAAGGACCTTAAGACTCAAGGGATTGCCCTTGCTGCCAAATGGGTCTTCCACTCTTTGGATGGTGATGAACCATAGAAGGTCCTTATTAGGTGTAATATTGAAAGAGGGATCCCTCAAAAGGCTAAGTCCTAGAAGAATCTTCCTCTCTGTGACATCATTGAGGAAAACTTCCATGTCCTTGTCCACGGCTCTGCGGTTTTTAAAACTATTTGGAAAGCTTGGGAGCATATTAAACAGTTTATTCCTAATAGGACCTTCTATGATCATAACCATATATATGGTGAAAGATTGATTTGGTGGAACCTTCACCTCTTAGGTGTGCCTCTTTCCCTCTCCCAAGGGTGCTCTGCTAAACTTTGGAATAACCTGGGCATCTCTCAATTTATCTATCTTTTTATGAGGACAACCTTATTAGTTGGGAGGATCTCAGGTCCAAATTCAACATCCCTCTATCCCAAAAGAAGACCTACAATATGATTGTCAAAGCTTGTAAGGACACCTCCCCACTGCTAGTCATGTTGATTCTCACAGGTTTCTGAATCTTAAATGGCCGGATGGTACTATTGTGTCTAAAATCAAAGCCAAAAACATATACAAAATCATTGATTCTAATGATGCCATCATTAAGCATGTCAATAAGTTTTGGTATACTAACTTGGATAGTAATATATGGAAAAAGTACTTTGATAAACTTTGGAAATCTACTGTTGACCCTAAGATCAAATGCTTCAAGTGGCTTATGCTACTTGACAAACTTCCTTTAAGGAAAGACCATGCTTCTTATGAATTCTATAGCATTTGTAGACTTCCTGATTCCTGCAGACATATCTTATTCGATTGTACTTTTGCTAAAGAAGTATGGCTTATGTTTGGTATCACCTATCCTAATTATGTGAATATCTTTAAAATTATCACTAGTTATAACCATGGCTTAAATAAGGATACTAATATATTTTGGAGCATTCTATCTGCTAACATTCTTTGGCAGGTTTGGAAGTGCATAAATGAAGAAAGGTATCAAGATACCCCTAGGACCCTTACCGAGTCTTTTCGAAAACTCACCTATTTTAAAATCTCCTTGCAGGTTAGCATAAACATGCCGATTGAAAGAAAGAAGTTGAAAATATTCCTTCAAATGGGGCACTCCACCATGTTCATTTTTTAAATGAAAGATGGTTATGAATGGAGAAGACACATGGACAACCTTGCTATCTTTGAGGAGACTCTGAAGAAGCTCAAACAAGATATTAATAAGAACAAGAACGCTATGGATGCCCAAATCAACATGCTGGCCCAAATCCAAGAGAAGAAGAGCATTGTCTAGATGGAAGGCCCCTTGGGTTGGACTGCCTGGGTTGAGTCCTATGATGATATTCTTTACTAGTCTCATATGTCCTTTTTGTTGTTCTTTTTTGAAAATGTACTGTCATTAAAAACTCTGCTACTCTGATTTTCTCAGGTTGAGGCTTAGCCTTTCTGTACTGTTCGGTGTAATTTTTTGATCCCCTTATAGTTAATATATAAAAAAAATAGTATAAACTACAAATAAATTTATAAAATATAAATATAAATATAAATATAAATTTATTGATATATAATAAATAAATAAATAAATAAATTCATGTCTCCTAAGTATTTGTTAATTACTCTACATGTTTTACCATGTATTTGTTATTATTTGTACACAATATTAGGGGAGGTAATTTATTTTGCGAGAAATCCATGCAATAAGACTCAAACTAATATTTTAATTTACACTATTAATTTTATAATAAATTTTTAAATCAATTTTTTGAAATAAAACTATCACTAGTAGAATTTGGCAAATAAATGACCAGGTGACTAAAACTTTTAGTCACGTGACTAAAACTAATCATGTCCTACCATTTTTTTAGTCACGTGACTAAAACTAATCATGTTCTACAAATATAAATGACTAAATAAATGACCAATTTGGTCATCAAATAAAATCACAACTAAAATGACTAAATAAATGACTAAAAATTAGTTACCCTAATAAAAATGACTAAATGAATAAAGATGACTAAAGATGACGACACTTTCTATATTTGCATGTTTGCCTAGGCTGAGCAAAAAACCCTTGCCACCCCCACCTCTTCTGTCAAATTTCTTCCGTCTAATTTTGTTTATTATTTGTTTTAATTTGGATTTCAAAAGTTTTTTTGGTTCTCAGAATGGATTTGATGTTCCAGACTATTGTGTTATGTGATTTCTTGTAATGGCAAGAATTTTGCAATATTTGTGTTGTTTTTGGATGTTTGTACTGGTTAGGGTTTGTTAAATGTCTAATGGTAAACAAAAAATAGAACCACTCTTTATGGCGATAGTAATTGCAACACATCACCAAAAGGGAACTTTGCAACAATTAATTATTAGTATATTGAAGCTCACAATTTGTGCATAAACTTGAGGTAAGTCACTTGCCATGGACTTCATGAAGTTTAATTTCTAAAATTCTTAGGTGGCCAAATACTTTTAACTTTGTTTGATTTCATTCTAAAATAGTCCAGTTGTTATTTAGATAGATGCACCCACTACTACATAACAAGACATTCTAAGATATTTTTTTAGACAAAATTAATTTATTATATTAAATTTTAAATTTTTATTTATTATTTTAATTCAAAATTGAAGATAATTTTAATTGTCTTAAATAGAAAATTAAAACAAAATAATTTGGATGCATTTTTAATAAGCAACAAAGAGGAATGGGCGGATGTATGTTTTAATTTTTTTTTAAGTATTTCTTTGATTTATTTTTAGTTGTTATTTATTTTCAAAGTATTCTAATATGCAAAGAAAATTCAATATGGTGGATCTTCTCATTTTATGTAATTCTGTTCTTCCAAAACTTTCCTCGCCAATATTATTTTCTCTCATTGAACATCGAAAATGATGAAAATTTGTATACAGAGCCTTCATAATTTCGCTTTGCAAAAGAAACAAAAGTTTTATTTGAATGTCTTCCATGGAGGAAGAGATTTTTCGCGGGCATGTGTGGGTAAAGAAGAATTAGCACCCTAAAATTTCACATAGAGATAAATGAAAATGGTGAAATGGGTGCGGGACTGGGTGCGGGACAGCGGAGGTAACCCTACACCTGCACACGGGAAATGACCAACAGAGGAAATGCAATTTCAATGCATGGGGTAAAGACTTATGGAGTTTTCCCTAATTTTTGTAGACGACGATAGGATTTGGAGTGTTGTATCACAAGTCATGCCTAGAAATAGATTAGTCACAGAGCTTTAGAAGTTTTCAAGTGAGTGCAATGTGTGGGCCTTGGGTCCATATTCAGTGTGGATGCATCGGAACAGGGTATGAGTTATTGTCAAATGTAAAAAGGCTATGGCAAGCAGTCCAAAGGCTAATGGAAAAAGAAACCACTGGTGCCGACAAGCACTAAAAAATAGACATGTTGGCAATTAGGGCCTTTACCCCTCATGCAGGTCAGAGGTGTACCCTGTGTATTATCTTTTCTGCATTTATCATGTCTTTCTTGTACTAATGAAGTAGATAAGCTAAGCTCCCAATTTTATTATTTCAAATAATCATTTGATACTTCAAATGCAAAAATTTAAAATGGTACAGATGGTCTACAATGATGTGTACATGCTAGACGGACGGGGAATCTGGAAGCAGTTGCCTTCAATGCCCAAACCAGATTCACATATAGAGTTTGCATGGGTGGTTGTAAACAACTCTATTGTTATTGTTGGAGGCACAACTGAAAAACATCCAGTGACCAAACGCATGGTGTTGGTTGGCAACATATTTCAATTTGATTTAAATGTCTTGGTATTCTCTTATGCTATTCTCTTTTGTTTTATTTTCCACCTTGTGCATGCTTTTTTTATATGTAATCTGCCATAAAAAGAATTAAGAAAGAAAGAAGTAATGGAAGAAAGAAAGAGAGAGAGGGAAATATATTGTCTTAATATCCATGGATGTTAGAAATACGTCATCGGAACTTGATATTACAACCAATATAGGGATTGAATGGAAGATCAAAAGAAGTTTAAGCTGAAACTAAATGGAAATCAGAAAAGGAACTTAGCTAACAAGGGGGATGAAACCAAAGTGGTTAAATCCAATGTAACATGGGCATTGGGGGATGTCAGGATGAGTTTCCGCGACGGGGAGAAAAATGGCTTCAATTTGGGGATGTTGGGGGATGACAGCAGGGGCAAGGGGGTGGGGGTGCTCTAATATACTATACATATTGTACTTGAAATGCAAGTTTTGAATTCAAGAAGTAGGATACTTGTATTGCTGCTTATGGTTTTCTTACATTGGAAGGGCCACACAGCCAACTACAATTTTTTGAGAGCAAAACTTTGAGCCAACTATTCTACAGGCTACTGCTAGTAGCTTACTTAGTAAGATAAAAACAAACAAATTGAAATTTGATTTTTTTTAGATATATTTGGAAATGGTGGACTTTCAAATATTTTAGATATATTAGGAAATGACAAAATTTGTAACATTTTAGATAATTTAGGCAACGACAAGTTTGAAACATTATGGATATATTCAGCAATGGCAGACTTGGAACAATTGAGCATAATGTATCCTGAAGCCTAGCATTGTTTCAGAAGAAATCTTATTGAGCATCGTTCATTGTCATGTGTCTTGTTTGTCTCTTGTCCAAGGATACTGGGGCTAAAAGGGGATAACTATTCGAAGTGGTAGTCCTAGATATTTCTTTTAGCCAAATCAAATGTTTAACAATTAACACATACCTCAAGTATGAGACAGGTATAACAATAAAGCACATCATGTAAAACAAAAAGAATTTGCTTATCCATGAGCAGCCAATGACCCATCTATTGGATCTAATGATGCTCCCAAGGTCCCTATAGGTTGTGCCAGTTCCTTCTTTCAACCTATGATCAAGGAAAAGGAAAGTAAAGACAAAGGATGATTAAGAAAGTGCAAATAATTTATAAGTCACAATATGTAAATATCTGTTATTGGGTTTTTACTGTAGCTTTGTTCTCTGAAGGTTTAACTATGATGAAAATGAAAGACAAAGAATACAAAAAATACTCAGATTTCTATAGATAGTTGAATTTACTTATCCATGGGCAGCCAATGACCCATCTAAGAATTTGGGGTGAAGCATTCATTGTATATTCAGACAATACATTCATGAAATTTAGCCAAATGCAGTAATAGCATCAGAATTGTGTTTGATAATTAAGCCATATCATATGATCAAACAATCTCACATGATAATTAAACAGAAAGATCAGAGAGATTAGGTCTCCTTCCTGTATCAATCTCCATCATCACCATCCCAAAGCTGTAAACATTGGCTTGCATATTAGCTTTAGTCCCGCCTACATATTTAGGGGCCATATAACCTAGTGTCCCTTCAACTTGGGTTGAAATATGGCTCTTTTGAGGAATCATATTCTTCGCTAGCCCAAAATCAGGAATCCAAGCCTGAAAATTTATGTAGTATATTGTAGTATACTCATCTTGTTGTCCACATTCAATTCTATTCATACCAATCTATTACAAGGAGAAATGCCATTATTGATCACATTAGGAATTTAGGACTCAAAGTTGGATTCAATAAATTTGATGCACATCCCTTCCCTTTCATATGCTTCAGAGAAAAAATTAAAACTTTGGTCCATATAACTTTAGGAGCACCTTCTAAAATTAAACCAACCAATTTAACTTCTTTAAGCATCACACAATCCAAATTACTTGAGTTGCATAAAGATTTTTCCAAATACTTGCATCACTGGCTTCTGATCCCCGTACATTCCAACTCAAGGTTTTCAACCAGGACAATAAAAGGAAAAGGGAGAGCATCCAAGCCTAGAGGGAGAAGACCACCACTCCTATCATTTTTTTTTTCAAAACAGGAGGGGAGATTGTTACTCTCCCCGGTTTTGAATTCATCAAATTGCCAAACCATTATCCTTTTCGCCGATTGATCCAGCCAAGCCAGAAGCAGAAGCTTCATCCTGCAATCTCACTTTTTGCCTTAAGATTTTTTTTCCTTTGACCCCTAAATCATTACCCTTACCGCACAAGGTTTTACTATCATTTTGGAGAGCAGACTTGTCATTATTAAGAGGTTTTACTATAGGACATTTTGCTTTATCATGAGAATCTAACACTTTTATGATTAACATTCACTGCTATTGGCTAGGCATGGTGCTTTAACACAGAGGGAGACTTGTCAGATCCAGTCATATTCAATGGTTGAGCAGCAATCATCACCTACATATTACGACTTCCCTTAACAACATGAGGAGGCAACTCTTCTAGTTTAAAAGTTTTATTAACACAAGTTTCAAATTCTACATTATTACCCATGATAGCGTCCACTATTATTATTACCAACTAGTTTATTCACAATCTTGCTTAACAAGGGGCAATTCATCTTCGAATACCCCTGATTTGTACAATAAAAACATGCATTCAACCTTCCAGCTCCACAATTTTACAATTTTATACAGTCCCATGCAATGTCACATAAATAATATCAGTCAAAAACATTATTTTTCAATAAAATGAGAACCCTTTCATTCATATGCAGTAATGAAGCCCTAGTTGCTTCCTATTTAATCACTTTAGCTAATGAATTTAACAAAAAACAACAAACATGGTGCAACTTTGCAAATTTCTAAGCGTTTTGTAGAAGAAATTAACATGTCATCCAGGTTTGCAAATGGATACCATGCAAAATCCCTAAAGAAGAATTTCCTGACATTCCAAAAGCCCTTGTTTATTTATTTTTTTCTCATTCCGTGTTATTGTTTTTGAAACATACCAAAAAAAGATCCATTTGAATCATTTAGCAGAAGGTAACATGCAATCCTAATTGTTCTCTGCTAATTTTTTCCAGCCATTTATAAAAAGTTTTTCCTTGTGGGAAGAAGATGATGGGCTAAACACATAAAAAAACACTAACTGATCTTAACCCAGATTCTTTCTTTTACAAGACACCCTACATTTTTTCATTTGGCAACAATGTTAGAGTAGCAGAATGCTTATGCTGCATGCTTTCCACTTGGCCCTAAGCTTGATAGAACTCTTCATCTTTAAAAATGAACGCAGCTCCTTTACCAATCCTAGTCCAATCATACAATAGAGCCCTTGGCCTCTAAAATCACTACCATCTCCACTACCCATTGATTACATGTCACCAGAACAGGAAAAATAAAAAAATAAAAATAGAACACAACACAAAGCCATATACAAAAACCACTTCCACTTAAGCATAGAGACAACAAAGGAGACAAGCACAAGATGACCAAAAATCATGAATAAAAGTAGAGAATAGTGAAAGGCACTTTTTCGTCTGCCACAGAGCCTTTCTCCTCAAAACTCATGCATATAGCTTATTTTTCTTGCATTGTTGTTTTCTTTAAGGTCTTAATAGATCCTGTGGAAAATATTGCAAATTAGTTAAGACTGCTTCATTGTTTTTAGAGACATTATTGAATTTAAGGGCCTTTCAAAACAGGCTTATGCTTAGTATTATTATTTTTCTTTTGAAACTAGATTAAACCATCTGTTAACATGTTTTTGCAAGTATGTTGCCAGGTTCTTTAAATAACCCTGTCAATACAAAATATTCAACCAATTTTAAGGTAGCTTTAACAGAGTTATCTAAAACATCACAAGTTTTTGCTGTAAAATTTCTCTGTTTTTTTCTACTAATGTGTAATAAATTTTCATTTTAGTAATAGTGTTAAAAGTACTCTCCAACTGTCTGGCCAAGAATTTGACACATCTCTTATACATATCACAGCAGTCATCATTCATATTATATTTCATTTTATGGTTGGTTCTCTCTCAGTACGGTTCCTTCTAACGATCATGATCTTAGGCACATAATTGACCTCTCCTGGTGGTTTAGCAGAAAAGTGGAATAAGCAACATTTCACACATTTGAATCCAAAAGTACTCTTACACTAACAGTTAACAGGTTCACCGACCATTTGATTTCTCTGGGCAGCAAAAAAAAGGATAATTTTCTGCAATAAGGTGGCAAAAACACTATAATAATGTTCCTGCTCATGGCTGTATTATAAAAGAACAATTCTTCAATTGATGTTTTTAATTATTTCATATTTTTGGATGCACAGACAATCTCAGATAGCTATAAGATCCTTCCGTGTAGCAGAGATACTAGCTTGCAAGGTACCTTCTGAATCTTCGTGGTTTAATGATGCACAGATGGTCAGAGAGCGCTATAAAATCTTTTTGTATAGCAGAGACAGTACCTCGTAAATTGCATTGGTCAAGTTTTGGTACGGAAGCTCTTCTCATGGGCATCTTGATGGAAGGTTTGTTAGTATTTACTCAATCCATGTTGAAATTACCTATTGTTTAGAAGCATAGTAATAGTCACTTTGAGGCTTATCTCTAGTTTGTTGATTACACTTACATCATGTAATAAATTTAAAATTTACAGCATGCAACACTTTACATGTTGAAATATCTAAGTTTTGATGAATAATTTGATCATGATGTGAATTGTGTTCTATCATTATGTACGTTGTGTGTATGACAAATGAGAGTTGACTTACATAAATATATTCTGACAATGGTGTAACAACTTGTTCATCTATCAGAAATTATATTTAACAACTGAAAAGGGTTTTTCTTTTTGGAAGAAAAAAATTTACAGCAGTAACCAGACTATATGTAGGTGAGATATTGAATCTGATGGGATGCTGGTTTCAACAAACTTAATCAGTTTGATGTGATGATAAATCAGACTCTGTGCTAGTTAATGTTTTGGACTCTGTTTTCAGAGAAAGGGATTGTTCTACATAAAATGCAAGGTTGCACAGGTTGCACGGGGACGAGGGTACTTGGGTACGGGTATGGGTATGGCTATTTTTCAAAATGAGAGTTGACTTACATAAATATATTTTGACAATGGTGTAACAACTTGTTCATCTATCAGAAATTATATTTTACAACTGAAAATGGTTTTTCTTTTTGGAAGAAAAAAATTCAGAGCATTAACCAGACTATATGTAGGTGACATATTGAATCTGATGGGATGCTGGTTTCAACAAACTTAATCAGTTTGATGTAATAATAAATCAGACTCTGTGCTAGTTAATGTTTTGGACTCTGTTTTCAGAGAAGGGATTGTTCTACATAAAATGCAAGGTTGCACGGGGATGGGGGTACTTGGGTACGGGTACGGGTATGGCTATTTTTCAAAATAGGGGACGGGGGTACTTGGGTATATTAATTGTTATTAATATAATTAATATTTTATAGAAAATATGAAATATGAGTCATGATAATGAGTTTTCAAAACAAGAACAGTGATAAAGTTTGTAATTATAATATATGCTAAATGTTTAGATGCATAATAGAGAAGGCAAACTATAAACATGAACAAGAAGATCATAAATCATATAACAATGACATATATTAAACTTTTGACTCGAACAGTGATAAAGTTCACTGTTAATTAATATTGTATCAAAGTTTCAAACTGATTACATATTGAATTAAGCTTGATAAACAGCAAGCTGATATGCAAACGAAAATCAGAAATCTTAATCAAAGTCCCTAGCTATGATGCTCTCCACTGACTACCCACTGAGTATTGGGTACTTGGGTACGTGTCCCGGGTATGTGGGTATGTGACTGAATTATGGGGAAGATCTGTTATACTGTGTTTTAATTGTTTAAAAGTGTTTCTGGTGAACTTCCTTCAGGACAGCGTGTTACGTGGTTTGAAAAGGAGGAAGGGGAAAATGATGTTTAAGTTTTAGGCAATCAGATATGTATCAAATACTCATCTCCAAAATGTTTTTTAATGATTTAATTTCTCATAGTGTTAAATCTAAAATTTATTCTATTAGAAGGACTAGTTTATCAAATGAATTCACTATTTTAAGGATTAGTTCACTATTATTCTTTAAATTGGTATCCTATTTGTCTGTTGAATTTCTTGTTAAATTGATTCTTGATAAGACTTATCAATATCATTTTTCAAACATATTGTAAACAGCTAGATCATGCCCTGCATTTTCTTGTAGTTCATGTCTTTCATTTTATTTAACAGCCAGATCATGCCCTGATAACTCTCAATGATGTCTGGATCAATACTCTTGCACTCCATAATATCGTCATTCTATGTTGCAACAGCAAGTAAAACACCATGCCCATCTAAGAACACCTCTGTAGAGTTTATGAAACCCTACATTTGTGAGTATAGGGTACATGTCAATCAGCTTCTCACCCTACCTGACATGTATCTCGTGGCATGTATCCTGTGGCCTAACTTAAATGTTAGTCACATTTGCATGTCAAAAGTGCTTGAGTGCATAGACTATAATAGAAGTGTGCTTTCAGTTCTTTTACCCACAAAAAAAGTGTATATCTTAGGTGATTTGGGAGAAAAGATAATATCATATGAAGCATTCAATTATTTATATGATCATGCAAGGAAGAATTATATAGGAACATAAATAAAACAAAAAGCAAAATGCAAATAATTCAGTTATAGACTAGTTCATAACAGTTTAAATGTGAATAGGAAGGTGGAATGTCTAAAGAAGAGTGGAATGTCTAAGGAAGGTGGAATGCGAATAATGAAGATGAAATAATGACACTACATCATAGAGTGGCTGACTTACATTGAAATCAAATACATTGAAATTTTGAATATAAATTCGTTAAATAACTTATTTGAAGAAGAAATGATATAACAAAAATTATAGATATTTCCACAGAAGAAATTCAAGATTTAAAAGAAAAGGAAGACTAAGGATCACTGCATAGACGACCTGCTTGTTTGAACTTTTGTGTTTCTTAGCATTCTCAGAACTGTTTGATTGGACCCTCTGCGGTCTCTATAGCAATTTGTCGCCTTCTCTCCCAATTGTAGATGTTGAAAGAGTGTGCAAATTGCACAAATTCATAGGCAAGCAAGGGAAGTTGAGTACCAATCAATTTCACTATGTTTCTGTGATTTATGTGGGACAAAATCATAATTTCGTTAATAGAGGGGAAAATGATTTGGGCTTTTTGATTGCCTTTGGCATGCCCTTTGAGAGAACTCCTTTATACACAATTGCAAAGCCACCTCTCCCTATTTTTAACTCAGTTTCAGAAAACATTGTGAGGATTTTTCTTCCTCCCGTTGAAGCTCCCCCCATTCTCTATGAAATTATTGTCTCCTTTAGAAGACATGCAACTAATAGTAAAACAGGGCTGCCAGGTGGAATAGGGCTATCAAAAGAGTGAGAATTTGCCTCCTGTTTTATAACATGAAAATCAGATGCAACATGAAAATCATATAGCCATTAGTATAGTTGATAGAAAATTAGGTAAACCAACCTCAAAGTGTAAATTATGTCATTAATATTATTTTTACATAATTTTTCATGGAGGTTGCTTTGATTAAAGTAATTTTGATGGATGTGAAAATCTTACATTCAGATAATGGCATATTCTATATGCTTTGGTTTGGAATGGCATGTGGAGCATGCCAGGAGATAATGTGTGACACAACATGGTGAGATGGGTAGGTTTTATTTAGTTTCAGTGTAGGAAAAAGATCACAAATGGAAAATGGCCTCATACTAACCACATGAGATTAAAGATTTTATATGGTCTATAGAATCAGGGGTTTAGGTTTTCCGCTCAACTTACCTTGATGGAGGATTGCTTATATGGTTGTAGCTGCAAGAATATCAATTCCCCAACTTCAAATATCATGTCAGTGCGATTTCAATTAGCATAGATCTTTGTGTTGATTTTGTGCTTGATGCAAGTTGTCTTTGTGGGTATTCACAATGTCCATACTCTGTAGTATGAAATCTTTTGCCCCCAACACTCAAATTTCTTGTAATCAAACTTCCAAAAGTGTTTGGTTCATATCCATACAATGCTTTGAAGGGACTCATCTTGATCAACATGTGGTGTGTGGTATTGTAACAATACTCACCAAGGTGCAACCATTTTATTCATGCATTCTACTGACCAGTAACATAATTCCTCAAATACCCTTTTATCTACTCGTTAACAGTTTTAGTTTGTCCATTTGTTTGAGGATGGTAACTTGTGCTAGGTGTTAGTTTTGTTCTTGCTAATTAGAAGAGCTATTGCCAAAATAGGCTAAGGAATTGATTGTCTTGGTTATTGACAATGTTCCTTGGAAGGCCATGTAATTGAAAGATTTCTTTGAAGAATATTTTTTGCTATTTGTTGAGCTCGGTGTTCAATGGATATTGCCATCAAGTGTGCATATTTGGTTCAAAGTAAAGCCTGTCACGGTATCAAAGTATAGCCTAGCACTGGTATCATAATCTGTAGAAATAGTCTCAGGGTTTGAATTCAACATAATGGTTTCATATCCTGCATCCTGCAAAGGCATGAAAGGATGATGGGTCACAAATAGGTTAGAAACATAATCTTCATTGTCACTTTTGTGTGAACATTAAACAATAGCCTTCTTAAAGAATACTTTGAGGGCTGATAATACCATACAAACCTGGAGTGCTTATGATGCATGACAACAACAATAATCAAATTCAATGCCCTAACCAATACGATTGGGTCCTCCTCCAAGAATCAAGACCTTCTTTATGCTTGGCGCTGCTTCGCATTCATCATCATAGGATGAGTACATATATGGTGTATTAGCCTCAAACTCAGCGACACAAGTATCCACTCTTTTATAGGCCGGACATACACCCAAACAAATTGTTGGCATGGAAACTAGGAGTCAAAATTTCCTAGTTTAAAGAAAATGCATGTTTCTTCATGTCTTTTTTTGAAGATGTGTATTTTTCTGATTGTTGTTGTATTCTTGTTAGTTCTTTTTGGCTTGTGGGATAAGTCTTTTTGTTTTCTTTCCAACAATTTAGTCTTTTAGTTTCTCAGTGCTTTTGAATAAGCGCTATAGAAAGTGTTATATGTTGCTCTCATATGTCAATGTGTTTTAGGATGTCAATTGGTCTTCATTAAAGGATTTAAGTTCGAATAAATGAAACTGGTGTGCATAAGCTATTTTTTATCTTTGTTTTATAAATGTTGTACTATTGTTCAGTTTCCTATTTGTTTGTTGTGTCAGCATTGTGTTTATGCATCTTAATTTTAAAAAGCAATTTAGCTTTGGTATTTCTATAACTTCCATCTATTTTTCAATTTCTTTTCTTTTACCTGATAGCATTTCCTACCATTCACAGTTGAATATAATAGAGGAGTAAAGGATGAAAACTCAAACATGGAGCAAGTTGATCCAGATATGGCATCTAAAGTTGCTGTGGAGCTTCAAAATCTAAGAAAAGTGTACACAATTGGGAAATGGTGGGAATTCTAGTCATTTGACAATATGATAGGTTATCGAACTAAGAGAGTCTAAAAGGAAGTTGAAGCTGTAAAAGGTGTTAGCTTGAAATTCTACGAGGGTGAATGTTTTGCCATTGCAGTAAGTGCTTTTCTGTTTACTTGGATTTTTTATTATTTTTACTTTTCAAACGCCTACAACAATCTTGGTTTTGAGGGAAAATAAATAGAAAATATGTAGAAAATTGGCATGTTTGAATTTCTCTTTATAGGTAGGGGTAATATAGGTTTATTTTTTTCAGAACCTACAAAATCTAATAGTCTTTTGGTGTGTTTCTTATCAAGGAGACGTTAGGCATGGTAGATATTTTTTATAAATTTATTTGATTTTCAAAGAAACCAGTTAACATTGTATTTTTAAAAAGTAACGTTGAACTAGTCGATTTAGTTACTTTTATTATTTTTTTGTGACCTAGGTATTTGGTCATAATTGGCAAACTAAAGTATTCAAACAATGATTAGTGATTCCAATGCATTACTGACTTGTGTCATCCTTAAGTAGTTTTAAGGTTAATGTTTAATATTTTGTGTTTTCCAGCTATGATAAGAAAGATGCTACGTTATTAGTTATTAATATATCTTAAGGATTAGTAAATACCACAAATAGGAGATCCTTGAAAATGGCTATCGATTTTTATAAGTTGAATTTAGTGTGTATCAAATTTCCTTAATAATACTAATTTTATGATTGGTGTATTGGATAGAAGTGCAATAGATTGGTAGGTTATCAAGAGTGTGGACTTTTAAAGCAGTAAAGCTTTTGATGGGTTAATTAAGAGTGAAAATGTAGAAGGTATGATCATTGGTACATACTTTATCTCTATTTAATGTGGTTGGTTTCCCCTAAAGATATATGCTTGTCATTATAACAAGGGGAACAAGCCACATGTAATGTATATTCCAATGGCATCATTCACTTCATTCTTATATTGCACATTGAATAACTTCACCATTGAGTTTAAAGTATCACTAGTCATCCTCCTCTTAAGCTTTGCTACCCTTAAACTATAGATGAAAAAATTTGAAATCATGTTTAGTGGAAAGTACTAGTATACATGGTATGATTATTCTTTAAAGGGTACTAGCTCAATGGAAGAGCACCTACTTTACAAGTAGGAGGATGATGGTTCGATTCCATCGTGCCTTAATATGACTAAATTTATGAGTCCTAAATTAATGACTAAATATATGACTAAATTAATGATTAAATAAATGACCAAATAAATGACCAAATAAATGACTAAATAAATGACCAAATAAATGACCAAATAAATGACCAAATAAACAACCAAATAAATGACCAAATAAACTACCAAATGACCAAATAAATAACCAAATGACCAAATAAACAACCAAATGACCAAATAAACTACCAAATGACCAAATAGACGACCAAATAAATGACTAAATATATGACCAAATAAATGACTAAAATAGTTGTCATAAATTTGGTCACGAGATAAATGACCGGCAATAAACTACCACTGGTCACGTGACCAAATTTGGTCATTTATCTACAATTTTTGGTAGTTTATTTGGTCACATATTGTTATTTTTGTACTAGTGTATGATAATAAAATTAAATATTAATTTAATATATTTTAAATTAAATAAAAATTAATATATATTATATTATCATAAATTTTATTAACCGATAAAAAAAAAATCATAAATTTTATTTAAACTGTAATATATTATAAAAATAAACAGTATAAACTACAAATAAATTTATAAAATATAAATTTTAATTTTTTTTTCTATTGCATATAAGTTATAAATTGTTTAGTACAAAAAGTAACAGATCAGAGTCCTTAAAGTATTACAAAATTGCTCAGTACTACTGAGTAAAACATTTGATTACATTAGAGACTTAATAAAGTAGATTAGCAAAAGAAAAACAACTACTAGTTCAAGAGGGACTGTCTCCCTCTTCTTCCTCTTCATCATTAGTGTCTAGGGAGATAGAATTGTATCCCAGGACTCTGTAATCTCTATCACCTGTGTTCCTCATTTCTCTATGCAGATTTTCATGTCTTAGCTACTGGATAAACTCCTTAAGGGTGTACTCGAATTCATCCTTCTCTTTCATTGTAGTATATCCACATGTTACCTCTGATTTCTCTATGGTAGCCTTCCCATCTCTCAGCACCTGCAAGAACTTGCTCTCCTTCACCTTCAAGATCGCTGTGACCTACATGGAAATATCAGAATAGATGAGTCTCTTACGAGACTCAGTAAGGTTCCTATTCTTACCTGCAAGTACATCATTATTCCGAGCCTTCCAGATGAACCATAAAATAATAGAGGAAAACAAAGACCAAAATGAGTTACAGAATTTGCTGCAGTTGATAGTACCAAAGACAACATTTAGTGCATTAAAATGGGTCTTGTATGACAGTCCAAAGATATTTCAGATTTTAGAAGCAAACAAACACTCAAAGAAAACATGGGTGATAGATTCAGGTTGTCTACACACAAAGTAGATATTTGGTTCTCCCCCCGGTTTCTTAAATGACAGTTTGTGTAGGAATAGTTTCCACAGAAAGCAAGAGATCTTTGGTTCAACAAGTCTAGCCCACAACATATTGAAGTATTTCATCCATTCCGAGTCCTAAATTTCCAGGTCCCACTTACAGTTACACATGAGTAAATATGTCACCCTTATTGGACAACAACTGGTAAAAATATTTGGATTTGCCAATGTGGAGAGGGGTATTGTCAGGCCAACATAATTGGAAATTACAGCAGGACTCAGTGCAACAACCCTTAATGGGACCTAGGGAGTTAAGGGCTTCTTTGAGGATAGAGTATGTTCTCCAATGGGACCGGGGTAAGTTGAAATGAGATTCCAACCATTCCCAAGATAGAAGCTTACCTTGCTGGAGGATATCACCAAACATTGCAATACCAAGCCCTGCCCATTTCTTTGCTGAACAACCCTGTAGAAGAGCAAGCTTTTTATCTCCATGACTCAAGTTCCACCAAATAGATTTGAGCCTACAAATATTCCCAGTGTTCTCAATTGGCCTCTTGTTGATCAAGAATCCCTTAACATACTTCCAAGCCTTCTAAATACTCTTGAAAACATTGGATCCTTGAACAACAATATTGGCATCTACATTGAGAGAATCAGTAAAACATAGGTTTTGCCATCCTTTAGGCCTGCTAAAGTGTGCCATCTGCAGATTGTTTCTAATCAGTACCTTCCATGGTTCTTCCCCCTCCCTTGCCTTAGCTATCCACTTGACAGCCAAGGTAATGCCTTGATATTTGAGGTCCTTTAGGCTTAGACCTCCCCAAGATTTGCCCCTTGAGCACCATTCCGAGGAAATAGCATGAAATCTTTTAATCCCTCTACCATCCGACCATAAAAAATCTTTGATTACCTTTTGGATAGAGCTGAACTACAGTTGATTAAAAAGCCACATGGAAGAGAAGTAGATAGGATAGGAAGAGATGATCTTCTGGCATACCTGAAATCTACTGGGGAAGGATAGAAGGTTACTATCCCACTTAGTTAGCTTTCTGTTAATCCTCTCAAAGATCCATTCCCACGTCTGATTGAGATTAGGAGAAATAGAGGAAGGGATGCCCAAGTATCTGACCATATGGTCTGGACCACCCCAAGAAAATTCAAAATTACCCCACCATTCAGGCAGATTCAGATCCCACCCCAACATAACAGACTTGGATAAAGAGATCTTACTGCCGGAGGCTTGGCAAAAAAGTCAGTTTGTTCATCAAGAGTCTCATATTAGACTCTTCAAGGAGAAGGAGGATGGAGGTGTCATCAGCAAAATGTACATTGGAGACCTCCTGATTATTGGGGAGAAGGACACCTTTCACTTTAGGGGAGAGGGAATTGTCTCTAAGGAGGTAGTGTAAAGAGTTTGCTGCAATAATAGGTAGGGAGGGGGCCAGAGGACAAACTTGTCTGATAGACCTGGAGAGACTGAAGAATTCTAACCTAACACCATTGATTTCAACTGCAACCATTGCACCATATAAGAGTGTTGATACCATTTTGCAAAAGCGAGGGGGAAAACCAAGGGCTTCCAACATCATCATGATGAACCTCCACTCAATCCTATCATACGCCTTCTCATAATCTATAAAAAGCATGGCATAGTTTTGACCTGTAACTTTGGCCCAGTTCATGGCCTCCCAATAGGTGATAAGATTCTCAAGGATATATCTCCCCTTGACAAATCCTATTTGAGTGCTATTAATCACTGAGGGGAGAAGCTTCTCAATTCTTATTGCAAGAACCTTGGCTAAGATCTTGTAGACAACATTTAATAAAGTAATGGGTCTCTAGTTTTTGATTAGTAGTCTATCACCCTCTTTAGGAATGAGTTTAATGAGGCCAACATTTAACTTAGGTCCCAGAGTACCTACTTCAATAGCGTCCTCATAGACATGAAAAAGTTTTGGTACAATCCAATTTATGTTGGATTTGTAAAATTCAATCGGTAGCCCATCTGGTCTCGGAGCTTTATCATTAGCCATTCTATTGATGGCTACTTTGATTTCCTCCTCTGTTAAATCCATATCCAACAGCTTAGCCTTCTCCTCACTTACCTTCTTAGGGATGAGGGTTCTAATCTTGTCTCTGGCATCCTCCATGGAGGGGTCAGAATCTACAAAGGTAAAGAGTTCCTAGTAGAAGGAGGAGAAGGCCCTGAGGATCTCCTACTAAGAAGATACCACAAAGTCCTGGACTCTAATACTAGCAATTTTATCTCTTGCTTCTTTCTTCTTAAGAGTTTGAAAAAAGAATTTGGAGCCTCTATCTCCTAGATTAATCCAATTGATCTTGGCTCTGATTTTGGCTCCCCTAGACTTAACCAATTGGATTCTTCTAAGAGAATCTCTGCAAGAAATAACATTCTCTAGGAGGGCTTCAGAGGAAGGATTGTCTTGGATCTGAGATTCTGCCTCTTGCAGAGACTCCACTAGTCTGTATTCCAGCATTCTAGAATCCTTAGCCTTTTTAGTACCTACAGTTTTGAGCAAACCCTGCCAAGATTTAGTGGTTTGATTCCATTTATCAATATCAAAGTCATGCTGTGCAATCTTCTCATTGTACCACGAAATGATCTTGACCGCTGCTTGGACATCCTCATCCTTTAGAAGGGAAGTGTTTAGGGCAAAGCCTTACTTAGGAGGGGTATCAAAAGTTTGTTCCCCGATGAGCTGAATTGAAGAGAAAATGGGATGGTGGTCTGATAGGGTGAAGGGTATCACTTTCAAATAGTTTTTGTTAGGATAGGGTTGATAGCTAAACCATAGCTTATTGAGGTAGAACCTATCCAATCTGGAATAAATTCTCCTCTCTCCTCTTTGAAAATTAGACCATGTGTACCAGATGCCTTTCGAATCATTCTTCTTTCCTGCTAAGGGGTCAAATAGGTTAAGTTTGTTGACCATTCTGCACCAGAAGAGGGGCTCATTTCTTTTCCACTCAAACCTGAGACCTCCCAATTTATCTTGGGCGCTCTCCACCATGTTGAAGTCTCCTACTACAATCCAAGGGATGGGCTCTAGGTCAGCAAGCCACTTCCACAACTCAATCTTGCCACTGTGATCATTTGGGGCATAAATTGAACACATACCAAATTCAAAATTCTTGACCTTCAACCTAACCCAAACTGCTCTATTACAGGGAGATATGCCCCACAAAAGAACCACATTCTTCCAAGAAGGGCTAATCAGGATAGAAGTTCCACCCTTACCTCTTGGGTGTTTAGTTGAGAATGCAGTTGCATCTCTCTAGATGCATTTAAGAGTAATATCCAACTCAAATCCTACTGCTTTAACCTCTTGAAGCAATAAAAAGTCTAACTCTCTATGAGAGTTAAGGAGTCTCTTGACAACATATTTTCTGTCAGAGGCTTCCAACTCTCTAACATTCCATGAAGCATAGTTTAACATCATAGAAAATACTTATCAGTCGGTATCCATGGGTTTCCTAAATCCTTCAAAGCATTTAGGTATGTCAACTCTGGGGGTCTTAGTAGGCTTAGGGTTCCCATTGATTAAAGGTGGTCTTCCTCTTTTCTTCTTCTTGACTAGACACTGATCCTCTCCTTTACTAATTTTGGAGGGATCAGCAACAAAAAAAAAATGACTCTACTAGACATCCTTTCACATTGGCACAGTCTGAGATGACAATCTCTCCTTCTTCAAGCTCACCTTCATGTCTCATCACCTCTCCCAACTCCGTTCCCCCTACAGGGAGGGTGGACTCCTCCTCACTCATCTTCTTAGCAGACACATAATTCCATTTATCCAATGGTGGTGGAAGGGGAGGGGGGGCTGGAATAACAACAACCGAGAAAACATTCAGTCTATCTTCTTGGGCAGGAGGGGGAGAATTCCCTCCCACTCTGCCACCTAGAAAGGGGGCAATGGATAAATCTACATACGAGGAGTGAACAGGAGAAACACCAGAACTATCCATCCTACCTGAAGGGGGAGCAAAGGGGGGAGAGGAGTTACTTAGAGGTCTCTGATCATGAGGAAGATTATAAGTTTTCCACTTGGGTTGAGGCACAATTTTATTCTTCAGGGCTCTAACCCTGATCTTATCAACAACCAATTGCTGAGCATTCTTAGTTCTATGAGTTTACTTCAGTTTAGTTCCATTAAGACCAAAGTCAAGTGTTTCATCTATAATAACCACTTCAAGGGGTTTAGATAAAGCCGGATTAGTTTTAGGGTTATTTGGGAAAGAGTCAAATTTACCTTTGAGGCTGTCCAAAGTAGCAAAAAGGGCGATTGAGTCTTGGTTCCAAACAGGTGGGGGGGGGGGGAGATCTGCACAATAGGGGGACGTTCAGGAGCAAAAATAGACTTGGAGGAAGATGAAGGAATCTTAGGGCCTGCCTTGTTCTTGGGATTAGGAGGAGGGTTAACTTTTTTTTATAGTGCATTTCTCTTCAGAATGATAGGGCATTCATTCTTTTTGTGACCTTCCTTTCTACAAACGAAGCGACCACCTACTCCACCCAAAAATATTATTGGGCAACATACAGGTGCGAGGTCAATATCAAACTGCAGGGTCTTAGGGAGCTCAACTCCGGGTTTGATAGAGAGCAGGACACAAACATCTGTGTTCGAGATGAGGGTATTCGACTGATCAATTCTAAGAACTTTGCCTATCGGCTCAAGTGCAAGCGGAATGAGCATCAACAAAAATGGAGGGAGGTTGCCAATAATAATCCACCTTGGGCTGGAAAGATCTAAGACTTCATCTTGGGAGGCTTCGAGAGACCAGGGAATTGCCCTAAATTCACAGGGGCCAACTCTCCAAAACTATTTTTCAACAATAGATTTCTGGGCTTTAGAGTCATAGAAAAACAAAATAAACAAACCCTTTTGGAGCATGCAACAGTAAGAAAAATGAAAACCTAACTTTTGTCCCCACGTTTTATGAAACCAATCATTTAGAAAGTTCCTAGAAGGAATCCTAGTACTATCAACTGCAGCAAAAAAAATAGCGCAATCTTTAAGCTTAGCTTTCTCCTGTTCAATAACAACATTCATTTGGGAGTTCGGTTTAACAACTAACTTGGGCGGAACAGGTTCCTTACCTCCATTTCCTTTGGTGGCTGGAATCCCTTGGGAGGCACTCGCAAGGAAGGTTGCTCCTTCCGGGAGGACTCATTCATTCTGGATGACCTGCTTGAAGGACTTTGGCTTGGGAATGGTTGGTGCCTCTTCTCCATTTTGCTGAGTTTTCCCTCCTACAATGTCGACAGAAGCCACTGGAGACGGTTGAGGAATAGCCTTAGGGTTTGCAGCGAGGGCATCATTTGTAATGAGAGAGCTATCTTTCTCCGCAGGAATAAAACCCTTGGCTGAAGAGATGACATTAATGGGTCTTGGTGACGTCGAAGCCATTAATGTTTTCCTTGCCGTGGAGCGTGCGAGGGTCCAAGCAAAAAAATCGAAGAGGCGCTAAGTACACCAAGTTGTAGAGCTTTTTTTCCTCCTATTTTCTACATCTTTATTCTAAATGGTTTTTTTTAATTTTAATTTTAATTTATTGATATATAATAAATATAAAATAAAAAAATTTCATGTCTCAAGTATTTGTTAATTACTTGCAATTTGTTTTTAGGGAGAAACCCGTGCAATAAGACTCAAACTAAATAGACCAATCATATATTTAAGAAATAATTTTAAAAATTTATAAAGTTAAAAATATTGTATTTTACTATGAAAAGCATAAAATTTATAATAGAATATAAAAAATGTTAAATTATTATTGGTTCATACAATTAATTTTAATCACTCATTAAATTACAGCCTAATGTAATTAACATATTAATAGATAAAACTTGAACTGTTTTAATTACTACAAACATAAACTAGGGAAGTGTCCACAATCGATCAAAACTCTGAAGTTTTCTCTCTTTTTTCAACCCAATTTTGTTTTGGATCGTGCATCACAAATTGCGATCCCTAAATTCAAAAAATCGTATAATATTAAAAAAAAATCGTATATTATCCAAAATCCGAGCAAAATGAAAACAGTAAGAGATGTAGTTGATTCAGTCAAGAAGATTAGAAAGCAGGCAAATGTATTACACCCGTGCTTCATTTTATGGGAATCGCACAAAGCTTTTGGCAAAATACTTGAAACCAAAATGAAACAGTCAGACATTCTGCCATGCCAAATTCAACAGTGGTATCCCCGTTTTCACAGTGTTTCTATCAGAACGATTCTCCTTCCCTTGCCTGAATCCTTCGTCGATTTTCTGTTAGATGATGGAGGATTATTCCTCCCTAAAACCAACGAGGACGACGATGCATTACCGGCACGAGTCAAAATTACATGCCCAGATCTACAGGCAGAAGATTACCATCCTTGGCAAGAAGAAGAAGAAGAGGAAGATGGAAGCCCGCTTCAGCCAAACGTAGCAACGTTCCCAGATTTAGAGAAGGCCGTAAAAGAATCCATTAAAGACCTCGGAGGGTTCGTCTTTCCTAAGCTGAACTGGAGCGCCCCCAAGGATACTGCGTGGATCAGCACAAATGGTACTCTTAAATGCTCTTCTTTTAGCGAAATTGTTCTTCTTTTAAGGGCATCGGACAGCTTGGTACACGATTTATGCCACGCATTCGATAGCTGCGAAGACAAAACCCTAGAGAGGCCCTCAGAATATTACCTTGCATTGCGAAAATGGTATGATTTGAGGCCTGAGATGGAGTTTAGAGGGTTTGTTAAAGGGGGTGTCTTAGTGGGTATCTGTCAGAGAGAAGTTACAGGCTTTTATCCGGCGTTACTGGAGAAATTGGATCAGCTTGAGGATTCTATTTTTGAATTTTTTAGGGAACATATTAGCGGAAAATTTGAAACCCTAGATTATACCTTTGATTGCTATGTGAGAAAAGATGGTAAGGTTAAATTAGTTGATTTTAATCCGTGGGGGGGTTTTACCCTGCCTCTGCTTTTCACGTGGGAAGATCTCGGAAATAAATATGTGGAAGCTGACGAGAGGATTAATGTTATGGTAGCCAATAGGGCACTAAATGGCGATTTGAGGTTGAATGACAAAACAGAATTGAATTTGAGGTTGAGAGAAGAAGGTTATAAATTGGATTTTAGGGTTGTGGAAAGTGAGGGTTGTGTGCAGCCAAGCTTTAGGGCTGCTAGCGGGGTTCCTTATGATTATATCGATACAGGACCTGGCAGTGCCTGGGATGAGTTTTTGAGAAAGGCTGATGAGGAGATTAAGAGACAGGCCAATGCTGCAGGTGCATGAAATGGGTTCTTGTGGACGTAATAGGAACTGTGACTACTCGTAGTTCTGCAGATCTTGCCGTTTTGAGAGACAGCCTCAAGTGTTTTTTATTGTACTCTAAGCGCCCTTGTAATTTCTAACCACTTTTGCTATCATAGTTCGTTCTGTTTCTCAAGTTCCATTAACCTGTTTGAGCCATATTGGGTGTTAATTTAATTCTTTCTTACTTCATTTCCTGCACATGTGTAACTTAAAAGTTTCTTTGTATATGATTACATTTTAATCAAACGTATATAGTATATACTGCTTTTTCTGTTTGTAATAGTGTTTTGAGTTTTTGATTGATGTTCACCTGTGTGGTTATTGGCAGACTCATTTTAATAAAATCAATGACTTTTTTAATTACAGATTTTACAATATTTTAAGAATCAACGAGGTTGCAAATAATGCTGACCGTAGTCTATGGATCTATTTTTGATTATTCATATTTTTACATGAAATCCTTTCCTCTATGAGAGTTAGTGACTTCCAGCGAGGGATCAATTGCCAAAGCTGTATTAGACCAATGCAAGACAATAGAAACAACTGTCTTTGTTCATTCAGTCCTCTTAACCGATCCTTAAATGTTTGTAAAGTTTCTTGAATGCATCTACACCTCACATGTCTAACCATTCCTAAGTCAAAACTTAATAATGTGCTCTCTATATCTCTATTAGGTAAATATTGCTGATTCTTGTGTTAAGTGGTAGTGGCAGTCTGGCAGAGCAATAGCAGTAGGAAAAACCAAGGGTTTGATTTGAGTGACATGGTCATTTGAAGATGTGAGAAAGCATTTCAGTTGCGAACCTCCATCAGAAATGAAGCTTATTTCATATGTTAATCAAGTACTTTCCGCACTTAAACTGGATGGTGTTGACTCTATTCTCCAGCACTATACACTTTCTTCACCACCACATTGTGTTTCCCTTTTTCGTTCACAATCTCTAATTTACATTTTCTTCTTTGTGTAAATGTAGTCTTTTCTCATATGGTTTTAGCTGGAGCAGTTTGTAATAACCCCTTTGGAGATATTCTTACATTTCGCCCTAAAATCACAATTCCAACTAACAATAAGAAATGCAATATAGTTAAAACTTAAGAGTATATCTATATAAAATGTATCCATAAGTAAATCTATTCAATAGAACAAAATCTAGTTGCATCTCTTAAATATGCATCTCACCTGTCCAAAAAGCTGAAACTCTACCAACATCTATCAATGGATAAACTAGCAGTTGCGCGCTGTTTTGCGGGCAACAGTAAGCCGATAGGGTTTTCCATAACTGATCGCAATTTTTGCCCTTCTTTGTGGTTTGTTTGATAAGACAAATATATAGTTTCAGGATTACAAGGTGATAATATTGGTTTGACATACATGATCAGAAAACATGCTTTGACTGAACATCAACAGTTTCTCTTTGATTCAAAAAGAGAGTGATGCAATTTGCTGACCTCAAAATACATATAACATTTTGAATTGCTATTGCTGCACTCGCAACTGAGAGTAAGATTTAGCAAGAGTTGCTCTTCTAATCAACAAAAAATATACAATCAATTGACAATAAAACGAGAAACAACAGCTACTTTCATTGTAATTTTACCTTCTTATTATTAATTAACTGACAAAAGACTCTGTCGCATACACTTTTTGATTATTTCTTTGGACAATTTTAAAACTCGTTTTGGTAATAGTTTGTATGTAATAAACAATATAAAGCTGAGTCGACAACCAGATTGTGTGCTGAAAGTGAGACGACCCAAAACCAATTCCCCTGTAGATGTTGCTTCAATCTATTCATAAGAAATGAAAAGTAAATTTGAAATCATAGCCATAGATAAAATCACACAATCTTTATTTTGAGACAAGTTTTTTTCACCCCTCATGTAACCAACACACAAATTGTTTGGTAAAACAACTGTTTTATTGGCAACTGTTTCAACAAATGATGCATGCACATTTTCAATATCGCTGCCAGCACCAAATTTCACATAGACCGGGCATGTAATAGTTTGAGAAAATGCCTCAAATAAATGTGGTCTCATGGACTGCAATGATTGTAGGACATGCACAAAATGGATTTTTTGAAAGGCTCAAAAACTTCTAAACAAATGCAACTTGTAGGTGCGAAGCCAAATTCGACAAGCATGATTTTCTCCATCTCTCCTTGCTCTCTGAAACAATAAAAGAGTAATATATTATATGGAAATCAACACAATTGAAATGAAATTTAAATAAATAAAGCTTAAAATAGATTTTACCCTTCAGTGATAATGCCTTCAATAAACAAAACCCTGCGCAGAGCATTTTTCCATTTATCAATAGTTTGCATGCTGTATTTTCCGGTGTGCTTTTGATTATGATGGTCCTGTTTTCGAATATTAGGGTTAGTCAAGTTCAAGGTTATACAGAGTTTTGAAAAGCACTAATGGATTGAGAACTGTTAATGATTTCGACATGGAAAATATGGGGAATTCAACACGGCGGACGACAAACCTTAAAATCTCTGGTGACTTGGCATGCATAATTCGTCATGTTTGACGATGGATCCTATCTTCAGTTCCTCTGAGAAGAAGAGGTCATTGTATGCTTTTGGCAGGATAGCGAGTTGCATGTGCCATCGGAGAATACAATTTTGTACCTCTCATGCTCATTTTGGGTAATAGCCAACCTCTTCAAAGATTGATTGTGTTGACAGTCAGCAATGCTTCCATCTCAGTGGCCTACAACACAATTATTGAATGAAATACAGAAGACTTATGGATATATATGTATATACACAGTTTTATATAATTGCAGTTGTTTAACCTAATATTTATTTAGACGTATAGACCTGTGTATACTGTTATTTAATTACAGTTTTTTATTTTCGAAATCATAATATTTGTTTATAGGTACACACCTTTGTATACTGCTTCCTTCTAAAGCATAATGCTTATTTCCACAGAAATGATAACCCCAAAATATTCAGTCTTACAATTGTCATTTTTCATTCTAAAAATTTAATATGTTGAAAACAAGTCTTGCCAAACAATAAAAGTGACATCATTCAGGAAGAAAAACCAGAATTTATGTATAGACTATAGAGGGCTTTGTGCTTGGAATCACATGCACTGTCCCTCCCTGTGTTTGGCGAATGAGGTTTTGGGATAGTTTTGTTTTCGAAGGCTTTTGAAGCCTTCGAGCTAATACAGTTTGCAGAATATAATTCCAAATTCCACAACCTTTCTTGGTGTATGTGGAACTTCAGAGCAGACTATGGAAATTCGTCAAGCATACTTGGTAGGGGCATGATGAAATGGTTCTAGAAACTCTCAATTGAATGCAGTGACAGGGTGTAAAGCCAAGTTCGATAACCTCTGTCAGCATTCACAACCCACAAATGGAAACATCAAGCAGCGTATAGACAGCCCGCGAAGCATAAATGGTGTAGGGATTTTTACCAATCATTACAATTGGAAATGTTCTGGCAGTACACGCACAGGACTACTTTTGCTCTAGTGGGATGAACAATTATTAACTCTATATTAATAAAAATAATTGATGTAGGGCTTATATAGGTACCCTCTCTAACAAACCCAAAAAATTTAAAAAAAAAAAGGTTTTTGCTTGTAGAACCCTAATTGGAATCCAATTCATACTCCTAATAAAATTTTGCCTAAAAAATTAAAACAGCTGAAATCAGAACAAAAATTCTGAAACTATAAAAACCAAAACAGGGCTTTCAAGATACCTCAAATTTGGAATGCCGCGTTACTACAATAAATTACATAAATGGAATGGGTTTGAGGTATTTTAACATGGCTTTGTTGTAAGAACATCTAGAAACTTGGATTCTCTAACGGATCTTAAAACAAGGGACAGAACCATTGGGCATCCAAAGCAATAGATTAAATTTTTTCAGGATAACGGGTAGATTGGTAAAAGAGGATAGCTATACAGTGGACGTTATTGATATATAAATACCAATAACGGGTAGATTGGTAAAAGAGGTTAACTAATCATTGTCTACTTTTGCTGTAGCGGGATGTCTAATTATTAACTCTATGTTAACATAGGTACCAATAACGGGTAGATTGGCAAAAGAGGTTAACTAATTGTTGTAGGGCTACATGTCCAGGAAAAGTAGGGCAATCTCTGTCTTATTAACTCTATGTTTCATGCTTTGTCACGGCATCATGTATAGATGCATATTTTTATGCATTTAAGCTGAAAAGATGTAAACTGAAAGGATAATGAATCAAAGCTTGAGGATGGTCTACTTGGCATTTCTTTCATGGACTTGGTGTTACTAATTCTGTGCTCTCTGGCTTACTGAATTGTTGCAATGAGTTACTCGTTTCTGGCAGAGATACTTAGGCCTCTTCTATAGCCCATGACCTACTTCTAATTGTTCGTATATATTGCTATTTCATTTTGGATGGGTAAGTGCCCCAATAGATTTCCTCAATTGAAGTGGCCAAAAAAATGGACAGTTGTTTTGTAAGTATTTTTTTGGTGTGCAGGTTGTATATAGAAAAAAAATAGTTTGTTATTTTATTCAGCTCAGATGCATAGGGTTGGCCTCTGTCAGAAGCTCTTATAACTTCTCTTGGGTTATTTTGAAATAGGCATCAGTAGAATTGTAGCCTATGCCAATCGTATTAAACCGTGCATATGTTTTTCAATCTCTATAGTGAGTAATGTCTGCAAATGATTGTAATTGGTCAATAGGACTGTAACAGTAGGGTTTCAAAGGCTGTCCAGCGAACTGTTTGAAATAAGTTCCAAGATATTAATCAGAATAGTTCAAGTGAAAGTAAGGCATCAGGATAATTGTAGGCTATGCAAAATCGTATTACACTAATAATCCAACCCAATGAATATACCTCTCAAAGCAAATGGGAGCCTTTCTGCACATATTGATAAAAGCAGCAGAAACGATGAACAGAATCTCCAAATCAGCAATGAACACGCCAAATGTAGGAAATTGTAGAGAGATAAATTACCTTGCCACTAGTGGCGCATGTATACTTTTTTCAGGCGGTTTGGTCTGAGGCGGTTTGGTTGAAGGCAAGCCTACGGTGCTTGTTGAGCATTACAGTAGTCTTCATGGAACGGGAGTCACCGATAGCCCTAAACCCCGGCAAAGCTTCTTGGTGGACATGAACATTCGATGCCTTGACGATGGACAAATGTTCACGTAGTTGCCTAGCATGGGAGTGGACACCTGGTGCGTTGTGCACCTGACATGCAAGAGCTGGAACAAGCAAGCACACAAACCAGCAGGGTAAGGTTTGTCCGGCTCCGGAAAAAGCTGTTCTGTCAGCGGAAGCAGGCAGGCACCCAAGGTGGACGACAATATTCCAGCGTTTGTGGGGCTAAAAGCCCACACAAATATTGCCTATCGGCTTAATAACCAGGGAATTTCTCAATGATGGTTGGAAATGCTTTGGTAGCCATGTCTGTAAATTGTCAAAATGTGGACAAGGCATGTTCCATTTGATACTGTTCCAATCTTGTGCAGGCCGGAAAACTAGCCAACCAACTTCTGACTCAAATGCTTTCATCTTGTAGGCCATAACAATCTAAATTTCTCTCAAAACCACAATACTAATGAAAAATCTTTATACTGCAAAGTAAAAAAGCAGAAACCATGAAAATCAGTTTACACTTGTAAGGGCTGATTCAATGCATTTTGTAGGTTAGTAAATCTGTATGGACCTGCACAAACTGAGATTTTAGTTTCAAATAAAGAGCAAAAAGAGAGTAGATATTGTCATCACACTTGCCAATGAAAGATGATATGATTGGGCAACTGCAAAGCACACTGCTCATTGGACGGCAGAAAAAATAATGACTTCCATTTTTACTTTTTACACATGCAATTTTGACACAGATGGGGCCATGCCAACTGTACAAATGCTCATGATTGCCATTGCATCAATAGGTACTAAGTACATGGCTTCACATAGCATATTTGTGTGTTTTCTCCAAAAGCCTTCACTTTTATGAACAAGAAAACCCATGTGTACATATATTCTGTACGAAGATGACTATCAACAAAACACCTTGGTGCAACAAAGTGAATATGTATATTTGCACCCCCTGTAAACTTAATGTTATCATATGTAAAAAAGGAATTACCAAACAAACTTGTGGGTTAGCTCGGGTTTATCTATAAGAAAGAATCACAATAGGGCCTTCTACTGTCTAGCAACAAAAAACATAAATTTATAGTAAGAAAATATGATATTGGTAGCGGCTATGCCACATAATGGTTTAGTGCAGCCACGACTTAAGATATGAAATAAATGAAATGTCAAACAAATCCATAAGAAGCCAATGATTTTGATAGGTTGATTGGTGATATTCAATCCAAGAGTGTTTTGGAAATAAATAGAGATGAAAGCAAGGCCGCCCTACATAATACATGTACTGTCATAAGTGTTGGAAACACAAGGATCTCTCATGCTTTGATGCCATGTTGAGGTGAGCACCTAGGATCATTAATCTGCAACACCAAACAATCTCCATAAGATGAGAGAAGCAACAACAAAAAATGCTATTTCACCAAATCAAGAATACTATGTACAAGATTGGATGTGATTTATAATGCTAGAGGTATTTTTTTTGTATGGGAAAGGTAAGGGCGTAGGATTCGACAAGATCTTGACATGTGTCTTAATCTTATAACACAAGACAACTAACATAAACAAATATTAAATGCTTAAGACACAAAAAATGAATGAGATAAGATCTCATAAAGACAACTAAGACTTCTAGAAAGATTTCTAGGATCTAAGCAAACATGTGAATAGGACCTACTAGGTGAACTAGTTAGATAAAATACCTTATTCACACCAACAATAAGGTCATTTCTTATGGATCTTAGAGCATAGAGCAGACATTTCAATTCCATGAAATGAAAAGAATTTAGAGTAATCATAGCCAATGATTAATTGAAATGAAAAGAAAAGAATAGACATTTAAATTCTACGAGTATAAAAGAATGTTAAATAATAAGAGCCAACAACAAATAAACTAGAATTTGCAACTGCCTTGGTATTTATGTATGCAAAATGTGGAAGCGTATACGAGGCACATGATTGCAACGATTGCAAGATCCTGCATAGAAAAACACCCAGATAATTAACCACAACAATGAACTTACAAAGCATATGCAAACAAATCACCTGGAAATGTCAATTGCATAGACCATAAGTAGGGAGAATGACAGAGATATGGCAAAGCAGATTTTTGGCAAGAGGCTATGTATAGCACCTGCCTTTACCACACGGTCCCTGCCTCTACTACTATGGCTTTTCCCTCAGCAATATGAGGCCTGATTTCATTGCTCCCATGTCCCCCAACAAAAATCTAAATATTCGAGCCTTCTCTTCTAGCTACAAGTTTCAGCACACATAAGCTCATCAATGCCTAAATATCTGAGCCTTCTCTAGCCTTGAATCTGCATCCACCTATTATTCAATCAATCTGAATTCAATAGAATTAAAATTTCATGATAAACAGTTAAAATTTTAAAAAGTTACATATAGCAAACATTGTAGACAAAATTTAAGCAAGGAAATCTAGAATTTTGATTGGTGAACCGTGAACTAATAAAATTTAATCACTAGTTACTAGCTACCCCTCCAAACTATAGTTCCATGTTAGGAAGTAACAATTGAGGTTATAATGTTCTAATCTTGGCTAATAACACTTTGAATACAACAGGTACAAATAGTCAAAATTAGATTCCCACAAACTTGAATGAAGTATCTTGAAAGTCCCTGGACACGGATTAGAGAACATTTAGAGAATAGGAAAAGGTGAGCATTACAATTGTCTGTTATAAAAATATACATTTTGTATTCTAAAACAATTACTAGTTGAAGAGATATTAGCAATACAAGTTTTTCATGCATAGGTCTCAGCTCCTATAGGAAACACAGATTGTTGCTTCAGCAAATTACTGAAACGTGTGGAATAAGTAAAGCTTTGGCGAGTTGTTAGGGTTTTTGAAAGCATTTAGTTTTTTTCTACAAGAATTGAACAATTGTGAAGATGTTCTTGCAAATAGCTAATATTAATAAGAATAGAGAGGTATGTAATGTGTGTTTGTGTAAGTTTCTACCATGGGGTAGCTACCTTTAATTACAATACGAAGAACATACAGCAAGAAGTATAGCAAAGGAGAGTTAAAAGAAGTATGTTGTGATAAGAACCTTTTGAAGTCCTTGAAGTTACTTCACAATAGGCTTTGCTTGAATGATTGGAAACACATCAACAAAGTATGGTTCTTTTCTAAAGTTGCTTTGATGAATTTTACCCATGTTGTAGGTGGCTTGACTTCGGTCATACTTGGATATTGTTGTGAAGGCACCATTACATAAAGAGTCATGCATGTGTTTGTTGGCAGTTAGCTGTCCAAACATCTTCCTTCTTGTGAAGTCAATAATATTCATAACAAATTCTTCAAGGATGAAACCATCATAAACATGGTTGCTTCTGAAGATCTTAGACCCTACTACAAGTATGATGGTATTCGTTGTTGGGGTGACAACAACATTGTATAATCTATTGAGTTGCATCGAATGATCTTCTCTAAAACATTCACATTCTCTACCACCTATAGTAAGTCTTCAAGCCATTATTGATGCAAGAGATCTAAAACATAAACATTTATCCTATGATATTTAGCTGATAGGCTTCCCTTTTGGTGTTGCCTGCAACTGGAAATTGACTCATGCCTGCAAACCAGCCTGCAAACCATTTTCAGTCGCCGGTAACCATTTTCAATTGTTGGTTTTCTTAGTCAGCATTTCACATTGCCTGAACTGGGTAAAGATTTTTTACACAAAATGTCTACAGAGTATGCCAACCACAGCATTGCCGACCACCGTTGTTTATTAGTTGCCTTGTTTTATCTGCAGATCCTTAACTCTCAGTATGGGTTGCATTTTAACTGCTCTTATGAGTTTCTCGTGCTGACAGCTGCTGGTTGGAGTTTTCAATGTTAAGAAAAATTATGGCTTCATTGTGGTAGGCGGGGCATGGTTTGTGGGTGGCCTGGTGGATATAGAGGATAGACTTGCTGTTGAGATTTATGATTCAGGTATGATGAATGGGAGATCTGTGCTCCCTTGCCTGTGGAATTTAGGTCAAGGAATTAGTCGCAGTGGCTGACATTTACGCTATTGAATGGGAACTTCTGTGTTTGGGATATATTATGGTTTTATGTCAGCCTTTGATTTGGAGCTCAGGGTCATTGGACAGGGTAAGGGTTTTGAAGTCAGCAGGTATTTTGTTTTCATTCCTCATCTCCTACCAGGGTAGGCTGATCCTAGCTGGCCTGAAGGACACTACTAATGGCCCAGGGTTTGATGTTTGGAAAATTGAGGAAGAAACAATGGGCCTTTGTGAAGTGGGTTCTAACTTCTATACCCAAGGAGCTCTTGTATTCTTTGTTTGACAATGACAAGGAGGACAAGTTTGCAAGTTTGAAGTGTGTGGGACTGGGGAGTTTGATCAATTTTTTTAATGAGGAACACCATAAGATGTTACAGCCTGTGTTTGTGAGGTTTCAGAAAGATTAGATTGTAGGTGGATAGAAATTCCGCCTCTACCTGTGCATGTGAATAGGTTTCACAGGGTTGTTGGCATCTGTTCTCTAGCTGTAGTCGATAGCAATCTTGGTCAAAAGGTAGGTGTATCTAATAAAGGAATTTTGTAATTAATCCATATTTTGTGGAATCAAGTATTTGTGTTTTGTTTTGGGTGTTGTAGAAAAAAAGAAATGTTGGATGTGATATTGTTGTTACTTTCTTTACATGAGGAAGTATTGGATGTAAAATTGTTGCAGCTTAGATGTTTCTTCTGGTGCTATACATAATAAACCTTGGGTCTAAAGTGTTGATTGTTTAGATCTATAGATTTTATCCGCTCAGTTTATTTTACCTTTGGGTACCAACCGATAATGAAGTACGGGATGCACATTTGTTGTGGCTTAAGTGTACTCAATGTTGTGGGGTAATGAAGCACTGAGCTTAAAAGCGTCGTTGGGTGAAAGTGCTTTCGGTGGAGAGCTTGGTTTTTCATCTGAACAGCTTCTGGACATTGTATAATTGAGATCCTGACAAAGGTTATTTATTGTATACAGCCTCCTAGATTTATAATAAATTATTATTCAATTGTAAAGTGTTGAGATATAGCTACGTTTGGATATGCCAGAGTTATATATATATATATATATATATATATATATAATGCAGATCGTAATGATAAATCAAATGCTATTGTGATCGATGGTGTATAATATTAATGCTGTACCGAGTGCTATATATTACAGTTACGATACTTATGTATTGTGCATCTGCTAATAGCAGTCACGATACATAAGTATCATGACTGACTATTGACTCAAGTGCATTGTTTTAACAGTCACGATAATTATTGTTACGATGCTTAACAAATTGATATAATGAATCGGTTACTTTATAAAGGGTCATGACCCTATGTGGCAATATCCATGTATGGTCATGGCTCTTCATATACATGACCATTCATTAGATATATATTCACATCAAAGCCGCCAAATTGTCTCTAGGAACGCTGGGAGCAATTTCAGAGATAACATTCGCTTTGCAACCCATGTTTAAGTGTTCGATTTCTGTCTCAGTGAAAGATGACGACGATCCGGAAAATGAAGCCGAATGTTTTATCAGAGCTCACACATTTGGTCATATTCGATGGCTTCCTTCACACCGGAAGGCCATTTTTTGGGCCATAGATCGCATTTCTGTTGATGTTGCAGGAGACAGCAGCAGCACAATGACCGGTGCGCCCACCAGAGTCACAGACATCGAAGACAATTATGAATTATACAATACGAACAATAACATTCATAGCAGGGCACACAAACTAAATGATTCATAGCAGCAAACACGAATTATAAATTCACGGCAAAACAGAATAACGATAGACATTTGATGAACTTATAATCTTGTATATTAAATAAGCTTTATTCAAATATCAAATTGAAATCAGTTTCAATACAGATCTGCGATTGTATTGTTAAACACTAATTAATAAGTAATACTGCAAAATTTATTAAAGGATCACTGAGTATTTATGCTATATTAAATCTGATTATGTTCATATCGAAGAAGATATAAACACATTCAGATTGTTGGCTGAAGATATATATTATCGCAAAGGATAATTAAGATCACAGTATATATATTATCACACAGGATAATTAAGATTGCAGTATCTAAATATTATTGCAGAGGATAACATATACAGATTGAGATTGCAGTATTGCAGAGGATATTCATATATAGCAGAAGATATATCGTTGAGGGTATAAACATATTTCGGGATTCACAACAAGTATACTGCAGAGAATATGCTTACTGCATTACAGACATTAATACGTATTGGAGATACGTTCGATAGTAAAGATCAATTCATATATTTTGCAGATCAATATATATATATTGGTCTTGACAAATTGTAATCAGACATTGAACATTCTGATAATTATATTCAGAGATTTTTTACTGGGTTTTTTCACCTTCAAGGCAGAAGCGGACGTGGATGCCATTTGCAACTTGGTTGGAAACCAAACAATTCAGGATGCGGTGAACGGCAACGGGTTTTTGAGTGACGGGAAAGTGTTCACAGATTACCCAGTTGTGGGGTTCAATCATTGCATGCAGGCCGCATTTGGTGAATGTGAAAATGTCCGTAAACAAAAGGAGAAGAGGTGCATTTGTAACCAAACTTTAGATAGAAATGAGAGCACATGTATGTGGGCCGTCGCGTGCACACGTCTTTGTATTTTGACGTGGAACTGAGAGTGCCTGTGTCTCGATTGTGAGAAGCCATGAAGGATGTAAAGATAAAATAATGAAGGTTATGATCAAGAGATATGAGATGTCACGTTAAGGCAGCGATTACCAAAACAAAGAGGCTTGATGTTAAGGACAAATTAATATTAAGGAAGAGACATTGCATCGTAGGAATAACGATGAATGTAGGAAGAGAATAAGAAAGTATCGGCATAAGTATCCCTAAGAAAGTATGGTAGCATTTCGGAACCTTGAAACTATTCCAATTACATACGAAGATTCAAATAAGTAATGGTGCAAATAGAAACATGCATAACTGTTTGACAAAATACACAGTGAGGAAGATTGGAATTTGTGTAAAGATCTAAGGGGACATTATGAAGGAAGTGATATTTGCACTAAGCATATTGCTAAGGATATCCAAATTCTTCTTAAACTATAAATCTTAGTCTTGTGCAATTGAAGCAATAGGATACAACAGGCGGTCACATCAAGCTTATAAATGGATGGGGAGATGATAGGGATTAAAGAAATAAAGAAAGGTCGTGCACATGATAAACGACAGTTTAACATAAGCAATTCGCATAATACCCATTTACTTGCATATATCCCGATTTGATACATGATCTGCTTGAGGGGATAGTACAAGTGGACATTAGAGTGGTATTTAAGTTAATCGAAAAAGGGGATAGTACAAGTGGGATAGTAACCAATGATTAATATAATCATATACCGATAATGTATGAAGTCAACATCTAATTGGTAGTTATCATAATGAGATGTGATTTGTAAAGAAGAAAATTAACATAAGGATTAGAATGAAACCGATATTTTATGAAGAAGGACGATGGGTACGAGTATTGTATTAATGGGCTCACCTTACGAAAGGAAATACTTGAAAATATTTGAAAAGATAAGTATCTCATGTTTTATTAATCCATATGAATTTGCAGTTTATTCGGGATAGTTTAGCTTTATGAACTATTCGTAATCTATCTCTGACATCTTTAGAAAGGTCAAGAAGTTGGCGAAATTTAGCTTCTAAGGAAATAGATGATTCGGTCAACTTGGACAAACTCGATCATATTGATTGAGAGGGAGTTCACTATTGAAGGTAAAACAATTCTGAGATTATAGTAGTGGGAACTTGTGGAGAGAATCGCTGATGAGATGCACGTGGATAGAATCCTTGATTAAGGCATTCTCTACATCATAAGACTACAACTCATTGAGATAAACATCATACTAGAAGTCTTTATTATCTTCCCTCAAGTCCAAGAGGGAGTGTTAATGTTGTGGCCTTGGAAAAGATCAAAATGCATCTTATGCTAGCCGATGTAACCTTATGACTATTCAGATTATTCGTTCTCTCAGGAAGGAAAGTATGAAGTGACATCCTGCAGTGACACTGACTTGAGTATATAAACAGGGTATGCCTTCATGACAGAGGGAGAAGTTAAAGGATTTGCATCAGCAGACATTCGAGGATCTTGATTCAGAGGGAGTATAACATGTTTTGTTGGTTCTCTAGTAATCAAGAAATTGTAGCAGAGAATTATGATTATTACCATGTCAAGATGGTGTATGCTTTGTAAGCTCATAATTCACCGAGACTATGAGACAGTACAAACAAATGCAATTCAGTGGAGAACTAACGACTGATATTCTTACCAAACCCCTTGCTAGAAAGAAGATTGTGTACTTTCAGATAACCTTGGTATGTTGAGGAGTAAAGCCTTAGTTGAAAAGAAGGTTTCAGCTTCAGTGATCCATCATTTTGTATCTTAAATGATTCTTGTCTTTGATAGACAAGTCTAAGGTGGAAGTCTTGGTCTCCACTCTCTGGGATGAGCCATGGTGGATCCACCCTCTGAGAAGAGTCAAGGTGACTTTATGGGTCCATTCATTTTGTGTTCAAAGAAGATGACGATCTTCTATGTAAATAATTGGGGTTACTATTTCAAGGTGACGATCTTGACAATTGTTAACCAAGCTTCAAGATTGACACCCGAACAGGGTTGTCTTGGACTGTGCTGGATATCTTGATGCTTATGTTATTACTGAATTGTGTAATAACTACTATATCATGATTGACACCCTAACAGGGTTGTCTTGGATTGTGCCGGATATCATGATATTGAGATAATAAGTATTGATCATGACTAATGACTTCTTTATGTTGTTCCGAATTGGTCGGGGATCATAACATGTGAATCAAGATTAGACTACATTAAGTTGCTGTCCCGGAATGTGCCGGATATCTTGATCATTGTGATGTTATTACTTAGTCATATCAAGATTGACTACATTAAGCTGTTGTCTCGGAGTGTGCCGGATATCTTGATCCTAGCAATAACAATCATATCATGATTGACTCCATTAAGTTGTTGTCCTGGACTATGCCGGATATCATGATATTGAGATACCTGATTTATCATCATACATTAAGTTGTTGTCCCGAAATGTGTTAGAGGACATGATGAATTCAAAATTATTGATTAAATCCTCTCTTGCTAAGAGGGAGTGTTGAGATATAGCTACATTCGGATATGCCAGAGTTATATATATATATATATATATAAATGCAGATCGTAATGATAAATCAAATGCTATTGCGATCAATGGCGTATAATATTAATGCTGTACCGAGTGCTATATATTACAGTCACGATACTTATGATACTTATGTATCGTGCATCTGCTAATAGCAGTCACGATACATAAGTATCGTGACTGACTATTGACTCAAGTGCATTGTTTTAACAGTCACGATAATTATTGTTACGATGCTTAACAAATTGGTATAATGAATTGGTTACTTTATAAAGGGCCGTGACCCTACATGGCAATAGCCACGTATGGTCATGGCTCTTCATATACGTGACCATTCATTAGATATATATGCACATCAATGGCTGGTGAAAAGATCAATCACAATGGTAATCTATTTCACTACAACACTCACATATATTCTCTATAGGACGATCTTGATTTTACAATATAAAGGTCACAATCTTACTTGAGTCCTGTTTGATGATTACAAATGTCAACCCAGACCAATGGACAGAGCTTCTGTAGATTTGCTTGTAAGTTTCTCATAAATTAAGGAGCTCTTTGCAATGAATCAGTCTCGTGGATATCATATTATGAACTCCATTAACTGTAGTATGGTTGCAAACCCTCTGCGGGCACACTGCACCTAGTTTCCCTGTGATTCCATGACAGTTCTGAAACAACATTACAAGAAAATTTAGAATTGTAAGCATAATTACTTTTGGCATCAGACTTTGAGGAGTATGGGGAGGGAAGGGCTGGAACTTTGCAGATTTGATTCAAATAATTTAGGAATTTTGTTTGACCACAGCTTCTTAATGGTCATTTGTTTTTGAATTTCTCTCCCTGGATTGTGGGAATAAATTAAACATAGGTTCAAAGAGTAGAAGTTTCATGCTTTCATAAGATAAATGTGCTGCATACTACAGATATTTTTTTAACAACGTTATTTGAGAAAGTTACCATCACCTTCATCCATGAATCATTGCCATTGTTGCATTTACTATTCGGAAATGCAATTGGAAAATGAAAGCATTGGTATGTGGCAATAAAATATCTTGAGCAGATGAAGCATACCTTCGGCTTTCTCTCTTTAGCAGCTACCTTTCCTCCAAAACAGTAAATGCTCCTAATTCAATGGATGGAGTTTTATGTTTAGCATTTCCAGAATTTATCATATTTCATGGGATCATCTGAGGATTTAAAGTGGGAGCTCTTATTCTCTATAGGGAAACACTCTCTGAAATTGTAAAAAGTTTCTTTTGGCTTTATACATCATGTTTACTAATAGAACATATGACGTCTTACAGTTTTCGTGCAGTTTGTCCTGGACGTAATAAGAGCTTTTAAGTGAATTGATGAAATTGTTGCAACATGAAGTATGAAAGCCCCCAATTGAAATTTGATATGGTCTTTGATCATGTATTTAGCATTTTCAGTTTTGAAAGCCTAGTGTAATAGAACATATGACGTCTTACAGTTTTGTCCTGGAAGTAATAAGAGCTTTTAAGTGAATTGATGACATTGTTGCAACATGAAGTATGAAAGCCCCCATTTGAAATCTGATATGGTCTTTGATCATGTATTTAGCATTTTCAGTTTTGAAAGCCTAGTGTAACTATTTCTGCATGCGTATTTGCAGATCTGATTCTAATTGGTTATTTACTTTTATTGCATTGTGCACTTTTCAACTGCTAGTGCAGCAGTTGTACGCAAAAGTGAACATGTATTTCAGTCTACCAGAGTCACATAATAGAAGCTTCCTTTATAATTATAACAATCTATATACAAATATGTAGGTTAATCAACTAGTCTTTATAATGTGTGCGCATGTTTTTCGAGAAATAAAGCCACAGAGCTGCTACAGTCGCTATCACTTAGAGTGACCAATACAAATACAATATGAGAAAGGGGTTTAATCTTTACTCTTACTGTTTGTATCAACAATTTTAATTTGGCTGATTGTCTTCAATTTATGCACCATCTTATCCAAATTCCTCTGTAACAGTTTTCTCAGGACTGTATGTTGTAGTAGCTTCCATCCACATCATCTTCCAACCAGCATTAAACTCATTTAAGATGTGTGCTCTCGCTTGTTTTGGAAATGATTTTCTCAATTTTTGGGACTGGATTCATATTTCTACTGTCTCTACCCTGTGGGTCTGACATAGCACTGTGGGTCCAACATTCAAGATATCCTTGCAAGTAAATTGCTATCATTGGTAGTATATTCACTCACTCACATTGTTCCACAGGGACACGTCTTCCCCAAAAAACCCCATTTCCCCTATATGGGGACATTTCTGAGACCTGGGGACTCAGGGAAAACATCTCCCCACAACATCACCACCTCTAACACTTCTGCTGGGATGCTGCAGGTCACTTGCTATTTGGTACATTCCATTACATACTGATTGCAGCCTTTAAATTTGTGAAGACTAGTTTGCCTTTCATGGGGCACTTGTAGAGATGTTATATTACAAATGTGAGAAGTTACATTGCAGATTTTGCCTTGAAGATTTCAATTCACCTCAATTTATATATCAGCATCCACTCCCCATTTTCACCCCATCGTCGTCTACTTGCCATTCCCAAATTTAGGCCCTTGGTCCCCCATGTCCCCAAAATTCATCCCCACATCCCTTCATCAGGAAACTTCGTGGAACTGTTTAATAGGTGCAAAATTTGTGGTAATTCATTCAGTCCTGTTTTAGTCAATGAAGCTCTAATTTGTGTGGTCTTGTTTCAGTTAGTCAATCCCTAATCTATGGCACGATTAGAGGAGTCTACTTCTCTCTGTCTCTCTTTCATATACAAAATGTCATTTGATTGAAATATGGTTTTGTCATTATATATAACAAATCATTTGAATAAAAAGTAGTTTTTCATCTATTTACTGTGGTTCTCTTCTTTATTTTCATTCTCTGTAATTGGTACTCAGGTCACATTTTAAATATGTATTAGAGTTAAATTCTTAGTGACAAGAGCACAAGGGCTAGGTCAGGGATTGGAAAATTCTGCAACTTCAGGTTTACTCAAGTGGGCAGTTTCAAAATTTTAAAACATTTCTGGTCAAGTAGGTGAAAGGTAAAGGATAATGGAGAAAATTTCTTTCCTACAGAAGGTGAAGATGAACATGGTTATATTTGCGGATTATAGTTTGTTGGCAAGGCCGCCAATTTCAAGGAACATAACAAGCTAAATACATTGCAAGTACAATGCAGACACAGAGAGGCAACTTGTGGCACATCCAAAAGACAAGGGACATGATTGTTCACACGTAGAAGATAGGCTAGATGAAGCTAGAAGGTGCACATAGAAGAAATATATAGAAGGAAGGATAGAATTAAAAAATAGACGACGATGAGATAGGAAAGATTGTAATTAGACGTTATATAGAGAAAAATATATTGATTGAGGATCACATAATAGGATATTGAGTATTTGATGGAACGTGAAGGATATTATGTATGTGAATTTATTTAATTTTGCTTATCTTGTGGCATCCTTTTGTAATTCACTGGATAAGCTTTGAACCTTCTCTTATCACTTTAATTGAGGTATAAATACAGCTTTCAAGAGATTAAAGAGTAGATCTGAAGTTTACAGCCAATTCTTACCACAGTATAATTCTATTGTTGGGACCCTAGCAAAGTAGTAAGGAAAGGCTAAAACATAGAAAAAATCTTTAGCAGCAGAAATGAACTCAGGAAGAAATGGTGGTTGTTAAGAAGGAACAAATTTTTATGGTTTGCAACAAAATACTCTATGATCTACCCTTGTGAGAGTGGGGTTAGGCACCTATGGGATGATAGATGGAAAGCAAGGAATCCAGGAATCTCAAAAGAGATGTGACTGGTTAAGGTATGAGTAGAGTGCACGATTAGAGGTTAATTAAATGATTAATGAAACTACAAATCAAATACACACATGACAAAAGTAGGTAGTAAAAGGTTGGGAAAATTATTGGAGAGATCAAGGTGGCAATGGGAATGGACATGGAAGAGTAGAGATTGAAATAGATTTAGGAGAGATGTGAAAGATCCCAAGTGACTGAGGGCAAAGGTAGATGAACTAGAGTGTGTGCCAAGGGTTCTATTGCTAAAACTATTGAGAACTGGTTGCCTTGAAACTAATTGATTATAGATGAGCATGTTGGAATAGTTGTTGAAAATGATAATTGTGAAAATATGGAGAACATTAAGATTTTACTAATAGAGAGACATGTATCATTGCATCGCTCATTTACAATGTAACATTTGAGAACATAACAACACACATTGATAAAGCAAATGAATGTTTGATTGGATTGGTAGATCAAATAAAGAACTATGATGAATTTAAGGAGTCATTAGAAGGAAGGCTTGGTAGTTGTATTGCTCAATCAATGTGTGGAACTAGGTATGCTTTTCCATTTGGACTTTTGATTTGACAACCGTATGTTGAACTAGATCTATTAAATGTTAAGGTAACAATCAATGATGAGAAAGTTGGAGTTAGAAGAGGGAGTGTGCGAAGAAAGAGAGTAGACATGTCCAATAGAGCCATTGACACAATTGAAGCCATTAGAAAAGATGGAATTTATTTGAATTGTTTGATGAAATGTCACTAATTATTGAAAAAATGTTACTCAAATTGAACATTCCCATAAAGACGCAAATCCTCTCGATCAAGAGTCGCTTCAAGGCTCATTTATACTTTCTATCAATGCTATTAGCATCCCTATACTTTGCTCCTTGTGGGGTATATCATTTTCTTTTCTTCATGTTTTGGCTCTACCTCTTTCATAGCTATCATAATTACTTCTTTCATTTTCTTCAATACATTGTTTAGTACTTGATCTAGATCTCAAAATTGGAAAGCTTCACACGGTCTAGTCTTGGGCATGACCTTTTTCTCATGATTGATACACCTCATTTTAGTAATTAATGCTAATGTCGAATATAATAACTAAATTTAGAATGTTACATTATGCTACCTTGATCCATATCAATTTCCTACACGCTTCTCTGAAATGTTTTTATCCATCTATCATCATTCATATACCTTGCCCCGTATGGGGGTATCAATAACATTTTCTTTTCTTCAAATTTTACTGAGCAACCTCTTCCATAAGTAGTGTAATTACTTTTTTGATTTTCTTCAATACGTTGTTTAGTACTCTATCAAGATTGCGAAATTGGATGGTACCGGTGCAACTTTAATTCATCAAAATGAATGCTACTATGTACAAGATCGCCTTTTACAATGATACATGTTTGTTGACCAACACTTGTATACACTTTTTTTTTTGTTATGTAAAGTTTCATTTATGCTTTCAAATTAAACACCTACCGACGTCTCCCTGCACCTCCTTTGGGTGCAAGTGCTAGTAAATATGGTTTCTTAGATCATAATTAGTCTTTCTTGGATTTGGCATCCTATGGGTGTGGAAGTCGTCACATGAACACCAATGAATTCGTGATGTTGCTATTAGGATTCAACTGTGTAGTTTTTGAGTCAAACTCATTGACCCATGTTTCATGAGTAGTGGTTCTCAAGAACCCATCTCTTATGAGAATGAACATAACACTTAGCACTCATTGCATCTAGGTGATGCTCATAGAGGTGAAGCACAAAGACTTCTTGGGAGGTCACCCAGCCCAGTACTACTCCAACTCAAGCGCGCTTAACTACGGAGTTTCCTCCATGGCTAAGCCCATTTTGCTTGCAACACCATTTGCAAAACCTTCAACAACTGTTGTGCCTTGTGAACGATTCATTAGAGAGCCCCTTAAGCTTATCAATTGATAAGTATGAGCTATTTTCCACAAGATGTTAAATTGTGATATTGCTATCAATATTCAATTGTGTAGTATTTGAGTCAAACTCATTGACCCATGTTTCATGAGTAGTGGTTCTCAAGAACCCATCTCTCATGATAATGAACAGAACACTTAACACTCATTGCATCTAGGTGATGCTCACAGAGGTGAAGTATTGGGACTTTTCTGGAGGTCATCCATCCTAGTACTACTCTAGCTTAAGCGCGCTTAACTACATAGTTTCCTCCATGGTTAAGCCCACTTTGCTTGCAACCCCATTTGCAAAACCTTCAACAAGTGTTGTGCCTAATGAACCATTCATTAGAAAGCTCCTTAAGTTTATCAATTGATAAGCAGGAGATATTTTCCACAAGTTAAATTGTGATATTGCTATCATGATTCAATTGTGCAGTTTTTAATCAAACTCATTGACCCATGTTTCATGAGTAGTGGTTCTCAAGAACCCAGATCTCATGAGAATGAACAGAACACTTAGCACTCATTGCATCTAGGTGATACTCATAGAGGTGAAGCACCAGGACTTCTCGGGAGGTCACCCATCCCAGTACTACTCTAGCTCAAGCACGCTTAACAATGGAGTTTCCTCCATGGTTAAGCCCACTTTGCTTGCAACCCTAGGTAGTCCTTCCAACTGGTCACAAAGTCCATATTTTGAAAGTTGGCACATGGAGTTTTTCTATATGCAGAGTGACACCTCCCTTCACCAATTTGCCACAAACCTTAGAGCCACCATATGTCATAGGTGGTCGACTCAACTTGGCTCCTCTCACCCCCCATTGCATTTGAGAATGAAAGATATTGGTCTAGCACATAAGAGCCGAGATAGCAGAGTGCACAACCACACCAAATGAAACAAGGGATCAACTGAAAAACTCAAGAAGAAATGGGAGCCCTACCCAAAATCCGTGGGAGCATAATGGCAAAATGACAGGTAATCATGAACAAGCGATGTGATGCCACCTTAGCTCTTGAGGCTTTCATCATTTATGAGAGGTTGGCAATGAAGGGAAGGGGATCTTCTAGACCCTACCTTTGTATACGATTAGACGGGACCCCTTGATTGGCAAAAAAATCCGCTATAACATTCCCCTCCTTGAAGATATGAGTGATGCGGCACTCTTTAAAAAGGAGTCAATAATAGCTAGGCTGTCAAGGTTTAAGGTTTGGATAATCCAACTTGGACTTTGAATCCTTTTAAGACAGTTGATGACATTTGAATAATCATCTTCGATCTAGAGTCTCTTGCACCCTTGGGATTGAGCCAATTTTAAGCCAATGTAGGAAAGACACTTGGTCTATATTAAATTTTCTTGATATTAACATTTTTTCTAATTAGGGTGGAGGAGAGAGGCAAATACATCTTAGTAATCTACCTTCATATTTTGATCTATAGAAATTGCTTCAATGGAAAAGGTATCCAAGTATATAATGATGTACTAAACTCTATTTTGGCAGTGTTTTAAATGATTGTTCTTCACCTAAAACTATTTCTGACCTGTTTAACAATCAATTCAACATGACCTAAAGCTTTTAGGTCTTTAATCTCTTTATCTTGGGTAGGTTTTAGGACTATAAACAATGCTTCATACTTGGTTGTCTTGTTTGTGTTTATGAACTCAAGTTTATATGTCAATGGGAATTTATCTCCTTTGGGAAAAATAAGCACAAAATTGGTCAGTGACTTCATTTCCCTTAACTTGAAGGACATATTTGGATACACAACTTCAAAAAATTTCCTTTCTTCCTTGATCATTAACACATAAGTTCCTAGTCCTATATAATATTAGATATAGAGCCTTTAAACTAAATTTCCTTTTTTCAGATTTTTTACATTTTGGCATTTTGTAGTTGTGGCCTGTTGGCCTTTTGTTGTATATACATATTGACAAGAGAAACAATGAAACATTTTGTCAGCTCTCATGTGAATTCTCATTTCGGCTCTAATGTTACATAGTATGTTTCTACAATGTGTATGATAAATGCCTTATAATCAAATAATTTGAAATTTCTTATAATTTTCCCTGTTTTTTTAATTGCTATCTTCAAAAGAGAGACTTCCATCCTGCAAACACATCGTGTTATCTCCTGCCATCCCTGTTCTGGAAACTCCATGCAGCATATTGAAAATATTATAAACTAAATAAAGCTTTAAAATCTTGAGGATAATCAAAATAACTTGTCAGCCATCAGGTGGCTGTGTGATAAATGTTCATAATGGACCGAAACCATTCTAGAGAATTAATAATATTGGAACCTTAATGCCAGCAGATACAAAGGAAAATCAACAGCACTGATTTGTTGAGATCATTTGATGAGCTTTTTGAACACACCCTGTCAAAGCTGAAAAGGACATCTGAAGTATTTGATTGAAATTGGAATGTTGTAGCTGAAGCTTTGGATCAAAATTGATATGTTGCAGGCAAGGCATGAGGACTTGATGCATTACAAAATTTGTAGAATGAAGTATATGCACAACTACCATCTAAGTCACAAACAGTGAAAGCATCAATGTCCAACCTTTTATTGAAATAAAAAAATGTGCCTTTTTTTAATATTTTGGCTGCCCAAAGTGGCCTGGGCCATAGGGGATGGCTAGAAGTCCCTGGAACAGTTGGGAGATGGCTAGGGGAGGCGTCCCCTAGCCATCTGGGGGGCTTTTGGCTGTCCCCTACCTCCCCGGTCACTCCCAGAGGCATCCTGGAAACATTTCCAGATTTCTGCATGAAAAAGGACGGGCATAGTACTCCACTACTTTGTAAAGCAGTCCCAACATCCCTGTACTATCCCCGAGACGGGACCGGGGATACCAGCCCAGGGAATGGATCCCCATGCAGTGCATGTTTCAGCCGATGTCGCCTACCTTCACATTCACGTCATAGGACCAGTTCTTCACAACTAATACATCAAAAGCTTCAATTTCTTCACAACTAATACATAAAAAAATTCAATCTTCATATGGCCAACCTGATGTCCACAATCTGTACAAGAGAGCCTTTTCATTGTGCAAATTCCCTGTTTTCTGCAGTTTAACCAACCAAAGGTGGCATACGTGCAGTTTAGCAATTTGACCATTGTCCCTATAATTTTTTTAGGGTGTGATTTTATTCCATTCATCTTTTGTGAAAATTATATTTTACATTTTTAGAATAAAATATTAAAAATGGCTAATTTGTCTAAAAATAACATTTTTGTTATGTCAACCGCACAGTCTCAAAGCAAGGATAACAAGTGCACATAATCCCAAGGGAAGAAAATCCCGGGGTGCAAATGACGAAGGAAAGGGGAATTTGTTTGGGTGATTCCAGCTATTTCCCATGCGTAGTTATGAGGAGTTGTAAGAAGTTGTTAGCGATGATACTATAAGCTTGGGAAGTGATATGATTACCACCCCAAAACACATTTATACACATCTGAACAGGACGGCCTTCCTTTGCAACTATAAGCTTGGGAAGTGATATGATTACCACCCCAAAACACATTTATACACATATGAACAGGACGGCCTTCCTTTGCAACTATAAGCTTGGGAAGTGATATGATTACCACCCCAAAACACATTTATACACATCTGAACAGGACGGCCTTCCTTTGCAACACAAAATTGATGTCAAAACCCCACCTTTACCACAACAACCCCTCCTAGTTTCTTTATTGCCTGCCACAAGGCCAACAAATACTCCACTTTTGGTAAACCTGTTTCATTTTGTGACAAATACAACAGTTAAAGAACAAAGACAAGCTTTCAACGCTTTGAGGTCTATTTCGGCTTAAACAACATACTCTAAGCTTTGATTGTTTAGATGATTCATCTGAAACTACATTAATAGATTGGTACTACTAGAAAAGTGAAGTAATTTTTGATGAACCACTTAAACAAATCAAAACTTAAATCTTACATAAACGACTCATAAATAAATGAAACAAACAAACTAACATACTATGGACATGGAGAGAATTCAGATTATTAGCTATTACTCATAAATAAATGAAGCAAACAAACTACCAGACTATGGATGTGGAGAGAATTCAGATTATTAGTTATTACCATATTTGCTTGTTTTTTCAGGCATGTCATACACCTTTCCATAAAAATCAAAATCATATTAGTCAGTCCAAAGGTCTCCAAGGCTGCTCTTCTGTATGAGATTCATCATATTTGAATTGGAGGAGGTTGCAGCTTTATTCAGCTTTTTATAACAATTTTTTCCAAATAGATTGTGCAAAGCAATGTTGAAGGCAAACAACCAAGAGGAGGAACCCCAACAATAGCAAGTCTAGTAGCACCCTCAGATATATTATAGCCAATTGCCATCTCAATTGCAACTAGAAAAATAAAATCAGGCATGGATTAAAAGTCTATATTTTACTTGCTACAACTAACCACCCAAATGTTTTACCTATGCAAATCTCTCTAGAGAGTTTATGTAATACCCCTCTCACAGTTTGTTTTTAGTTTATATGGGCAAACTCTTTTAGGCCACTCTTCATGTTGATTATCCACATATGATGGTGTTATTTATATTCATGGTTTCACCGACCTTATATTTGTATGTGTATGATTAACGAGTATGTTTTACTTTTTTGTTTTATATGTCTGATGTAGTTGAGAGAAAGAGTCATAGTTGCTTGCGAAATTCACACGATTGGCCAACCCCTGCCATTGTCTGTATATATATATATATATATATATATATATATATATATATATATATATATATATATATATATATATATATATATATATATACATGCTCGTCTTTTATGTAAGATTTCAGGGACCAGACATCGACTTCTTTGAATTATCAGGATGAGCGTGCCCTATCACAATATTTCGATAGTAAGAGAGGAGATAACAGACAAATTCAAATTCTAACCTAAGCCATTTATTGTCCTGAAATAGTGGACAAGTATCTTATTTATTACTCTCTGAATTCGTCAAGGTGACGTGAATTCATAAATCCTTCCTTGGTGTTTGCTTTAGTATTTTTGATGTAGTCGATTTTTTCAGGTTTGCATGTCTGGAGGTTTGATGTGATATTTGCGTTAAAATAGATAAAGGATTTAATTAAAGTTAATTTCATGATTGATTATTTATATCTTATAAAATATTAGAATATTAAAATATAAAGTTATTTAATTAATGAGAATGAATTAAATACCTAGATTTATTAAAAAGAATTAATTAAAAAATCTAGCTAGTGGAAATTTAACTAAATACTAAGTCTAAATTGTAATTTAAATGCATAATTAAAATTTAAAATTAATTGCATATTTCAAGTATGTTAGGAATTTTAATTTAATTAAAAATAATTGATATCTGAATATACAAAAATGAGTGATTTTAATGTTGAGTTGCATATTTAGAAAACACTTTATTAAGAAATTAGATATCACAAAGTCATACATAATCCAATACACACACACACACACATACATATAATCATATAATTATTTACTTATTTTATACTTTCTAGTTAATTGATAGGTTTCAAAGGATATTAATATCTAAGTTCTTTATTTAATTAATAACAGTTTGTTATCAAGAGATTCTTATTTTATCTATTTAGATTTTTTAATGAAAATGATATGAAAAAAAAAATAATTACAATTGTGCATGTATAATTCAATATTCTTGAATATTTGATTTTACTAAAAAAAACATTTATTTGTAACTTGTTAATGGGCTTCTTAGGGCTAATCCCATTGTAAAGAAGAGAAGTGAGGTGCAGTGGGTGAAACTGGAGATAGGATCAAAATCAACCTTGATGCATCCAAGAGCAACCCTAGGTCCTCAAGGGTAGGATGCATAGCTTGGTACTTAGAAGACAACATCTTGGTGATTGAAACAAAGAAGTTGGCAAATGGTATGACTAATGTTGCATAAGTTCAGGCGACCCTATTAGCAGTTGACTTGGCATAAAAAATAAAGGTAAGTACAAGTACACCTTGAAGGTGACTCGGATTATTGTTAACACCATCTCCAATGAGGCATGCTCATGTATGGCGTATCGACAAGATTGTTTAAATTATCAAGAAGTTAGAAAAGCTTAAAAACTACAAAGTTTCCACATATTTTGTAAGGGGAACAAATTGGTGGATGCACTTTCTAAGTTAGTGGTCCCCCTTGTTGACAAATTCAGATCCAATTTGGTGGAATTGGCTTTTTGAATTGCAATGATGATCTTGCATGGGAAGGTAGGAATAAGGTTGGTTGAATGACATATTATCTTACAAACTCACTTGAGAAGATGTGCGGATGGTGGTGCAACGATGCCACATTGATGAAGTTGGCAGAGATTGAAATTTATTTGAGAGATTTCCATTTTTTGAGGCATTGATGTGCATGTTTTTCAGAGTGGTATGGGTAATTCTAGTGTGAAAGGTGATAGGTCCGGAGGTGATATGGAACCAAGTTTCAATTTCAAAGGCCTCAAAGAAACAAATGTCCTTTTGGGGACAAATTTTTGAGGAGTGACTGAAGACCACATTCTTCACTGATGACCCCTTTGTTAGGAATGAATGCTGGATGTTGGCAGTCATTCTGTAGCAGTTGTTGTTGCATTCATGACTATGATTGTCATTGATGTCAACACAGTGATCTTCTGGAGACTAGCAGAGAAGTAGACAGTTTTTTGATTAGCGCACGTGGGATATTGCAGTTGGAGCTATGCGATGTTGAGGTTATATTCTTTGATATGTTATTTGTCTATGGTTAAGAGTGCAGACAGTAATTCATTTATTCATGGAAGTTATGAGCATTTTGGTGGAAGCAATATTCAGGTAATGTTCCCGAGTAGCGGTTTGTGGAAATCGGATGATATCTCCTAATCGGGATGGAATCTGGTTTTGCGTAGTTAAAGGGAAGTTTGAGACACATTGATAGTGATGTGGTTCACAACGCAAACTTTGAGGTCGCACGAGTGAAGAGTTATTGCATTTGGAAGCCGATAGTTTTATGTAATTTTGATGTAGCATGTGGAAACTTTTATTTTGTATTTGTGTGCCGACTCATTTGTAATTATTTGAGTATGGTATAAAGGAAGGAATGTTTTTCCTTATTGAATGTAGTAGTAATGTGAAAGAAGTGTGAGCATGGTATGGTTGAATGTGAATGTAAGCATGAAGTGAAGAAAAGAGCTAATGAAGTTGTGAAAGCGAAATTGTGAAGGAAGACATGCGAAGTACAAAGATCTGGAATTGAGATTTGGTGTAGCAGTGAGTGTGGTTTGGAACAGTGAGGAGGTAACATATTTCATATTATTCTCCTGAATAATATTAAGGTCATTTGGATAGTGTGTTCAGTGATCTTACCCTGAAGTTGTTTGGGCAGTGGATCCTTCTGTCTTCCATAACTCCTAACAGGGTTAGAATCTTTTAATAGGGATTCAAAATCTCCTAACATGGATTTATATGTACTGAATGTATTTCATAAGACTCCTAACATAGTCCATCCTTTCACAAGGAATATTCATATTAGTGCATCTTTTGTGGGCATCATTCCCACTGGGGTTTACTCTTTGATCAAGAGGTTCCCTAGTCAACATATCTTGTGTTATTGTGTCATTGTGTATGGATATCTTTCTATGGTTGGTAATTACATTGCTTACATGGTTAAATGCTATTGAAGTTGATAAAGGTTATAATTATCTGATAACTGATTCACCCCCCCTCCCTCAGTTATCTTGGTGGACTTTACTTTCTAACAATATTGATGCTGGTACGATAATTACTGGGAATTGATTTCATTGTCTCCAAGTTTAAGTATCAAACAAACACTACTGTGTTTGCTATGTTTTTCATGTGAGGGTTGGAGATGGATACCCAAATTGATGTGAGGTGCATTGTCGAGCGATGTATCAAACCCGAATGGCAGGTTCTGAATTTGGCGGAGCCCGGGGTGGGCTTTGTTGCTACCTTGGGAGATTGGATTGGTGTCCTTGGATATCCTCGCCACGTCCACCCATTTTTTCTTTGGGGAGTGCTATAAAATAAGGACCAATGACATGCATAGGCAAAGACATATTGGGCAATGATCAAGGATTATGTGTAGGATTGGGAGAGTGTTCTAGCTTCTGGGGCTCCTAGGGATAAGATGGATAAATCCCTCCTCAAGTTCAAGCTCACAGCCTTTTGGAGGTAGATACATGCGGTGGGCTGTCGTTGTGGTTGTGGTTTGAGGGGTGGCAGAGGTGGTAGGTGTTCGGGTGGGGGTTGTGGAAGGGGTAACCCCCTCTGGTGGGGGTGGTTGGGCTCTGTGGTGGCTTTGTTGATGGGGTTTTCAAAATTTGGCTCGCTATTATGTGAGTTGTTGGTGCTCGTCCCAAGGTTTTTAAACAATTTTGTAGAATTTTGTAGCTTTATACATATGTCAAAAATATTGTGAAATTGTATATGTTGGTTCCATTGTTTCAATGCATAGTATAGTAGGCCCTATATGCATAGGGTTGATAGGGCTAGGGTTTGTTTTGAAATATTTTGGATTATGCAGAAGGATAGTTGTTAGGATGTGGGGGTGGTTTCCGTGATACTATTATGTGATACTTTATTTTATGAAACTCTTATTATTTGTTCCTGCCAAAGGTTGGAATACTTATGCATTCATGCAATTTTTTTTTTGCTATTAGTTGAACCAATCATAGTATTGAATTAAAAAACCTGACCAAAAAGTCTATAGTTTATATTTATTTGTTATTCTAAATAATTATACAAATATCATTTTTCTACAATTTTATTGGTCCATATAGCAAACAATCAGTGCAAAAATCAATTTTTTAAAATTCCAATTGCATTTTTAATCTACTCAATTCCTTTACATCACATCAAATGTCAAATGTGGGGTCTTCAATTAAAAATTAACTACCCATATGCCTTTCACAAGATGAAATTGCTTTCAACAATAAGGTGGCATTAAGTGCAAGTCTCCATCAAATTTATTCAAAGAAAATATGCAAGAGGTTTGAGAGGATATTGTCTTGAATATTTGGTAACTATAATTATGAATTTCATTGGGTAATTTCCAAAGCTCTCTAATATGAACCAATCAATGCAAAATTTATTTTTTTTCCAAAAAATAATTAAATATTTTTGTGCAAATGTCATTCATATTAAAAATTTTAAATGACAAGAATATTGAATTCTATCACTTATATCTATGTCATACATTTTGACTTATTATACACTCTATTGAAATCATGTCTTTTCACATAGGTTATTGGTGTATGATTTATACAAAACAAATATGATGCAATAGATTTGAGAGGATATTGTCTCTAATATTTGGTAGTTATAATTATGAATTTCATTGAATAAATTTCCAAACCTCTCTATAATTATGCATACCTTGTTGGTAGAGTACAAATTAAATGCAATTCCACAATAATCTTCTGCACATAGATCACAAATATCTAATAAGGTTAGATTGCATATTGAATGCATTAATCATTTTGGAAACCTTTGAACAATTTTAAATATTTTGTGATTGTGAGTTTGTTCTTACACATGCCTTGGATGCACGTAGTGTTCACTTGGTTTATGTAGCTTGAAATTTCAAGTCAATTGGTCATAAGAATTCACATGTTGAAGTTCATTTCATTTGACATATATTACTCTCTACACATTACTCTAGTTTTTAGTTATAGATACAAGACCTTGTTCATCTATTTTTACTTTACTGTTGACAATCTCAAAAACCATGTGGAAATAATTTTTTGAAAGTTTGCCGATGTAGGAAAGCTAATCTTTGGGCACATTTGCAGGTACTAGACAACACTAAAAACATAATTCATGGATATCTATCATTCAAAAAACTATTAATTACTGCATCAAGTTACAACTGGTAGTGGTTGTAACAAAGATAAGTGACATTCAAACAAGCGAACATTCATATTTTATATGCATTATATCAGCTCCATAGTGACACTTTTTTAATATTACTCTATAATACATGCTAGTCTACATTGATTTCCTCCTACTGTAGTTGACCTTCAAGTGAATAGTAAGACTATATATGTTACATATTGTTGTACATGCTTAATTCACATCTACTCTAATTAAAATGTTATATTATAGTTCATTAATGTCATGTTGCAACATTTGTCACTATAATTCACATTTCTTGTATACAAGTTACACTTCAGTTGTTATAGTTTCAAGCTAATTAGCTTTTAACAATTTACATTTAACTTTGGCAGGAACTTTGACGCTTTGTGTCCTTATTATATTATGAAACTCTTATTATTATTAGTTCCTGCCATAGGCCAGAATACTTATACATTCATGCAGATTCTTTTTCTGCTATTATTTGAGCCAATCATAGCACTTTATTTTTCAAAAACTTCTTATTTTATAGTTTCAATTTATATTGACATTTTATTAATTTAACAAAAAATATTTATTTCTAATTCTATTGGTTGAAAGTTGCTACATTCATGAGTGAGGCTTTTTACCTTTTGTTGATGGAAATTAATATTTTTTTCCAAACCTTATATCTATCATGTATGATAAGACAAGTCATAAAATAAATAAATAAATCTAACAACACATCTCATAAGATCTATGAATATCTTCTCCATATTAAATGCAAATATTGACATATCTTGAACAATTAATGAGATATTTATTAGAAAGTTTTTATTCTCTCCCTATGTATTTACATAATTTAAAAGTGAAATATTTTTCACTTTATTTTACTAAGGAAAACATATTTTATTTTTCTCAAATGCCTTTTCTTAATCTTCACACATCATTTTATCACATCAATTGTCAAATATTATTAATTTCTTCAATTAAATATATACTATTCTATATTATGATTTTTGACTTTCTTGTAGAATGTATGACAAAAATCTAATATGGAATCTTAAATTTCTAAAATTTGGATTTTTTTCTTTTCAAACATTTATCATGAGGAGACAAGCTTTTTCCACATTATTAGTGCACTAGTAGTGTCAGCAGATTGTATGAGATTTTTTTATTCTGAGGCCATAATTTACTCAACACATTTAATGTTTTGTCCCAAAAAATCCATGTTTAGTGTATGGAGCTTAAGAATTAGGAATTTTTTATTGAATGAAGGTAAGATATTATATTTTGAAATTTAATGACAACTTGCAATCTAGTGATCCTATGGCATCTTCTACCTCTTGAATGGAAATTTCCTTGCCCATCATATCTCCTTGTTTCTTATTGACCTTACTGGGAATGATACTAATGCATTGTTCCATACATAACTGATTTCCTTCATTATGTTCAGATGTGAATAGTTTTTTATAGAATTCAACAAAAGTTGTCATGATCTCCTAATTATTAGTACTGAACCCTTCCTCAGTTTGAATACCATTGATTTCCTCTCTGCATTGTTTGGCTCTAATGATGTTGAAGAAGTATTTAGAACCCCTGTCACCATCTTTGATCCAGTTGGCCTTAGCTCTAACTTTCTAACCCTGAATTTTATATTGCCGAATAGTTCTAAGTTTCCCCTTTGTGTCAATCAACTCTCTTTCTAGAGCCACATCATTCCCCTTGTTTTGGAGCTCTATCTCAGTTTTCTAGAGTTTGGAATTGGGGGACCTTTCTTCAAAATTCCTATCTTTGGCTTCTTTGGTTCCTATAGTTTGAGACAGTTTCCTCCAAGAATCTACTAACTGATTCCACTTATCAATAGGGGAGGAGTTTGCCAACCAAAATTTGGAAAGGATAGTGATCATCCTGAGAGCATCCAGATTATCTTCATTATTAAGCAAGGAGGTATTCAGTTTAAATAAATGTCTCTTAGAGTTGCTATTAGACTAATCTTCTTGATCTTTGAAGCAAATACAAAAACTAATGGGAGAATGGTTAGACATGCTTGCAGGAGAGACACTAATGGGGTAGTGTCCTATGCTGTGAACCATATTAAGTTCATGTTTGTTGATGTACACTCTGTCAAGTCTACAATAAATTTTGGATTTATTAGCTTGGTTGTTACACCAAGTGAACCACATTCCTTCATGGATGCCTCTGAGTCCTTCTAGAGGATCATAAATAGAAAAGTGTCTCTTGAATCTAGTCGAGAAGAAGTGTTCATTTCCTTTCCATTCAAATCTCCCTCCCCCTGATTTATCCTTAGGGCATTCAATCATGTTAAAATCACCAACAAATCTCCAAGCTGCATTAGGAAGATTGAATGAAAGCCACTCCCACAAATTGGCTCTTTCCCTATAATCATTTGAGGCATAGATATTACAGACTCCTATAGTTCTATCTTTATACTTGAGAGTAATCCACGATGCCCTATTACAAGGTGACAACCCATTGGCAATGATTTTATCACTCCTCAGGAGTTGATAATAGTTGCTTTACCCCCTTGCCTCTATCATGGTAAGAGTAGAAGCATTTGGAGTTGCCCCATATATATTTCAGCACATTAAAAGCCTAATATCTAGTAGCTTTAATCTCTTGCAAACAAATAATGTCCTTTCCTTTAAGATTATTACACCATCTTCTAACAATATACTTCCTATCTGTCATTTATAGTCCTCTAACATTCCAGCTATGAATTTGTACTTTCATGATTAACAATTAGAGGGTGTTGAGATCTTGCATAGCCTAGAAAAATAATCCGGAATCTCATTTCGTTTAGTCTTATTAACTCTATCCTTATTCTTCAAGCTATTGCTTCTATCATATGTCTTCCTTTTCTTTTTCTTAGATAGGACTTCAGTGAATCCATCATTGGTAAGTGTTGTATCAACATTGGTTTCAACCTCTGTTTGTCTCTCACTGCTCTGTGGTAAAGGTGTGGCCAATGTGGAGTCATTCCTATGTTCCAAAGGGGATATGGGAATTGAGGCATAATTACTTACTTTAGTAGTAGCTTTAATTTCTTCCAAAGCAATCTGTTGGGCATTTTTCTTATTGTTATTAAAACATCAATATCTTTTCCCCTAGGAACTAGGATATACTGAGGAGTAGTAGAGATCTTCTCTCTCGGTTCATAATTAATGTTAACAGCATGTCTAACCTCATATTCTTCCTCAAACAGAGGATTATTTAGAGTAACAAAACCATCGACCTGGGTATCAATAGTACTATTAATATGGATAGGGTTTTGATGGCTACCTTCAGGATTAGTAGCCTGAAAGTCTTTAGATATGTTTTTAAGCAATGGGCATTCTTTTTTATTATGTCCATTTAACTTTCAGTGGAAGCATGCTCCAATGTCACCAAGTCTAACTACCTTCCACATTAAAAGATCATCTTCAAACTTTACAGAAATATTATCTGGAAAAGAGATCCCCAGAGTTGGGGCTAGAAGAACATGGACATTAAGATGGGGGAGGGTAATCTTGGTTTCTTCAATCTGCAGAACAGACCCAAGGGGTTTAAGCATATGCGGTAAGAAAGGCCAGAAATCTGGTTGAACTCCTTTGATTTCCATCCAAAAAGGAGAGGCTTGTGACACAACATCATCAAGATTCCCTTTTGGGGACCAAGGTAGGGCTATGAACATTGTTTGCCCAACATTCCAAAAGCTTTTATTTAGAACTTTCTCTTGCATTGCGTGATTTTTGAAAAACACCACAAATAATCATTTTTGAATAATCCTATTGAAACTAACAACAATGCCAAGCTTTTTACCCCAAACATTGTTTATCCAGTCATCAAGAAACTTATGTGCAGGGAGAAATTTAACATCCACGCACACAAAGAAGATTGCAACATTCTTAAGCCTAGACTATTCATCTTTGATAGCATTCACTATGTCAATATTTGGAGATAGAGAAAGAGTGCAACCAATAAGGTTCAGAGCCTTACCTTTTCCTCCAAGGGTATCACTTGGGCTACCTAAGATGTTATCAACTCCTCGTCGATCTCCATGGGGGTTGGGAGAACTTCCTCAGTTTGCCACATCTTCCTCCATAGACACACACTCAAAGAAAGCCGAATTAGGGCATTTGGTGGTAGACCCATCAGCCACCACTGCTTTGAAGGAAGGTTTAAAGTCTCTCACCCCACAATCACCACAACCACCATCATTCTTCGAACTAGCGTCACCCTGCCTCCTTGCAATGATTAGAACTGTCATACTCTCCCTTCTTGCCAATGTCATCAGCCATGAAATCTCACACGCCCAAGACTCGAACAAGTGAGCCCTAAGCAACACAAATCAAGGAGAAGAAAGACATACACGAGAGTCCAAAAACACAACAGACCCAAACCCAACAGAGCATATTCGAAGAAAGGCATACACGAGAGCCCAAAAACACAACAGAGTATATTCAAACAAACCCACTTATAAAATATTTAATGTTCCTTTCGTTATGGTAAACACTCCTTTTACCATAACAATGCCATCACCCATGCCATGACAAATGAAGATTGAAAAATGGATCCCACCAAAAGGTAAGTATAAAAAGTTACAAATTGTTCTTTCATTTATTAATTTCCATTTGATATCTCCTCGAACAAACTTTTTATTCACTAACATCCATGATATCGAATTTGCAGGAACACAAAAAAAATAAAAATGGATATGTGTCATTCTGAAAACTTTCACATGGTACATCAAGTTGCAAGTTATGTTGGTTGTAAGAGATTTATGTGTCAATCAAACAAGAAGTAGACATTCATAATTTGCATCCATTATATCAAATCCAAATTGACTCACTGTGTCAACAATACTCTTTACTATGTGCTTCTCTATATTTACCATCTCTTGCTATGGTGTATTGTCAGGACAATATTAAGTTTACATATGTAACATGTCTTTCTACATGCTTCATTGATATTATCTTATTGAAATACAATATGTTATTAATGTCATGTTTTACCATTTGCTACTATGTAACGAACCTTGCGTCCAAAACTAGAACTTTAAATTTACCATATCTTACTCATTAGCTTTCAACAAATTACATTTAACTTTGACAAGAACTTTGACGCTAAATATATACTATAGCTATTTTGTCTTGCGTTTTATAGATTAATATGGGTGATTTGTTGTACATGTTTCATTGACATCTAATCTTATTAAAATACTATAGTTAATTAATGTCATGTCACATTTTACTATTCTAATACATATTTTGTGGCCAAAAGTAACACTTCAATTGCTATAGTTTCTTACTGATTAATTTTCAACAAATAATATGTAGCTTAGGTAGGAACTTTGACGTTTTGCATCCTTGTTAATAAAATCAAAATTTACCGACCAAAATAAAAAGTTATTTATTTGTAAAAAAACTTAATTCATCTTAATATTTATAAATTAGTTTTTAATTTGTTTATAAATTTTTATTAAAAAATTATTTATAAAAAAGCAAATTAATTACTAAAGATTAAATTAATAATTAAAATTTTCCCTTAAATTGAGTGTTTAAAAATAATTGTTGTATTCATAACTAAACAAATTGTAACCTTTTTCATTTCTAAAATTAATCATTTTATAATTTAAAAATATAAATGTCCTAAGAAAATATAAAAATTGCTAAGAAAATATTTAAATTTATATAAAATTATTATTAATCTAGACTTAATGTTTCTGCATAAAATAATTAAATTCATTTGAATAAAATATAAAATATTAAATGTAATGAGGTCTACATAAATATGAGATGAGATTAATAAAAAAATAATACAAGTGAGAGAAATAAGATGTATTAATTATTTCAAGTGAGATTATTATTTATTTTTATGAATATTTTTCTTTAATTTTTTTGGTTATAGGGTAGTACAATATATATATTAAAAAAGAGTTGATAGAGAGGTACATTCACAAATTCTAATTAGACTATATACTCACAAAGTCTAATTAGTCTGTCTAAAATAAAGATGTACGAACATTGAAAAGTGAAGTCCAACAAAGTCTTTATAAATATGTAAATCAAATCTTTTTTGTTCTTGGATTTCTTATCTAATGACTTGGTAATGACTTAATATTATCCTTTGAATACAAGATCCTATATACTCAACTTGAAGTGTTTTGGCATACATGTTGATAGGTTACAATTCATTTATAGGATTGACAACTTTGGGAGTGATAAAATTGGAGTTTGAAAATGATGGATAGGAATTGATGATTAGAAAAATGGTGTTGTACACTTTGTATAAGAAAAAATGTCAATATTTTCATTATGTAAAATAAAAATTTACTTGCGCTCTATTATAAGAGATGTATTAAACCACATTAAATATTATTCAAGTTATAAATTTGTATTATAATATTGGTTAGATACTTTATATATAGATCATACATTGAATAGATATTTGATATTAAGAAGATTTTATATAAAAAAGAAAATGTTAGAGTAATGGCATTAGGTCCTTTTGTGTGAACCTCCTTTTAGATATGATCTTGCCCTTATTCCTTTTGGACTTTTAGATGTAAATACCACAAAAAATTGTTAAGCACTTTTAGTCTCCACCTTTCCCTTTATTTTAATTATTATATTTTATATAAAATTATTGTCTTTAAATATAATCATTTTAGCTAAATAATATTTAAATTTTTATTCATTTTTATATTTATATTTCTTCAATTTATTATTATATTATCATTGTGTAATATAATTATTTACTTCTAAGTTGTAGTTTTACTTTATAGTCAATTGATATGTTCTAATAGATATTAATATCATGGTAGCTTAAGAGTCATATTTTAATTATTAGTTTTACTTTATAGTCAATTGATATGTTCTAATAGATATTAATATCATGGTAGCTTAAGAGTCATATTTTAATTATTAGTTTTACTTTATAGTCAATTGATATGTTCTAATAGATATTAATATCATGGTAGCTTAAGAGTCATATTTTAATTATTGCTTAATTATTTTTAAAATTTTAATAGTTCAATTTTTAGGAATATTTTTTAAATTAGTTAAATTTTGAATTCAAGTTATAAAGAGTTTCTTGTTATATTATATTATGTATGAAGAATATTTTTTAAAATTATTAAAAATAAAATTAAATAATTAAAATTAATAAATTTTGAATTTAAGTTATAAAGAGATTATTATGCTATGACTAATTTTTTAGTCAAAATTATAAAAAATGTAAAATATATAATTAAAATTGTGAATGTATAAAAATCAATATTCTTGAATTTTTTTTTAATAAAAAAATTATTAATACAAATTTAATTTATAATTTATAATATTACTAAATTAATTGTAAAAATATTATTTTAAAAAATAAAACTAAATATTAATTATGCTATTTAGTAAAAAAGTTAATCCTTTAATAATAGGGTTAGGAAGGTTGATCTTCCTTCAAATTCTAGTGAAGGAAGATTTTGGAAAGATCTTGAGTTTGGGCACCCAAAAATCAATTTTGATGGAGTCTCCAAGGGTAACCTAGGTATAAATAGTGTAGGTTATGTAGTAAGGGACCACAACAGAGTAATTCTTTACTAGAGATCAATATGTCTAGGCATAACAACAAATAATGATGCAAAAGTTAGAGTGCCTCTTATTGGTTTGAAGTGCGGACGAGATCTAAAAATACCTTGGTTGCATCTAGAGGGCGACTCTTTAATAACGATCAATGCAATTAAATAGAAACATCTCCAATCTAGAAGCTAAGGAAATGAATCAAATCAATATGGGAATTGGTTGGAAAATTTGAAGGCTTCAAAATTTCATACATTTATAGAGAAGGTAATTTGGTGGTGGATGAATTGGCAAATATGCAATAGAACATTCGTGACTATCTTGTGATCTTAAGGTGGATGAGTTTGTGCTTAGGTGGAGGTGAGGTGTTATAAAGGTAATTTAAAAACCCTCATTGTATTTTGAACATATTGGTTGATGTGATGAGCACACTTGCATATTATTTTGATGTCTTCGAAAAAAATGATTATGGTGAGTAGTTCACAAAATTTGATCATATTATACATGGACTCAAATGAGCAGAAATTGACATGGGGCACTAAATTGAGCTTGATGACTTCAATTTACAATGATTAAAAGGTGGATGATTTTAGTTGGTTAGCCTGATGACTCAACGAGTTGGGTGAAGATAAATAAAGGACGATGATATTTAAGACTTCAATTTTTGAGGCACGACCTATTTATTATTCGTAGGTGTGGGGGTGGTGAGATAATTATTTGAGTTATGAAAATTCCAAAGGACGATGATATTTAAGATTTCAATTTTTGAGGCACTACCTATTTATTATTCATAGGGGGTGGCGAGATTATTAAGATATGAGTTATGAAAATTCCAAACTAGAGCGTGTAGGGGAATTCAAATATTTTCCATTGTATTGATGAGTTTCATTCTACTTGACTATTGAGAAGAGACTTGTGAAGAGAGATGGATACACCTGTCTATTTGGTGAGCAAGAAGAGGCAAATAGATTTTTTATCAATTATTTTTGATAAAAGGTTGAATTGTGTCTTTAAAACTAGTCATGGATTAATAACCCACAAAGTAAAGATGGTTATGAGGGAAGGATTCTTGAAAACTAGCTATCACCATAGGGTCAATATTAATATTTCATCCATATTTTTGGCTACTCTATTAGATGCAAGGGATTCAAAGGATATTGCAAATTCATTTTCCTAGAAGCTTATGTGGAAGTGATACATTAAAATAAGGAACGTCCTAGAAAATCTGGAGGTAGGAAAATACATTATGCTTCTTAGTAATACTATGTAGTTTGGCACCAGGGCGATGAGGTTGAGAGGTTTATTCTTATTAGATCGATGACGCCTACTTCACTTTCATGGAGAAGATTGGCAATGGAGTAGAGCATTATTTTTCTAAAAAATATTTTGAAATGACGCTAAATGATGAAGTAAATTGGCTCTAGATATGCCTAAAGGAAAAAGGCTTGAAAAAGGATGACAGGGAAGACAAAGATTTTAGTGTGAAAATCAAAGAGGACTACGACTCTACAAATGTGGACATGGTGGAGGCAGAGTTGAAGGAGCATGTGGCTTGTGGGTCGAGTGTTTGATCAAGGCAAGTTTGGTGGTCAGGTTGGCAGAGCGATATGGGTAGCGGTCTTTTGGTCTTAGGGGCTATACTTATGCTTTTTGTTAAGTGAATATAATATGTCATATTAAATCATGATGCAATAAAGTTTAGGATGTGCTTTTGATAAAATATTTTTTGAATATATGTAAATGTTATCTTGGTCACGTCTCCATTTATTCTAGGAGACATTGGGGTGTGTAGATGATCTATGTGAAGAGGTGGTTTTTGGCAGTGTGTCTTTTGGATATATGTTTGGTTAGGCTAGCTAGAACGAAATACATTTGAATCGATGTAATATTTTTATTATATTAACATAAAGAGTACAATTCAATAGTTGTTATTAATCAATAAAATAAAAATAAAAATTTTAATTCTAAAACTTCAATATTATAAAATAATCATTGTACATATAACCAAAAAAATGAAAATTTAAAATAGGATTAATAATTAGATTTTATAAGTTACAATTTGTAGTTGAAAAAATTGTAAATGACAGTAGAAAACATAAAAATTATTAAGAAAATACTTGAAACTACTACTACTACTACTACTATTATTATTATTTGATCAGTGGATGCTTTTGACTGGAGCTATGAATGAGTGGGGTCACAATGAGGGACACCATCCCAGAAGTGATTTTTAGTTGTTAAGGCATTAACACCTCCTAGATATGTGTCTTGTTGATATGTGTTTTACGTTTGTGAATTGTTCTCCTTATATCCCACCTTCTTTATCTCTTCGATCTCCTTATAATTCCTCTCATATCATATATCCTTATCTCTCCGATCTCCTTATCACTCCTCACCTTATCCCTCCTGCACTCTTATTACTCCCTACACCTCAACACTCCACTCTCAACTCCTTATGTCACCTTATCCCTCCACTTATTTTTCTATTCTACATGCCTATCTCTTCACATCCTCCATTACAACATGCTAGATATACTATCGCAAGTCACTCCTATTAGTGTAGGTTTTTATTTCCTAGTGGGTTATTTATTTTTCCCTATATTATTAGGTTTTTCATACACTTTTATTAATCTCACTTAGGTTAATAAAGCATGTCTTATTAGATGAGTGGTTGTGAGGTGTCACCTTCCTACATGTGAGCATTCATTAGCTATCTTGGGAAGATACTTTTCTATCTTTAGTCCGATATATGGTTGCTCCTCATTGGTCAGTGTTGCCACCTCCTCCCTCTTCCTAGTCTATATAAGCATGCTACCTGGCTTGTATTTGATATCACTTGATTTTGTATCCTCTTAATGCTATTTTTATTCTAGAATTTGCATTACTATATTGGAGACTAACTCTGTGTTGCTATTTTGATTTTGTATCATTTGCATTCATAGTTTAGATATCTAATCTTTGCACTAGTTTTCTGGGTTAATAATCTTTTCAGATTCTAACATGGTATCAGAGCTGTTCTATGTGAAAGAGTAGATTTTAGTTTCCATATTTGAGAGATTGGGGAGGGGGGCTAATAAATCTTATTACATTTAAAAAAAAACCCAATATACTCTTCTCTCGCATCTTCGGATGATCTTGAGAATCAGAAAAGTTTGACGAAAACTTTTTTAATCTCTGGGGGTTGCACATGTGTTTTATGAAATCTAGGTGGTTGTAGCATTTTTGGTTATACTGGCAGCATTTGTAGCTATTCCAATGCATCTAGGAGGCTTGAGAAAGTTAGATTTGGCTTTCGTTTCACCGAAATCAGAGATCGTCATACACAACCGCGGAACCAGGGTTTAAAGCTCAAATTTGACAACCATCTTGCATATTTTGTGTTTTCAATCAATATTGCAGGTTCTAGCAAGACATAGCTTGTCTTAGGTAACATATTCAACCTTTGCATGTTGTTTTTTGGTTGTTGGGGTTGTTTTTTTATAGCTAAAGGTGTCTTGTTTACACTAGATCAACATCTTTTGTACATTATCAAGAAAAATGCCTTCTCGATTTTGTTCGCAACACATAAAAACTATTTGAGTAGCTTTCTAATTTTGCATGCAATTTGTATGTTTTTTAGAGTCAAACTTAGAAAGCTACAACAGTACCCCTCTCCGTTGGTAGCTGCAAATTTTAAGGTAGTTTTCAAATGCTCCATTCTTGCTCATGCAAACTTCATTTCTCATGATATTTTTTTTTTATTTTGGCTATTTTTTCATGCTCTATGCACTAGTGTAGACGTTTTTTGATTTTTATGCAAAATTTTTTCAGAAATTGTAGATTCTCAGTCGTGACATTGCATAGTTCTTATTTTGGGAACTTCAGAGGATCATAACTTTCTCATACGACCTCATATCGAGGCGATTCATTTTTTGAAAGTGCATGATTTTTTGAATAGATCGCAGTGGTGCTATTTATTTCTCTGATTATTGTGCCAAAATTTTATTTTCAATATATGCTCTTTGTAAGGGTTTTGTAATGCATTGAAATCAAGACCCCTTAGTATTTCTTGCTAGTGGTAGTTGTAAACGCACTAATATAAAGTGCCAAATCATATTTTCTTGGGAGGGTTCTTTAAATTGAGTGAAAAGAGGGGGGTTGTCTTGGTTGGGTTCTCTTCTTTTTGACATTTCTTCACCATGGATCAAACAAATGTGCCCATCCTAACTCCACACAATTACTTTGAGTGGAAATCACGCATGATAATTTACTTAAGGAAAGATGGGTTAAATAGGATAACTATAGGACTTGAAACCGAACCTTCTAAAGATGAAGATAAGCCTAAATGGTTTAACAAATGTGATGATGCATATGAAACATTGTGTTTGTCCATTTCTCCTGATTTTCTCTTTCACATTGAGTCTTTGAATACACCAAATGAAATCTCGACAAAGCTAGAAATACTATTTGACACACAAGATTCAATGAAGGGTCATATGTTGGAGAATGAACTAATTAGTTTAAGTCCAGGTAATTTTGACACAATCCAAGATTTATTCACTAAATTGAAATCACTATGGCTATAGTTAAAACAATGTGGAATTGAAAAGAAAGATGAACTAATTCTTAGTATTCTCTCTAAACTAAGTTCATAATATTTTTTTTTTGTTTCTACCTTCTATGCTACTAAGGGTGCACTTGGTACTCAATTCACCATGCCATCTTTAGATGATTTTGCTGTCAATCTCACTCGGGAACAAGACAAGCTAATCCAGATGGGCACTCTTAAGTCCTCTAGGTCACATGCTTTGGCTGCCAACCAAGGCACATAATAACAAAAGGGACAAATTAGTAACAACAATAGTAAGGATAAGAAACAAAAGAATAGCAATGAGAAGAAGGATCAAATATCGATTGCTTCAAAAGAAACTAATGAGACCCAATCTTCCAAGGGAGACAATCCTAAGAAAGAGAAGGTCCAATGTGCCTATTTTAAAAGACCTGGTCATGATGAACATAAATTTCCACAGAAACAAATTGATCACTTGACACACATTCTTGAGAGGAATAATATTAGTGTTCCCGAGTCTATCAAACAAAGTTATAATGAGGGGTCTAAAAAGGAAAAAGAAAATAACAAGGGGAAAGGAAAGGGAAAGGCCCTTGTTGTAGTTTCTTCTTCACCATCCACCTGGGTTCTTGATTTGGGTGCTTTGCACCACATGGACTCATCTAAGGAAGAAATTGCATCTTTGGAGCCATGTTATATGCCTTCTATTTTTATGGGTGATGACACTCCTGTTGAGGTGTGTGGGAGAGGGTTTGTTGATGTTGGGGATGGAACATTCCATGATGTTCTTTGTGTGCCCTCATTATCAACTAATTGCCTATCGGTATACTAGATCACTCACACAAGTTTAGGAAAGTAGGTTGAGTTCACTCCTTGTTTAGTGGAAATTTGTGAGTTACACAATGGTTCTACAGTTGCAGTTGGGAGAGTAGATCATCAGTCACGAATCTATCTATTTTCTCACTTTGTTCCTGATCCTCCTTCAAGTGGTTTTCTCACTCATTCTAATGATGTGAGTAGATTATGGCATGAGTGGTTTGGCCATCTAAACTTCCACTACTTGCAACAACTCAACCAACATAGCATGGTCACAGGGTTGCCTTCAGTTCAATTTTTAGGTGGTGTTTTCCAAGGTTGCATTCTTGGTAAGCATCCTAAGGAAAATTTTTCCAAAGGTAAGGCATGGAGAGCTTCACAGATACTAGAGTTAGTTCACAGTGATTTGGCTGGTCCATTTTAGCATCCTTCTTTGAGCAGGACCCAATATGTCCTCACATACATTGATGACTTTTCTTGATATACTTGGGTGTACTTTCTCAATAAAAAGTCAGAGGTATTTGATCATTTTTAGGACTTCAAATTTTTTGTAGAGAAGCAATCTGGGAAAGCCATCAAATTTTTGCAAATTGAAAATGGTGGTGAGTATGTCAACCATTGGTTTGAGAGGTATTACACTTCAGAGGGGATTGATTTACACCATTCATTTCCGTATAATCCTCAACAGAATGGTGTTGTAGAACAAAAGAATAGGTCCTTGAAGGAAATAGAAAACTACATGATTTACTCCAGATCTCTTGCACCACAGTTTTGGGAAGAGGCCATTAACTGTGCTTTTTATATCCAGAACCATGTTCCTCACTGAGCCTTGAAGGGAATCACTCCTTTTGAATCTTGGAGAGGTCAGAAACCATCCATTAAAAGTGCTTTCAAGTTTTTGGTTCTCCTACATGGGCCCACATTCTTGCAGAGAAACACAAGGCCTTGGATCCGCAGAGAAGACCTTGCATATTTTTAGGTTATCCTGATGGTGTGAAGGGTTATCGGTTGCTCCAACCTACTACACATGAGTTGTTAATTGAGAGGAGTATTTATCTTGAGGAGGGATCTTCGAGCTCACTTTCTATCACTTCTCCAACTCCTTCTACTTTGACATTGGAGTCACTTGGGATACATGACAGATATTCTAATGAGTTAGATTCACCTGAGCATTCTTCTACCTCCACTTCTAATGCAAAGAGTGATTCAAAGGACTCACCTCCTTCCTTTCCTAGTCATCATTCATAGGTTGATGATTCTCCTCTAGATTCTCCATCTTCTAGTCCACTTTGGGCTAGACAGACCTTACAATCTGAAGGTGATTGGGTTGGGGATCCATCAGACACTAGACATACTCATTCATAGTTCCAGGATGCTCCACATGTCTTAATTGATACTTCCTCAAATACAAAGTCTTTTCATGAGGCTTATGGTATTGCTGAGTGGGATACAACTATGCAGGAGGAGTATAGTTCCTTGATGAGAAATCACACTTGGGATCTTGTCCCTCATCCCAAGGGAAGATCTATCAGAATTTTTTTTTTGCAGATGGGTGATTGACAAGCATAAGGCTCACTTGGTCACCAAAGGATTCTCCTAGGTTCCTACGATTGATTACTCTGAGACGTTTGCGCCAGTTTCTCAGATGAACTCCATCTGACTTGTTCTTTCCATTACTGCAACTAATCATTGGGAAGTACATCAGATGGATGTGAAGAGTGCTTTTCTTCACGGTGAACTTCAGGAGGAGATCTACATGTACCAACCATAGGGGTTCCTTCAGGATTCTTCACTTGTGTGCCATCTTTGGAAGTCTCTCTATGGCCTCAAACAGGCTCCTCGGGCCTGGTATGCCAAGATGGACTCCTTCCTTCTATCAGTTGGGCTCACTCAGTGTCATTCTGATCCCAATGTCTACATTATGTAGTAGGATGATTCACTCCTATTTTTGGTTCTGTATGTTGATGACTTGTTGATCACATGGAGTACTTCATCCACCATTGGGGCTGTCAAAAATTCCTTCATGATAGGTTTTTGATGACTAACTTGGGCTTGTTGCATTACTTTCTTAGGATTGAGATCTTTCAGTCTTCTTCTGGGATCACCATCACAGAGTCCAAGTATGCTCTAGATTTTCTCTCAAGTTTTCAGATGGCTGACTATAAGCCTGATCTGACTCCCTTTCTTTCTAGATTCAAACTTGAGGCTCATTGTTCTTCTCCACTTGTTGATGGTACTTTGTACTGACAAATTGTTGGGAGTCTCATTCATCTAACTCATACAAGACCTGACATTTCATATGTTGTAGACATGGTCTCTCGATTCATGGAAGAGCCTCATGAGCTTCACTAGAAAGTAGCCAAGTGGATCCTTCACTACATTTAGGGTTCTCATAGTTTTGGGATTCACTACGCAATGGGTGTTGAGTTTGACTTGGTGGGATACACAAATTCAAATCGGGTGGGTGATTCTTAGGATTACAAGTCTACTTTAGGTTATAGCTTCTCACTTGGTTCAAGTCCCGTTTGTTGGTCAGTCAAGAAGTAGTTTTCTATTTCTCTATCTTCTACTGAGGCCAAGTATTGGGGGGCTGTGAATGCCGCCACTGAGGCCATTTGGCTTAAAAATCTTCTCACTGAGTTTGGTATCTAGATCAGATGGCCATTAGTCATATTTTGTGACAACCAAAGTGCTATTTAGGTCTCACAGAATCTAGTCCATCATCAACGGACCAAACACATAGAGGTCTACATGCACTACATTTGGGAGCTCATCCATGACCACATCATCGACCTTTGCTACTATCTGACTTTTGAGCAGGTTGCTGATATCTTCACCAAACCCTTCACTGAGAGAAAGTTCCTTTATTTGCGATATTTTTTGGGGATGCAGGATGCTTCATCTTCTAGGGGGCTTCTTCCTCTCACTTGGAATCCTAACTCTCTCTACTTTTGGGATTTTCTCTCTTTGGGGGGCAATTTTATGTACATGGGTACCTCATTAGGATTGATTTTTTGGAACCCATTTCTACATCCACCTAAGCTTTTCTTATAGGGGGTTGTTAGTGTAGGTTTTTTTTCCTAGTGGGTTATTTATTTTTTCCTATATTATTAGGTTTTTCCTACACTTTTGTTAATCTCGCTTAGGTTAATAAAGCATGTCTTATTAGGTGAGTGGTTGCAAGGTGTCACCTTCCTACATGTGAGGATTCATTAGCTATCTTGGGAAGATACTTTGCTATCTTTATTCTGAAAGATGGTTGCTCCTCATTGGTCGGTGTTGCCATCTCCTCCCTCTTCCTAGTCTATATAAGCATGTTACCTGGCTTGTATTTGTTATCGCTTTCTTTTGCATCCTCTTAATGCTATTTTGCTTCTAGCATTTGCATTACTCTCTTGGAGACTAACTCTGTGTTGCTAATTTGATTTTGTATCATTTGCATTTATAGTTTAGAAATCTATTCTTTGCACTAGTTTTCTAAGTTAATAATCTTTTCAGATTTTAACAACTCCTTATATCCTATCGCTGAGTACACATGCCAATAATCAACCACCTCTGTAAGGTGCACATTGCACTTGATAGAGGCAACATTTCCACCATTATCTCTCCTCTAAACACATTTTCTTTTCTTTGTCTATCTTTAATAGCATATCCTCACACCTTCTTAATGACCTACAAGCATTTTGAACTCACAACTGTTGCTTTAACATGGTTCACAACTTGTCATTGCGCTGTAGGGTCATCTCCATAAAATTATTATTTTTAATATCAATATTTTTCACATTAAATTATTTATTTAATTTTAATATTAATAGAAAAATTAATGTCAGAGATATGATTATTTATTTATTTTAAGTCAATATTATTTACTTTTATAAATATTTTCTTATTTAAATTAATAAATTAAAGGAGTATATTATTCATAGAAAAAATGAGGTAATATAAAGGCAAACCCATAAATTCTAATTAGACTGTGTCCAAAATAAAGATGTTAGAACATTAAAAGTGGTAAAACTGAACAAAATCTTAATGGTTATGTGAATCAAGTCTTTTTTTCTCTTGGATTGCTCATCTCTTGACCTAAAATTGTCCATTCAATACAAGATCCTAGATACTTAATTTGAAGTGTTTTGGCATGCATGTTGATAGGTAACAATTCATTTATAGGATTGACAATCTTGGGAGGGATAAAATGAGAGTGAAAATAATGGATACGACCCAATGTTTAGAAAAATGATGTTGGACACTTTACACAAGAAAAATTATAAATATTTTAGCTATGTAAAATATAAATATTTTGTGGTGCGTCATAAGAGATGTATTTAACCACATTAAATATTTATTTGAGTCAAGTTATAAAGTAGTTGTAACATTGGTTAGGTACTTTATGTGTGAGTTGTGTATTGAAAAAATATTTAATATTAGGATGAGATAGTATCAAAAAGAAAATGTTTTTGGTATTAAAAGTAGCAAAACAATGATACTGCTCCTTACAAAGACAAACCTAAAAGGCAAGTTACAACTTGGTCAAGAATAACCATAGACAACAAAGGCCTTAACATACCATTTACAATACATTAGAATAACAACTAGTAACCCATATCAAGAGTGGGTAGACAATTCTGTTACTCCTATTTGAGCATTAAAGGATTGTCATTAGTATCAATCAGTTATTCAATCGATAAAGGAGACAAAGAGGACAATTGGTCAACCATATAAAGCCTACACATCGAGCAAGATACAAGGAAGATCTCTAAGTTAACCAAACAAGGGTTTGACCTAGTACACTCATTGAGTGATAGACAATTATTGAGTACCGAGCTAATGATCCTTGAGCATTCATATGAACTGAGCACAAGTTAATTACCAGATGGAGAATGCAGTGATTACCGAGTAAAATAGGAAACACCATAGTAATATGAAATGACACAAACATCTATGCAAATGGTTCACACCCATCAGAAAATGGTTTACCAAGATTGAGACAGAATTAAATATGGATGTAATCATTAATTTGTTGATGATTCCTATGTAATGTTAGATCTAGGTTATTTTGTTACACCATTGATCTTAGGTTTTCTAAGACATTGTAAACCCTAATTAGGTCAAGATAGTTTGATATAAAAGTTGTAAAGATGTCATTATGACCATGTATCATGAAGGAGTAGTTGCACTAAGGACATTAGGAGATTAGACAAAAGGGTTTGTGATAGAAGGTTTATGAAAGAAGCATTCAGTTTTTTCAAAATATACACAAGGCTACTGAACATAAAAGGACACATACATCACTAAGAGGTGATATTTATTTGGTATATTATAGATCTGAATTAGGAAAGATAGAGTTTCTAATTACAGATACATTTAGTATTTCCTTTTAACCATTGTAGCAGAATTGAAATCTCTTAACAAAGTGGACTTAACCGTTCTTATGTAAATCTATTAACCGAGTACACACATGTATTGTATTGTTAAAATCCTTTAACCAGGTAGATATAGTTGATCTAATTGTTACTCCTAACAGGGGAAGATCATCTGAAGTGATCACAAATTTGTAGCCTTAACCAACATACTTTGTTACTGTAGTAGTGAAGATTTGTGGATGTCATCCCCACTGCAGTTTTTACCTTCTTACAAGAGTTTCTATGATACCAAAATATCTATTTTACGAGTATGAATTTTCATGAATGGTTTATTGTTTAGATTACATGCAAATTATATTTTCAGTTACTTGAATGTATGTTTCATACAATGGATTCAGTCGGTTAAATGCTATCTACACTTGCAAAGTTTTTAGTCTTGAAATTTTTTGAAGATATTGATTCACCCCTCCCCTCTCAGTAATTATCTTTCCATAATCCCAACAATTGGTATCAGAGCTAGATCTCTTGTTAAGGAAGTTTAATCATTGAAGAGGAAACATCTAAGGATGGAAAGATATAAGATGGATAAGACTATTGAGAATCAAAGGTTACAGATGCAAATCTTTATTGAGAAATTCAAAGAAGCCAAAGAAGAGCTGAATAAATTATTGATCAAGAGGAAGGATATGGAAATTCGGTATAGTGAGACTGATTACCATGAAGAAGAGATAGATTATCCATTTGAGGTATCTGGATCTAGTTCTGGTAGCATATTTGATGCATCTTAAGGAACCATATCAGATCTATTTGAAAAGAATCTACATCTTACTGGACAAGTGAAAGCTCTGCAGATTGGTCAAGAGACACAAATAGTTAGGATGATTGATGTCATGAATAATGCAAGGAAAGAAGAACAAGAAAGAAACTTGGCTATTGAAGATAGGAGACAAATGACTGATAAGTTACAAGAGAAGGAATATGAGATACTAAGACTCACCGAGCATCACTTTGAATTCTCCAATTAGATGGTTGTCATAAGTCATGAAGTCAACCGAGTAAACAGTGAGCTTACAAGGAAACTAGAAGACATCAATGAATTAAGAGAGGAAAATGGAAGATTGAAGAATGAGGTAAAGATGCAACAATAACATAATGAGATGATTAAGAAAGATGAAGACAGTACTAAAAGAATGGATGAATTTCTGATTAGTCAGAAAAGACTTGATAACACAACTAGTTTATGCTACATCGAGTAGGGAGAGTCATTAAGATAAGATGAACAAAAGAATTCCTATATTGATCCAAGGCCAAAGAAGCTATCATGTTATCATTGTGGAAAATCGGACCACACATCGAATGTTTGTAGAAGTAAAGCAAAAGGTATTCCTAAATCTATTTCTAAGTTTAATGGTTATTGCTATAATTGTAATAAGTATGGAATTCAGACACATGAGTGTAGATCAAAGTTGAATAGGAAGCCTAAGAAACCCTATATGGAGAAACATTGTTGCACTTGCAATATGAATGGACACATAACACAAGAATACAAGACACAAATGAAGCAAGTTTGGACACCGAAAGAACAAAACAAATCATACCAACCGAGAAGGCAAGGTAATGCATACACTTGGGATTATAATACTTGGGCTAATTGCACAACATGTGGCAGGTATGGACATATAGCAGAAAAATGCATGAGAAAGAACTGGAGAGGAAGATCTCATAATTGGACAAGTTTTGGTATGGCATGTTTACACTATCACAAAGTCAGTCACTTGAGCAAGGATTGTAGAGACCGAGCACCAGAGGCACATACAAATAAAAATGGAAATACAATTGAAGAAATCATGAGGATAAGAAATCAAATGTGGAGAAAAGCATCAAATGACAATGCTGGATCAAGCACTGCAGTCGGTGACATTTCATCCATTGGATTAGGTGATATCACCACCTCCACCTAAATCAAAGAAGGTATGTATGGAACTAAATTTTAAATCAGTTATATCTTACAAAAATTTTCTTATATCTAGTGAATGCACACAAAATCAGCATGAAATACGATGCAATATGGGATTACATGCTTAGAACTTAAACTGTGTATAGTCGGTAAAAGCATGACCGAGTAAAAGTTTGCTAGTCAGTAAATATTGGAAAGGTTAATTGAGTCATGGTATCAATCGAGCAATATCTAAGTGTTAACCAAGCTAAGGTCTTTTACAGTATAAACCGAGCACAACTATGTCTATTGAGTTGTGGTAGGTAAAGCATTAAATGTAGAAGTTTGAGCGGGAAATGAATTTCTTGGTATAAATACGCGATGGACTTAGTCATTTTTCACACAAAGATCACGAAGAACCAAAGCGATTTGAGAATATTTGAGCGAAGAATTCCTAGAGCTATCAACAGAGATTTGAAGGATTCCCAAGCAAGTTCATCTCGATCAAAAGTAAGTTTTGCATCCACCAAGTTATTTTATAGTATATTTGTGAAGCACTAAATTTCAAAAATGAGGGCATCCTCGTCCAAGATCATGAAATCCAAGTCCAGGAGTGATAAGAAGGTCAAACTAATTAAGTCCGCAACCTGTGATGAGCCAAAATACAAGTTACACCCCAAGATTGCATCACAAATTGACCAAACTGATGTGTTTTCAAGTATTTTGCCTAGGGTTTTGTTGGTCCATTCACGTGTATATCCACTGCAAGATCAGTGAAATAGGATAATTTGAGCTTTAATCCACCTTCCAGGAGCTAAGTATGGACGGAAAGCTCAAGGATGAGAATAAACACTTGGAGGTGAAGGGTTTAATGAACACCCTGTATTTCCTAAGAGAATTCAAGATGGAGTGGATTAGGGTTATTTTAAGTTGAGTGCATGAAGGAAAGTTATGGTTGGATGAACTGGTAAAAATAAAAAAGGACATTATACATGTGGTCACCGGTTACCCTGTTACTAATAAAGTCAAAGCAATTAGGAATGCACGAAGGACCAAAACTGAGAAGTTAACCAGAGTAGAATGGGATGACAGAGGTATGAGAGTCAACACCATTGTTGATCTTGAGATAAGGTTCGGAGCATATGTAGTCGGTTATAAAATATTTCAATCAAGTAGGCCAAACAGTGTACCATGTGGAGTCGTGGACATTGCTTACAAAATTGTGAAGAAAGGTTTCCAATATGACCTAGCTAAGCTATTACTAAAATAGTTGGAAGAAAATATGAGAACCATAAGGACAACTAAGTCAAACACTTGTAAGTTTGGTTCCCTACTAATTTGTATATTTTTCTATGTGCAAAAATTCTTTCCCTCAGTAGGTAATGTTGACTAGGATGTTGACCGACTATTCATCATGCAAATCAATGAATTTATTCAAAGTTTGGGTTAGAATTTTGCTAGTGTAATGGATGTTTATTTTGACCAATTTAAAGAAAGAATGCATCAAAGGAGAAGGATACTAGGTTAGCTGGTAGAACAACATAAGGATGATATTTGCTTCCTAGTGGACACTGACACCATAATAATCAAGGTGGTTGAACCAATGACTACTTGGTTACCCCCTATGGGCTATGCATTAGATATTGACCGAGCTTCCAAGTCAATATAGGCATTATTGGCCGAGCCCAAAGATCCAAAGACAACTAGGTTTGGTACCTATGAAGAGGCCAAACTAAGAATCAAAATGGATCTAGTTGGGGTGAAGGTAAGTAGAAAATCCAAGAAGATGAAGGATATCTTGGTAAAATAGTTTGGAGATGAAGCATAAGAAGAAGAGACATATGCAACTAATTCGATTGAAGAGGCAACCGAGGAGAAGTTACTCATAGGAAATAGTGAACATGACAAGGAGGAGATCGAGTTAGATAAAGATATCCAAGCTTCATTGGTCAAGGCCACATGGAAGAGAAAACAAGAAGAAGAACCTACAAGAGCAAGGACAAGGTCATCAATAATTTCTTCTCCACCCCTAAAGAAAGGAATTGTAAAAATATCAAGGCCAACTCCCACCAAAACCTATCAAAATAAAAAGAGAGGTGCTCAAGCCACCTCTAAGAAACCTAAGAAGAGGATAAGATTAATTAGAGCTAAATATGATGTTGATGAAGAAGATGATGCAGAAAAAGCTTAAGGTAAATTTAAATTTGTTGTAAATAAGAGTCAAATGGTAGATGTGTTAGCAGATAGAATAAAGGAAACAAGGAGTCTAAATCATCCTAAACTAAGTCGATATGTATTTATGACTATCGAGGATTAGGAAAAGGTTGAAGATGCAATTATTCAAATTATGATAAAGTTTAAAAGGGTACCAATTAAATTTTCAAGATATGTACCTAAAGAGTTATATGAGAAAGTGTTAGCCAAGTGGATATATGCCCTGCACACTGAAAAGAAAATGAGGGAACACTCATTGATTTTGGCTATGCCTACTCTATCGGTTCCCAAGATAGAAGAATTAATGAAACAATACTCAAAATGATTTCTAATGAAGGGTAGAGCCCTTAACATTTTAGTAGGAAACCTTGAGGAAGTTGATGAAAACAACAAGCTTCTATGGACCACAATTTTGAATGACCAAGAAGAAGCTGATCAACTGGCATTGGCTATAATTCCTGAGAAGAAGAACATAAAGAAAGGTAAAGGAGTTCACTTAGATGATGCAGACTTAGCCACCAAGGAGCCAATCAACTTATTTGATACTGAGGTAGTAGATGACACCATTGCTATTGATTTTTACCAGGCCAGATATAGTGAAGAATATAGACAGGATGCTCTCGAGTAGTTAGCAACACTAGGGACCAATGATGTAATAATTGAGGACATCACCAATGGAGATCCTAATGTTGTAAATGATGATGAAGATATCAATGCTGCTGTAGACACCATTAAGGAAAATGTACCTGGTGAGGCAACAATAAGTGAAATACCGGGTGACATACCTATTTTGGTACAAGCAGTTGACATTGTCACATAGAAGGAACCCGAAGGCTCAACTCCTGATAAACCTAAAGATATACCCAAGGGACATGGTACAACTAAGCATAAATCTTCCAATGAGCCTAAGAATACAGAGGTAGAGACACAAGCACTAGAAGAGAACACACTTGTAGAGTCAGCTATAGTAGACATCACAACAGATGCCCAAGGAAAAACTACCAAGACAACATTCATTGGGCAAGCAAAGGAAGATAGCATGTCTACCGAGTTAGAAAAGAAAAAACTAGAGACTAAGGCTCTCGTTCCTTATACCAAATCACCAACTCCAGAGAAGAAGAAGAAAAAGAAACATGGTAAGGGTCCTGTCACACTTGATGAGGTTATTGAAATACCTGAATGTGACCCTAGGACATTAGACCTCGAATCATTGAGAAGATATGGGCAATTGTGCACAAGGAAGGCTGCACAAGAGAAAATGAAAAAGGAAAGTAAAAGCAAGCAAATTTTGGAAGAAGTTAGAGATATTCTTATGCAAGTAGTCCCCGAGATCAATGTTGATGAGGAAACTCCCATCATTGATCAACTTGCAAATCTAACCAGACATATAAATGCCCTTGATATAGATGCTAAGAAAAAAATGGAGGAGAGGGAAGAAGCAAAGATTCAATCCAAATTAGCAGAGAACATAAGCCAGGAAGTGGCAATTAATAAGGTCAAGCTCTCAGAGGTCATTACCGAGCTTGAAACCACCATTCAACAAATAATTCATATTTTGTTCAAGTTATGCTCTGTGGACCAATTTACTATCGAGGTTAGTGAAAAGCTCAAGAAACTTGATGAAAAAATTAAGGTCAGTGCAAATAATTATCTAACCGAGCCCAATTCTTTTCAAAAGCATATTTCAAAGGTTCAAGAACTTTAGGAGTTGAGAACTGATTTGAGGAAGCAAGAAGATACCATAAGTGATCAAATCACCGAGCGTCAAGCTGAGTTTCTTCCACATCTTAAGATCATAGAGCGTCATGTAAATAAGGCAAAAGCTTTAGTTGCCACCCCAAAAATTTCAGTACTAGAAAAATATTTTTGACATGCCTGCACAAGTCAGTTTAGAGCACATTTCTCTTGAGAAACTGAAAGAGGAATGGGAAAAACTCTTGGATTCACTCAAGAAAAACCATCAACATATTCTTGATAAGTTTTAAGTACATTACTGAGCATGCAAAAAGGGGGAGTTACTATATATTTGGAGTTAGTCAGTAAGTTAGTATATTTTTTGGAGTTTGTATATATTTGTTTTGGCAGTTGGTACATATACATAAGGTTTTGATACTAATGCCAAAGGGGGAGAATGTTACTCCTATTTGAGCATTAAAGGATTTTCATTAGTATCAATTAGTTATTCAGTCAGTAAAGGAGACAAACAAGATAGTCGGTCAACCATATAAATCCTACACATAGAGTAGGACACAAGGTAGATCTCTAAGTTAACCAAACAAGGATTTGATCGAGTACACTCACCGAGTGATAGAAAATTAATGAGTACCAAGCTAATGATCACCAAACATTCATATGAACCGAGCACCAGTTAATTACTGAATGAAGAATGCAGTGATTATAGAGTAAAATAGGAAACAACATAGTAATCTGAAATGACACAAACATATATGTAAAAGATTCACACTGATCAGAAAATGGTTTACCAAGATCGAGACAGAATAAAATATGGATGTAATTATTAATTTATTGATGATTCCTATGTAATGTTAGATCTAGGTTATTTTGTTACATCGTTGATCTTAGGTTTTTTAAGACATTGTAAACCCTAACTAGGTCAAGATAGTTTGGTATAAAAGTTGTTAAGATGTCATTATGAACATGTATCATGAAGGAGTAGCTGCACTAAGGACATCGAGAGATCAAACAAAAGGGTTTGTGATAGAAGGTTTATGAAAGGAGCATTTAGTTTTTCAGAACATACACAAGGCTACCGAGAAGAATAGAAGGAAACATACATCACTAGGAGGTGATATTTATTTTGTATATTACAGATTTGAATCAGGAAAGATAGAGTTGCTAATTACAGATACATTTACTATTACCTTATAACCATTGTAGCAGAATTGAAATCTCTTAATGGAGTGGACTTAACCGTTCTTATGTAAATCTCTTAACCGAGTACACACATGTATTGTGTTGTTCAAATCCTTTAACCAGGTAGATCTAGTCAATCTAATTGTTACTCCTAACAGGGTAAGATCATTAGAAATGATCACAAATTTGTAGCCTTAACCGACATACTTTGTTACTGCAGTAGTGAAGATTTGTGGGTGTCATCCCCACCGTAGTTTTTACCTTCTTTTAAGGGTTTCTGCAATACCAAAATATCCATGTTATGAGTATGAATTTTCATGAATGGTTTATTGTTTAGATTACATGAAAATTATATTTTCAGTTACTTGAATGTATGTTTCATACAATGGATTTAGTCGGTTAAATTCTATCTACACTTGCAAATTTTTTAGTCTTGAAAAGTTTTGAAGATACTGATTCACCCCTCTCCTCTTAGTACTTATCTTTCCATAATCCCAACAAATTCACCCATAAAGTGGGGAAGAGAATGGGAATTCGAGGAAGAATAATGTTTCCTATTTTGTCATATAACAGTCCAATCAATAATATCATTAGGATCCCCAACACAAGGGGGTAGAGAAGCATTGACAAAATTGAAAGGGGATACCCTTATAATTGACTGATTGAGTTCATGGCCTATCCCCAACCATGAGAACCATGTCCCTAGGGAGAGGTATTGAGATGTCGATACCAACCAATATGTGAGAAACATATCATCCACCTTAAAGAAATGACCAATAGAGTTGCCAATGGCCTCCAAACAATAATTCTCTAAAAAATGAAGAGGAAGATTGGGCTAATAGTATGAGGCCCCTTTTATGAGAACCTCCTTTTAGATATGAGCTCACTTGTATTCATTTTTAACTTTTAGAATGGGGTTGATCTTTATTTTGGATGTGAGAAAGAATATCTATTTGTTTGAGACACCTTTTACTTATGATCTTGAGGTAAAATTATCTTTCGTAGTTTTGTTTGAGTTATATTCTTATGCCATCTATGATAAATTTGATGCCTCTGTGTTACATTTTCATTATTAAATGAAAATATCGCTAATACCCTATACTTTTAATTGGTACTCTTTGATTGATGCTTTGGATTCTAAACTATTTTGTTTTATTTAATATTTTTTTGTGGTATATATACTTGTCTTGGTCACATTTGAGTCAAATAATTATTGAAAATATTAGCAGGGTACTTAAAATAATATATAAGACTTTGAAAAATATTTCAACCCCTTATAAATAGTACGAACCAGATCTAAGTACACAAGTATTCATATTAAAATTACATAAGAAATTGACTGGTACATAACCACTAGTAGTTGGCTAATGCATAGTGGCTTAGCCTATAACATCCTCATTTGCTAGATTCATAACATCTATTTCTTGCCCCCATTATCAGTCCTTAGTTATGGTCTTTTATGTCTTAAATCTACCTTACCTTTCACCTAAAACTTGGTAGCCTATGTTCTTTGTTAATGATAGCCCCACACTTACTTATGACCTAGAACCAAGTAGTACACAATTTAAAATTGGAGTTTTATGGATTTCAATGTTGTAGTCAATTGGAATTTATTGTTCACCCTTTACACATGCTTGGGTTTAAAAAACACATTCTAAGCTTTGACTTGTCAACGTATGATGCCTATTTGCACTTCTTATTGTCCTTGGTTTCATTTTTTCTTACTCCTTTTGATTAAGTCAAATATCACCATTTTAAATTTTAGTGGGAAGTTAGATTTTACATGAGGAATGTGAGATAAAAGTAAGATTTTAATTTAGAAAGGTCAAATCTAAATGTGGGGGACACAATTATGCACAATATTGTTTGAAGGACAAGAATGTGGTTTTCTTGATTCATAAAAGGGGGACCATGGTTTTGAGATATTATAGGTTGAGTGCATGGTTTCAACATGTCCAATGCTAAAATTACTAAGGTTGGGATACCTTTGTTTCAACTTTGATAATAAAAAAGTATTAAAAAAAAAATATTTTTCTCATCTATTTGTTTGAAACCATCAATTTCCAAATGTATAAATTTTAAAAATATAAAAATATTGAGGTATTATCCCTGTAATTAGTATAAATTCATATGAATGAAGCAATCAGCTACACAAATATGCCCTCACAAGTGAAATGGTGATTTTCCCTGAAATGGGTAATTTCTCTCAATTGCAAGTAAAAAATATAATATATGGTAGGGAAACATCATGACATTCCAAATGATATAATTAATTATTTATTTTGAGTATTTATGTTATAAGGGATTTTTTATATATTTTATATAACTATATGCAAATATACATAAGTAATTAGAGGAGTATAAACATGTTTTGAGTGTAGTATCCAAATCCCAATTTAGTTCTATCAAAGATCCAAAAGTCATGGAGGCTAAGGAAGATCCAATGAAATCGTAAGGAAAATGGTTAGAAGATGTAATAAGCCTCATGGAAGTTTGAAGATCTATAGAAAGACCTATTTTATAAATTTATTTGTAAGATTTTCATATTTTGTGATCTATTGAATATTCTTTTAAATGTTGTCTTAATTTAATTGTTTGACTAGATGAGAGTGTTTTTTTTAATAGAAAAGGTACACACCTTAGAAAGAGAAAAAGCTCTTAAAGACTATCCTACAAACTATGCAAATGATTATATGTCCTTTTACCTTTGGAGATAGTGGACAAAGAGGCACCTTAACCTCACTTTCATCAAATTTTATCCCATTTATGGGTTTAACTGGTTAAATTTATGTCCTTCACACATTATGGATTATTTTAATTCTTATGGGTTCATTTACATGCTTCTTTCCTCTCAAAGTATCTTTGATTTTAATAAAATATGGCATGGGATATGCAACCTAATTTTTAAAGTAATCTCTATAGTTTTTATCGATCAAGTGGCATTATAATGGGGTGCACTTGTTCAAGGCATAGAGTGTTGTGTTCATTTCCTTAATATTATAGATAACTTTTTGTTCATGGCTTGATGGTCTTTAGGGAACCAAAATATTGTATATTAGGAAGGTATGATATGTAAAAAGAGGTTATTGAAATAATTTAAAAGTATCATCCTATCGTGACTAAAGTGAACATGATTTTTAGACATTTTAGGTAAAGAAGTGCAAGGTCTAGGAAAATTTATGGTCTAAGATTACTTGAGATGATCAAGCTGGTATGATGCATCTTTATTATAGCTTTGGTAGTCAAGAAATATTAAAAAATTGTGGAAATCTAATAGATTTGAATATTAAAAAAATTCTAGTATTTTTTTGAAATACCAATTTCCAATTAGTGGTGGTTTTGAAATTATCAATATAACTTCATCTTTATTAGAGAATTTTCATGCATGAGAAAGGTAGTGAACTTGACAAAGGTGGTCTCATAAGTGACATCAATTATTTTACTTAATATGCAACAATTTTATCTTAAAAATTGATTCTTTCATTTTGTTGTCATTGATTGCTTCAAGACATGGTAGAGTGACATTGGTTAGATTCAATATTTTTTGATTGATCATTTTTTTCACTTCTTTTGGTTCTATATAGCTTCTTGTAAATCTAAAAGTAGTCATAAGAGTATATACATGTTTTGAGCATTAACTAATAGAGGGTTAATTTTTAGCATCTAAGATCCATTAGAGGTATATGGATGATGGGTAAGATGAAGATAATGGGCTCAAATTTTCCAAAATGTGGTAAATTTTATCTAAAAAATGAGAATACAATACACTTGAAATAAATATTCAAAGTAGATCTAGATAAAATGTAAACATACTGTAAACATGAAATGTAAGTCCGCTTCTAGCTTTCAAATATGTTGTTTATTCTAATATCTAGATGACAAAAGTTGGTTAAGTGAAAGATGCATAACAATGATAGTTTTAAAAGAGTATATTGGAGGCCAAAACATACACATGTATGGCCCACAAAAAATATTAAATAAAAGTAGTTTTCAAAATACTTTTGTGAATATATGTATACTATGTTTAACTTTGATTTGAGTTTTTTTGGTAATTTTTAAAATGAATTTATATTGAGATTAAAGTATAAATTTTAAAACTCTTGTGTATGGACTATATTATTTGACTAAGAGAAAATGTAATATTTTTGTGGAATGTAGAGAATGATGTCTAGATTGGCCATATATGTTTTAAAATTTAAAAGTTATTAAAGAATAGTAACACACATTTTTTAAATTAAGTGATGGCTCCCGCTCATGAACTAGTTCCCACTCTTGGGAGTATTTTGAATACCACTAAGTAGATACAATTTCTACCTCTATGTCAACTTTCCATGTGCCTCCTCCATTAAATGTGGTTGTTGTTGCATGTTTGTTAAGGCAATGGGCTCTTTGGCATAGATGCTGATGTGCTATTGGTAGGGTCTAGGCTACCTGTTCTTGAGGCTTTAAGGATGACCCTTCTTGGTGGTGCTTCTACATGAGTTCTTTCTAAGCATTCTCTTAGAAACTTTATCCTAGGCCTTCTAGTTCTATGGGTGTTCCCCCCCCCCCCCCCCCAAATCCTCTTTCTATTTATGATCGACAAAGTTTTTCTCATGTTTCCATATTTACTGCTCCCTTCCTCCCAAAGTGAAATATTGTCCTCTTTCTTGTGTCAAGACCTCCTTGTAGTTTGTGGCCTAGATGTGATGAAAATGTGGATTTCTAACAATGCTATATGTTGGTGTGTATATTTTCTGGTCTTTGGCCTTGTCTCACAAATCGTCATTGATGGGTGATGAATTTTTGGAAGTCCTTCGTTGCTAGAAACATTGAACATTTCCCTTTTGATAAGCATTTTTTTAATTGCTTCTTTTGTTTCTTCTACTAACAATGATTTAGTATTGAACAAGTTGTGAGTTTGAGGTGTTCACTCCTTCTCAGTCAAGCCACAAACAACCTTGTTTAACCCTCTTACTGAACCACTCAATGTGCATCTAGTGTGGGTTCATATTTCTAACCTTTCCCTTCATTTTTGGAAGAGTTCCTGTTTTGAGGCTCTTGGTAAATCTATTGGTCACTTCTTGAAGGTTGGTGATACCACTTCGTCCATGGGTCTTTTTGCATTTGCACGTATTTTGATTGATATCGACATCTCCATACCTATTCTTGGAGATGTGGTTCTCATGGTTGGGTATGGACCATGGATTGAGTTGTTAGATTATGAGGGCCTCCCCTTTTGATGTCACTGTTTCTTCTCTACTGGTCACTTGGCCATGGATTATTCTTTTTTGTATTTTAAAGGTGCTACAACTTGGTGGAAGGATACAAATGGTAATAATTTGATTGTGTAATCATGTATAATAGGATCTATAAAACCTGCAATAACATTAGTATTTCAACTACAGAGAGATTGTTAAAGCAATTAGTATTCCCAATATCAAAAGAGGAAAGGACACGAGAATTTCATACATAAATCAAGATATTGAAATCAAATAACATAAAAGCATATGCAAATCCATAATTCCTCCTTTGTTGTTCTCCTTCTCATGCAATGTTGGGCTCTCAAAATTGTGCTCAATATCATGCCAACACAAGAATTCAAAGCAATTGTGGTTTTCAAAATCAAAGAATTAACTCTCTATTTATATTTTTTTTAGGGGTTTCAATCAAGATTCCTTGATTGTTGGGTTGATTGGTGATGTGAAAAAGTTAACTCAAAGTGAGTAGGAGTTCAAATCAGCTTAACTACCTTGATTGGTGGGATTGAATAATGGCGTGGAAAGAGTTAACTCAAAGTGAGTAGGAGTTCAACTCTGCTTGACTTCCTTGATTGGAAGATTGAATTATGCGATGGAATAGAAGACTAAAATAGATTGAATTGTTAACTGAGTGCTAAGGGAGGAATTACCAATGTTGATTGAATAGTTAAGATTATAATTGAAGAGTGAACTGAAAGTTCGTATGAGTTAGCTTTGGAAAAATAATCAAGAATAAATAAAGAAAAAAATTTCTTTACTTGCACATGTGGGAATTATAAATAAATAATTTCTTATTTATTTATTTATGAGAGAGGAACAAGTAGTTTAATTAAATAAATATAATTTATTTAATTGTGAGAGGGATTTGATTTTATTATTACACAAATGTAATAATTAGAAAGAGGGAAAATTAATTAAATAATATATTTTATTTAATTAATTATAATGAGATAGAGTATAATTAAATAATGTTTAATTATTTAATTATATTATAGATGAATAATTGATGAAATGTTTGATTGGAAAATTAATAATTATGGTAATTAATTAAAATTATAAAATTACAAAATTAAAGGGAAATGCTGATTTTGAATTTAGAACATAGTAGAAAGACACAAATTAATCAAATATTAATAAAGATTATTTAATAATTTAAGATGAATGTTAGTAAACTTGTCGCTTGCAGGCATGTGACATTTTTAGGTGTCTACAAATAGTCCTAGCTTATGATTCTTCCTCTAATGAATCTTCATAGGTTGATGATGATTCCTCCTAGGATGTTATTATGCCTCCTATTTTTGGTGTGACCTCCTTAGGCTTTGTGGATCCTACTCCACCTCTTGTTGCTAATGTGACCCCCTCAATCCCTGTGAACCCTTCTATGCATGTTGGTTTTGTTTTTCTCAAACCTTTGGTGGAAAATATGTCACTTTGTTAATATTTTTCTTCTTGTGCTGATAGTCTCACTAAGGGGATTTCTCTTCTTTCTCCCCCTTGTGGTTTTCCAAATGATAATATTTCTTGGACCATTGTTCGTTGATAGAGGAAAGATCATTCTTCCCCCTCTTCCCAAACTCTTCCCCCAAGTTGTTGGTGAAATTTCTACCCACCCTTGATGTGGGCTACTAGCTGTTGTTTTGCTAAAGTATTGTAAGTGGCGTGTTAAGGACTTTGTTGTTAGTAGTCTGATCTTGATTGGTTGTAAGTGGTCTATTTGGCCTGTCTTTTGATAGGGCTAACATACTTGTTTTGTTTCTTTTATAATTAAAAACATTATTTTCTTTCATGGTTTTGTGACTTTGTATTTAGAAATTAATAAATATATATAAAAATTAAGGTAAACATTAAAAAATATTTATTTAGAAATAGACTTTCAAATCTCTAATAAGATTTATTTTAAAAAAATAAATTAAAAAAAAGGTTGTCAACCATATTAATGAAGTCAAATTTACTAGTATATGCTTTCATGATATTTTGTTAGTAAGTCCAAGGCTTGAGGTAAAATTTATAAGTCTAAAACCAAGGATATAGTGTAGGTGGGGAAGATTTGAATTTAAAAGTACAGGCAACCACTACAAATGGATGGTTGTTAACTTTTATATGAGGTTCTTTCTATGAACACAATGAAAAAATACTTATGTCATAGGAAAAAATAAAAATATATACTTGTAGTAACATATATCTATTACTAAATTATGCAGTATTAAAGAAATATCTAAGACTAAAATATGTATTATTAAATATGTACATGTTAGTGACAGATACATACATACATACATACATACGTACGTACGTACGTACATATGTATGTACATACATACATACGTACATACATACATACATACGTATGTACATACATACATACATACATACACACACACATACATACATACATACATATATACATACGTACATACTATGTACATACATACATACATACATACATGCATGCATACATACATACATGCATGCATGCATACACAATCTCTCACTCTCACACACACATACATACACATATGTATATATATGTATGTACACACACACACATTTAGTAATAGAAACAGATTACTAACAGAAACCCACTGCTAATGTGTAGCCACTTATGTTTAAGACTTTGAACCATATGAGACTTTGTTCCTTAAAAGAGGATATGCAAGTCTTTGGAAGTGATTGCCCACTCCTTGCAATATTTTACCCCCATAATTTTACCCTTAAAAGGGGACCTAATATCTTTCATTCACTTAGATGCAAATTCATGTAGGTTAATGAAAATATTATGATAGCCCATGGAGTAGTTTGAGAAGATCTAGAAATCTCCATGGAAGTTGGAAGATCCATTTTAAGACCCATTTACTAAACATTTATAGGATTTTCAAAGTTGTGATCTCTTGACTATTTTCTTGCAATGCTCAAGGTCTTAAGCATTATCCTATAGACTATACAAATTCTTATATGTACTTTTAGTATGTACATATAGGATTGTCAAAGTTACGATCTCTTGACCATGTTCTTGTAATGTTTAAGTTCTTAAGCATTATCCAATATACTATGTACATTCCTAAATATACTATTAGTTATGAACATATTGGATGAGGAGGTTGCTTGACCTCAATCTTCCTATCGATTTTTTCAAATAAATTTTTTTCTGGGGTAAATCTATGTTTTTCATTTGCTATGGCTAATTTTGATGCTTGTTTGTCCATATTTTCTATGGCTAATTTTGATGTGTGTATGCCCGTATTTATATTTTTCTCTCTTCTCCAACTTACTATAATATTGATGAACAATGACATGGAATATCTATTCTAATTTGAATATAATAAGCTCCATGATTTTTACTAATTAGTGCGAACACACAAATAACCAGAAAGACAAGAACTAGAACATGGATAGATGTTTTAGATGTAAACAATATTATTTATTATTTTGGTTGTAAAGTGAGAGACAAATTCTATGTCAAATAAAGATAATAATACCTATAAAATACATATCCTAAACATAAACACTAAATGAAAAGAAAAAAAAACACAATTTTCTCTCTTCTCCAAGTTACTATAATATTGATGAACAACAACATAGAATATCTATTCTAATTTGTATATTTAACTCCATAATTTTTGCTAATTAGTGTTAACATTCAAGCTAGTAGAAGAATGCAAACTAGATCATCAATAGATGTTTTAGATGCAAATAATCTTATTTATAATTCCAACTCTAAATTAAGAAACAAGTGTTATGTGAAATAATAAAAAATATCACACTTAAGAATACAAATGCTAAATATAAACACTAAATAAAAATAAAAAATATACTAAATATCCACTTTTTATTTCTACACAAACACTATCTCTCTATTTAAATTAATGGATTTTCCTTTACTCCATAAACACTTAATTTGTGAATCTACCAATTCCCAAGAACCCACCTAAATCTCCTTGAATAGGAGGGCTCATACCACCCCAAAAAGAAGAAGTCAAAATAGAACCCATTATGCTTGGATCATGAATATGTTAGGTTTGAATAGTCTATAGTGAAAGCTATCCCACATGTTCTAGAAAGTGACTTTTGATGATGGTATGGTTTGTAAGCAAAGCAAATGTGAGTTTGAACATGAATCTCATTGCCCCCACTTCCATATATACGAGACGACATGACTTATAATTTGTCCTCTTCCTTATGTCAACTTTTGATGTTTCATTAACAAATGTCATGGACCATTTACAACCTAGAAAAGCTGATAAGATGCTGATTCTAGAAACATGTCTAATAAATACACCAAACTTGCTTTCATGAGAAAGACAAGGGCAGTATTTTACTTGAAACACATCACAAGGAATAATAATGATGCCATGTGGAATCACAAAGAGCTAATATCTATATCAAATGGATCATTACTTCTTTACATCTTATCCACCCTTTTCCTTATATAAACACACAAAAATATTATGAGCCCTTTTCATATTGATAGACAAATGTTTCTTGTACATTGTGGATTAGATAATTTAAGCATGGTCTTATTCTTGTTTCCTATATGGGTTGTCATCTATAGCTAAGTTTTTCTAATTTTTTAATATAATACTTAATTTGGGTTTATGTTTCATTATGTTATATTTTTAATTTTTATAATGATTGATTTATATTATATTTATAAGGGGACAAACACACTTAAATTATTGCAACAAACATTCAACCTAATTTCATCAAATTGCTTATTGATTTTATGACCACCGTCCATAATAATGACTTGAACAATGAACTAAACATTATTTGCTTTATTAATTAGCATTGGAGTGCGAAGAGAAACCTCTTCTAAAAGTAAGGCATTTGCACGTGGGCATGACTTTAAAGACTCATTCCTTAGGTGTTAAGATAAGAGTCTTTGATAATATACATAAGCAACCTAAACTGACACCTAAGTCAACTATACTAGTGAATATACTTAATAACTTAGGCACCACATGATCTAGGGACTTTTAATTGTAAAAGCTTTTAATATATTATAAGATATATTATTTATTTATTTTTTAAATATTGAATTGAATTAAGATTACATAAAATAATAGAAAGTAATTATTCGAGAAATCCAGAAACAAGTAATGATTACAATGAGCTAGCAATTGATATTATATAGAAGAAATATGACAAAATAATTTACAGAGGTTCATATACTAGTAATGATTACAATGAACCAACAACTTGTGTTCATGAAAAAAAACATGGCGTATGAAAAATTATGATTATTTTTATTGTTTAACAACTTGATAATATATTTATTTTTTGATATTTAATATTCAAAATTATACTTTACATAATTATGAAATGCGACTTTTTCCACTCCTATTTTAACATAATATATTTTCCAAAAACTTCATACAATTACTTTATACAATACTATTTCATTAACAAAATTCATAAAATGAAAAATGATGAATTATTCTCAATCCCTATCACAATCTATAAAATATTGTCTCTCTTTTCAATACGATAAACTATAAAATATTATGTCTCTTTTTTTAGTATTAATATTAAATAAAGCTAGTTATAAAAGGTCCATAAAGTATTGTCAATTCAGCAAAGAAGTTTCCGTGTAGAATTAGTCTCATCTAGATGCGGAGATCTTGGGAATTGAGATACGTTTGAAATTTTAATTGGTGAAGTGCCATTTCATACATTATATTTTCATTCCTTTTGGAGGAACAACTATATTTTTCTATTTTATAGAAGGTTTCCTATATGCTGTTTATTTTATTACATTCAAAGTACCAAAGATTTAAAAACTCTATTAGTTTCTTGTAAATATAAATTAAAATAAAATGATTCCATTGTTTAGTAGCTTCTAGTAGCTCTTTAGGTATGATGGGACTATTAAAAGGCATTAATTTTGTAGAAAATGAGAATTGTGTAATTTTTACACTAATAGATTAAATTAATTGAGATGGATAAAGGTTTGTTGTGAAGTTGTTGTAATGTAGATTTTGATTGTTGTGATATATAAATAAAAGGATGTAGTGTGGATTTTGATTATTATGATGTTGTGAAAAAAATAAATGAAATTTAAAATTATATAAATGATCTAAATTTTCTATGGGTGAAATTTGAGAATTTGAGGAACTGTGTTGTGATTTGGTTCAAATAGCATGCATGATGGACAACCTTTGTAGAATTTGTCTCTTGTCATCTTTATGTAGAGAATGTACTTTGGGATGATATATGTGTTAAGAAAATTGGTCAACTAGTGCTAAGAAGCATCATTGGGACCTATTATGATGAGGCCAAGAGTGTTTGTCTATTTTGCTTAAACATGGGCCTTTAAGATTGATTAAAGTTTTGATGTAAATCTATTGAAATTGATATGATTGATTATATGAATGAAAATTCTAATTGCTACTGAGGTAATAAAGAAAACGCGAACTATGATGATACCTTTAAACACACAATCCTAGAAGCATAATTTGAACTTTTTGGTGTGCCTCTTGATGAATAATAAAAATGTTTAGGGTTGTTGGCCTTGGAATACATGCAGCTTTAATTTTTGAAACAAAGAACGTGATTGTGCTTAAAATCTAGTCCAAGAGGCATAACTTGTGTTATCTAGTCCACGATAGAATATATTTTAAGAAATGGATCAAGGATATTTTAAGCAAAATGAAATGGCATTAAAAATAAAATGTTGGACTTATGAGTGTGCCAAAAGAGGGAAAATGTGCTAGAATCATGCAATTAAGATATACATGCAAAGTGAAGAAAATATAAAGGTTAATGAATAAGGTATGTAGTTTTCTCTACATTTTCTCCTCAGTTTGGTGTGCGCATAAAATTAAGTGAGAGAATATGTCAAAGTATAAATAACTAATAGAAACTATGATAAAAGTGATATACATTTCTAGATCTAGAAAATATGAGAAATTGAAACAAGTGTGTCCCCCCTTTGGTATTCATCAAGCTTGTCATACCCTAAAAGTAAAAGTACCAAACTATGAAATTACACATAAAATTAGAAACATATGCTCTCTCAAATAACATAAACTATGAAGGAATGCCCACAAATCAAGAAAATATTTAATAAAAAAAAATGTGATTAATAATTGAGTAGAATAAACTTATTTTTCTTTTCGGTAATAGCATTTTAGTTTTATTGATTAAATAAAGTAAGTATACAAAAGAAGTTTATAATATGACATAACATCACCGAAAACATCCACCACACTACCCCTTTTTTTCTACGAACAATTATAGACCTAAAGTTCCTTAAAACCCTAACAGGCTGCACCCAAAATGAACCGGAGAATAACAGGATTGTAATTCATTTTTCGCAACAAAATTGTAGGGTTCCACCAAAAACACACCCAACCACCCTCATTACACATTATGGTATAATTACATCTAGATTTTCAACAAAAAAACCAAATTCAAAAAAGGGCTTTAGTGCACCCTATTACTAGCATGCTAACTTCATTACAGTTGGTGTACTATGACCCTTCAGCTACCTGGTTTTGTCTCACCACCAACCTCACCTCCAGTGTACCTCGACACTAGCATCACCTCGCTCTTCTTTACCATTGGCCTCTCCTCTAGTACCACCTACCCTCCACCTATGCCTTGGCGACCGTCACCTTCTAGGAACTTCCACTTCGACTAAACCTGCATTTCCTTTCATCTCCTTAATTTCTTCATCTAGCTTCCAAATCATTAGTACTAGCTTTAAACACATCCATCCCACCCTGAATTCCCTAAACCTTTGTTTCCACTTCTTTGCCTCAAACCTCCACACAAATGGAGTGAATTTTGTGTCCTCAACCATTTCTACATGCATTGGGTCATCCATAGAATTCATTCCCAATCTTGGAACCACTCGGGCCAAGATAGCATCCAAATCACCTAGGAACTTTGCAGGCACAATTGTTTGAATTATCATTCAAACATTATCAACATGCTTTCCAAGCTACAAACCCCATGTTGCTATCATGGCATAGACGCTAGTATTTGTCCCATGGCAGTTCTTGATTTGTTTAAAAATGTCAGCTAGAAGAAGGGAAATACTATCCACCAACCTACGATCTTGGATAAAAAAACATCCCATTTAGCCCTCTCTTTGTTAAAAACCTATGGAATGGGTTCTGTTGTTTAGGTTTGTGAAAGGTAAACGAAGTCTCCATTATTAATATGCTGGATCACACTGTCTAACCTGCAATGAGAATACAAGAAAATAATTGGGGGACTTATGAGATTTTTGGGAGATCCCTTGAAATTAATGCCTTGTCCTCTCGTTACTCCCCTTGTCATTTTGGATTTCACACCTACAATTAATTCCTACAATCATACAATGTCGCCAACCTACCTTCCACATTTTTGGTTTCCTTTCATTTTTTACTTTTTAACAGTAACTTCATGAATTTAAACTTCTAAAGTCTTCAATTTGCACTTTGCCTTTCATTGCAAAGGATAGGGCCCAATTTGATAGAGTGTAAGCTTCCTTATTACCATCCCTTTGCACATGTAAAATTTTTAAATCATTCATGAGGGCTAATTCCTCACTAATAAGCTCCACATAATTTGGCAAATGCCATGCTTGTAGTATGCCTTTGATAATTACATTGATAATAATTTGTGAGTCCCCTTCAAGATGCAATTTTGAAGCCCTTAGACTCTTAGCCACTTTAACTACCACCAAGGATGCTTCTACTTCTACCACATTATTGGTTCCATCTTTAAGTCTCTTATCACTAAAAGCTACAATGTTACCATTCTAGTCCCGAATAATGAAACTTGCACCAGATGGGCCAAGGTTTCCCTTTGAGGTCCCATCAAAATTTACCTTCCACCATCCAAGCTATGGATTTGTCCACTTAATTTACTTCAATGCCATAGTCATTGGCTTAACCCAACCAAGCCCATTCCCAAGCCTGCAAAAGAAACTTATTATACTTTGATAAATTATATTGATTAAAAAATGTGTACTTGAGATATGCTTACCTATTTCAATAATCAAGGTGAAGATGCTCTCAATTTTCTCACAGTGATATCACATATTAGTAGTAGAATGATCCATAATCATATCAAAATATGTTTATTAAAAATATTGTTAGAATAATAGTGTCCTAATCAACTAGGAGGGGGGGGGGGGAGTGAATTAGTTGATGCCAATACCAAGTACTGAAATGTTTACTTAAAAGTTATTCCTTAAAGCAAAACACTGACCTAAAAAAGTGAATGCAACAATAACACACATACACAAGAAAACCAATATTTGTTCTCGAGGAAAACCCTATTAAGGGAAAAACCCCGATGGGGATGGTACCTACAAATATGTGCACTATAGGTATAATAACCTTGTTAAGAGTTCTGACCCTATTAGGAGCCGAGTATTATAATAGGCAGGTCCTGGTTAAAGGACAGACCCTGTTAGGAGTCTTTTACAATGTGATCCCAATAAAGAAATCGACCTTGTAAGGAGTCCAACCCTGTTAAAAGAAATTACCTTGTTAGGGGCGTATAATGCATCAACTTGATTAAGAGATTTGAGAGTTAAAGCCACCCTCAAGTTCTTGAAATCTTGCAACTTCAAGTCTGAGATAATTCTAGTCTGAAACTGCTTCCAGTCTTTGACCACTACCAAGAAAGCTCCACCTTGTGCCCAAGTGCACAACTACTTTTCTTCCAACATTATCCAATGTAGCCTAAAGCTCGCATTCCCCTCTACATCTCACATATGCAGTTTCACACCTACTTTCCAAGGAATTCAATCGTTAAATACAAGTTACAACAATTATATCCAAGTCGGCCTTCATAGGATAAATCCTATTTACAAAATACAAATGGACCCATGCAAAGATGCACATGGCATCTCTTACAATGTTACAACATAGTAGTTACATTGAAAGATTTCATTCAGATCCGTTGATTAAGATAGCATATCAAATTTCTTGAAACATGTTCCAACTTCGTATGATCACAATAAACTCTCAAGCCAGTGTCCAACATGAACCTATGTTTGCACATCATAGCTCAAACAACCATGACTGCTATCCACAAAGTTATACAATCAACTCTGCGAAAACACAATTTTTGTTTACGGAGAAATAGTTACCAGTAAACTTGTCATAACTCTATCCAGTCAACTCATAAGTATGTTTGATCACAGATGATGACCCAAGACATCATTAGGAGTCTTCCTCTAAGTGCGCATTTTCTGATTCGATGTACTGTGTCCGTATAATTCTCTGCAACCTCTTCTGCAAGCTCCTGAACAACTAGTTAATAGCATATGTTTCCATCAATGAAAAACTCTATCATGAATGCAACACACAATCAGTGTAGTATGCGTCTATCATTACTATGATACTCCCCCATAGGAATACCATCAGCATTCATGCTAACAATTTCCCCCTTTGGCATTGATGGCAACATAGATGAAAACCATCTAAGTTCCATAAATACCAAAACATGTCTGTAATGTATTTGCATCAACATATTTTCAAGTCCTTTGCATCAATCATCAAATCCTTGAAAGGATGATCCTTTCATACTATTTTTCATATGTCATTCTCTGCCCCATTGACATCAATGGAAAAGGTGTCTCTAAGAGTTCTCAGTAACTCATCTTAATACATATACTCTCCCATAGGAGAAGCAATAAGCATATAGTCCAGAGAGTGAAATAGTGCTCTGATATTTCTGGACTAATGAAATTCCAACATTAATTACTCAAAGGTAGGTTGGGGAATGACCCCTAGCATACCTCTTAGATACTAAAATGTATTCTTAGGCAGAGGTTTTGTAAAAATGTCTACTATTTTCTCCTTTGTACTTATATATTCTAACTTTACTTCCTTCTCTGCTACTTTGTCTCTCAAGAAATGATACTTTATTGCTATGTGTTTTGTCTTTGAATGCATAACATGCTTCTTTGACATATTTACCATGCTAGTATTGTCACAATGGATAGTGATTGAATCTTCTAGACATACTCCAATGTCCTTCAACATTTTGTTCATCCATATGATATGTGTACAATTGATTGATGCTGCAACATATTTTGATTTTGTAGTAGACTGAGCAGTGTAGTCTTGCTTCTTGCTAAGCCAAGAAACCAATCTTTTACCAAGAAAGAATTCTCCTCCACTAGTACTCTTTCTATCATCTACATTCCCTGCCCAATCAACATTAGTGAAGGCATGAAATGTAAAGTCTTGTGATCTATCATACCATAAACCAAACTCAATTGTGCCCTTAAGATATATGAATAACCTTTTTACTGACATAAGGTGAGATTCTTTAGGATCTTCTTGAAATCTTGCAGCAATCCTAACAACATTGGCTATATCAGGTCTAGTATGTGTCAGATACTGATGACCTCCAATCATTGATCTATACCTTGTCTGAGGTACATTCTTTTCTTCATCTTCCAAAGACAACTTTGTTCCAGTTACCATAGGAATTCTGACAGGTTTATTGTCATCCATGCCAAAAAAATTCAATAGTTCTTTGAGATATTTGGTCTGAGATATGGATATCCCTTCTTTACTTTGACTGGTCTATTATCCAAGGAATAATTTCATCTCCCCAATCATAGACATTTCAAATTCACTTTTCATCTCTTCTACAAACTTGTTGCTCATATCACCATTTCCTCCAAATATAATATCATTAACAAAAAATTCAACAATCAAGATACCTTCTTCAGTGACTCTTGGGTACAAATTGTTGTCAGCATTTCCCTTCTTCAATCCCAACTGAGTCAAATACTTATCCAATCTTGCTTACCAAGCCATTGGTGCTTGTTTCAATCCATACAAAGCCTTCTTCAATCTACAAAATAGATCTTCATTCCTTGATAAAGGAAATCCATTAGGTTGCTCGATGTATACTTCCTCTTCCAAGTCTCCATTAGGAAAAGTTGATTTCACATCCATCTGATATACTTTGAAATTTTTATGGGCAACATAAGCTAGGAATAATTTGGCTGCCTCAATTCTAACAAACAGTTCGAAGGTTTCTTCAGAATCAATTCTTCTTGCTGTGAATATCCTTTACATATGAACCTTGCTTTGTTTCTAACAATAGTGCCTTCTTCATTCATCTTGTTCTTGTATACCCACTTGGTGCCAATCACATTTTTGTCTTTGGGCCTTGGAACCAATTCCCAAGTGTTGTTTTTCTGAATCTTCTCCAGTTCTTCCTTCATGGCAATGATCCATGATTCATCTTTGCATGCCTCCTCTATGGATTATGGTTATACTTGATAAATCAAGCAGATAACATTTGTAGATTGTGACCTTTCTTCTCTATTTTGCAATCTTTTTCTGGTTTCTTTACTATTGTCACCAATGATCTGATCCTTAGGATGATTTCTTAGAATATATTTGGGTGTGGTTTGTTCCCTTAATTACACACTTATGCCAATTTCAATTTCCAAAACATCATGTGATGCTTCATTCTCACTTTCTATTGTCTGTATATTGTTCTGATTTGTACTCATGTTTTCAAAAGAAATCTCATACGGGTTAGGGCCACAATATTTTTCTCTAACTTGAAACTTTTCATCTAGTTTCACATTAGCACTTTCAATCAACTTCCTAGTTCTTAGATTGTAACATCTATAGGCTTTACTTTTAGTAGAGTATCCAAGGAATAATCCTTCATCACTTCTAGCATCAAAATTTCCTATACATTCATCTCTCTAAATGTAGCAGGGTGAACCCACAATATCGAGTTACACTTTTTTGCCTGAATGGACACTGAGCTCTACATTTAAAAAAAATTAGATTCAGATGCATATTGTTGTTAAACCATTTGAAATTGGAAGATGAATTAAATTAGAGTCTTTTAAGATTTTCTACCTAGATTCTAAATATATTTTTGATTTTTATTTTTGAATTGATATGAATGGTTTTTTCTTTCTCCCATGAAAACTAGTGTGTTGCTGAAAATGTCATTTTCAACAAGTTACATTGTTTTCATAGAGCATAACTTTTTTTCTAAAATAGATATCAATGTGATTCTTTTGAATTTAGTTTTGTAACATCCATATAGAGAGCATGCAATTTTTTTGATGACATTATCATGATTATTGCATACTTTATTAACGTTTGAAGTTGACTAATCCATAATTTTTACATACCTTGACTACATAGCTTATAACTTGTCATGTATTTGTCCAATTTTAATTTTATTTTTTTTGATAGAAAGAGAAATTCAATACCTAGGGCATAGATATTTTTAAATTTTTTTTTCTCTCATTTACTATTTTTCTATAAGTGTCAAACATAGAGGTAGACATACGGTGATATACCTATGTTTAGTAAAATTATAAATACAAAGTCATAATAAACTTAATATATATTAACATTATAATCATTGGAAATATTTTTCTCAGTAGTACCTTACTACATAGATAAGTTTGTCAAATGGATTCATTTGATCTGCCAAAAGATAAGGTCGAAGTGATTTTTTATCAGCATGTTAATAGGTGCGAAGGAGACTCCATTGTAGCTATGAATGAAGAGTATAGATGTTATATCAATGTTTTTTTATCTAAGAGGCTTTGAGCTAACCATTTGTAATTAATTCCTTCAAATGGAACTTCTCAAGGCTTAAATTATAATATTTTATTAAAAATGTGTTATTTCAGTAAAAATCAACATGTCTAAAAAAGTGTAACCCACTATTGTGGGGTCACCCAACATTTACTTCCAAAATTTTTGAAATAACTAATTGTAGGTGTCTTACCATACCATATCTCGAATGGTGTCTTGCATGTAGCTTCTCTAATTTGTACTCTATTCATTGTATATACAGTTGTATTGACTGCTTCTCTCCATTGCATGTGTGGGACCTTTCCTTCTATCAAAATTGTTCTTGCATCATCAAGAACTATTCTATTTCTTCTTTCAACAACACCATTTTGTTGTGGTGTCCTAGGTGTCAAAGTCTGCACCATAATACCATGTTCTTCAAAAAAGGTATTGAATTCATGTGAAGTGAATTCTCCACCTCTGTATGATCTTAAATATTTTATCTTTAAACATGTCTCATTCTCAACTTTTTCCTTATAGATCTTGAAAGTCTCAAATGCTTCTAATTTTTCTCTAAGAAATCCTACCCACATCATTGTAGAGTAGTCATCAGTGAATATAATAAAGTACCTGTCTCCAAAGTATGACCTAGTCTGAGTAGGTCCACATAAATCTGTATGAATTAGTTCCAACTTTCCATTTGCTGAGTATCCTTTTCTTGTAAAGCTGCTTCTTGTCTTCTTTCCCAAGACACACTCTCTACATGTAGTGTTGGATAGTTTCATAATCTTAGGTAGATCTCTGATAGCATTATTATTAGATGCTTTTACCATGTTGTCAAAGTTGATATGAAAAAACCTTCTATGCCATAACCAATTGTCATCGCTTTTTGAAACAAAACAACTGACCTCAGTAGAGTTTAACTAGAATATATTACCTTTGGTCTTAGAACAAGATGTGATCAATTCTCCATTAGTTCCTCTAATAGAGAAATGACTATCCTTGAATTCTAGATGATAGCCCTTATCCAAAAATTGTCCAACACTTACCAAGTTATGTTTTAAGCCATTCACAAATAGTACATCATCAGTATTAGTTTTTACATCCAAAGTAATTGATCCTTTACCAACAATCATTCTAGGGGTATTGTCACCAAATCTTACAACACCACCATCAAACTTCTGTAGCTGAATGAATCTATCTTTGTCACCATTCATATGATGTGTACATCCACTATCAATTATCCAATCAGTTTTCTTATCAACATGAGAAACTAAGGATTTTTCTTCATAGGTAGGATTTGTAATACCCCAAAAATTACATGTGGTTTTGAGCACTTGATACATTTACCCGATATTAGGGTAAATCATGGCCTACTGACTGCGCTGATAGAGTGATACCATTCTGAGACACAGACCTTTAACCTACCTACCGGAGAGATCACTGTTACACCAGAGGACGTGTATAGGATCCTTTGTATTCCATTTCATAGTCCTCATCGGTCTGAGTATGTGAGTGGAGGATCTACTAGTCTGCATGCTTTTAGATGACTGTTCAGTGATGATACCCAGCTGACTGGGTCTATATCCTAGGAGACATTCGTGCAGAGATATGGCTTGGTGAAAACCTAGAAATAGGCACCTTGGTAGCAAAAATAGAATCTCTACCAAGATGATGAAAACCTGGTAAATAGGCGCCACTTGTTTCAAAATGCTCCATCTATCAGTGCAATCTTGGTCTTTCCCAGCTTTTAGTCTGCTTTAGTCTGTATATATCCTTGTTTCGATAAAGTCAGTTTGTACACCAATCAACTTGCGCATCTGTATCCTATCAATGTTCAAACTTGGGGGCAATCAATGTCATATCCTATGGCCTCCAATGTATCTTAGACGTATCCTATCCAGTCAGAGTCCTTTGAAGCTTCAAGTTGAGTCACTCTGTCTATCTCATCTCCAGAAAGGATTTTGCATCTACAACAATCAAACATCAAAACAAACTGAAAACAATCTGTGCTTCATGCTTTTATCTCCTTGTATGCTTACTGATTCGCATTGAGATTTTTGCATATTGTGTCCCTTTGAGCTCCTCAATGATGTCCTTTACAAGATTTAGAGAGTGATGACTGGGGGCATAATCTTTTCTTGGTTTTCTACTTGTATGTGAAATCTAATAACTTTGGAAATTCTAGATTGAAATGGTGTCCGACTATAAGAGCCTCTATCTTGAATTGGATGGCCATGTGTACCTTGACCATTGATACCTAGAAAATTCAAGGACGTTTGATCTAACTATTATCTTTTTGAAGTAAATTCTTTCTCCTACTGTGAAACATGATCTTGCCTAAGGAGGTGAATGATAAAGGGTCACTACGGGTAATTCACACTAGATTTAGAATGATCTTTTGATTGTTTGATGTGTATGTTAAATGCAAGGTGTACTCAGGTCATCACGACGTTTATGTTTTGATGCTTGTACAAATTTCTATATCAAAATGGACATGATATTCAGGTCATCTTGGTGTTTGTGCCTTGGTGCTTATATCTCCTCTGACATTCTGAAAATAAAATCAATATTCATATATCCATGGTTGTTGACCAGTGGGTGTTGTATTGATTCATGTGCATACAAATCAATATTCATATGTCTATGGTTTCATAGCTAGTGGGCATTGTATTGATTTATCCGGTTACTTAAAAGTTCAATGATGATAATAAATCGACACATGATCAATGACTAGGTCCTAGGTCTTAGGTTGCATTTCATTTTGCATGTCTCTTTGCATTTTTCATGTTTGCATGATCTCACAATGGCTAAATGAATTTCAATGCTTAAACAATTCACCACTCACATCTTCAAATCTAACAAGAGCTGAATCTCACACGAAGGTTCCTCCAATGAAACAGCAACTAGAATCCTTTTTCAGGATCAAAATTCAAATCTGAGATCATTCATATTATTAACTACTTGCATATTCAACCTTCAATCATCACAGAAATCCAGTATTCAACTTAACTAATTATCTTACATTAAACTATTGAAATTTCAACTTGGTCAACTATGGTCAACTCATGGTCAAACCTAGTCAAATTCGGTCTCCAAGAGCTCCAAACGATGCAGAATGCATTGTCAGACGTGTATAACCACTTCTCAAATCAATTAACATGCTTCTAAACTATAATGCTGACTTTTCTTGTCAGATTTCAATTTTAATTCATCAAAAGTCCTCATCGCTCGGGGCAAATCTATCATCACTTGGGGCATATCAGATTCATCGATCCATATCAATCTTGTATTCTCTTAATCTTGTAATCCGTATTAGCTTTTCGCAACCATAAATCAAAACAAGAAGGCACATCTAAGGCACAATTCAAAAACAAGGACCTCGATGATCTATGTGCCAAATTCAAGATTACTCAACATTGGTCATCTATCTACTATCCTCAAGGGAATGGACAAGCTGAAGCTTCAAACAAAAATCTCTTGAAAATCTTGCACAGAACAGTGAATAAAATAGGAAGAGACTGGCATCTCATGATCAATCCAGCTCTTTGGGCATACAGAACTAGTATCAGAATGCCTACAGGGGCTACACCTTTCACTTTAGTTTACGGGTCTGAAGCGGTACTACCTATTGAGGTTGAAATCCCATCACTCAGAATTAGAATGCATGGACTTGTCACTGATGAAGACTACAGAGTGTCTAGGTTACAAGAACTGGAACTACTAGATGAGTGTAGACAAGCAGCGTATGATCATCTCAGAGTATATCAGAAGAGAATGTCTAGAGGCTACAACAAGAAAGTCAGACACAGAGAATTTCAAGTTGGTGATCTAGTCTTGAGAGAAAATCCTAAAAATCAATCACATCGAGAACGCAAGGGGAAGTTTGAACCCAACTAGCTGGGTCCCTTTGTAATCACTGCTACTTTTGGCTCTGGTGCCTATCAACTCTCAACGACTGAAGAAGAACAGCTCTGAGAACCAATCAACGTTCTCCATCTGAAGAAATTCTATGCCTAAGGCATTCAGTCTATGGTTAAATATCCTGAAAAAATCCTAAAAATTAGAAAAAGTCCTAAAAAAATGAACATCTTGGTGAAAACCTAGCAATAGGCACCTTGATGATTCGCAAAAAAATTAAGAAATATAAAAAAAATAAAAATAAAAATAAAAAAATGAAAAAAAAAAAAATAAAAAAAAAATGAATGATGGATTTCTGTGATGATTGAAGGTCGATTATGCAAGTAGTTAATAATATGAATGATCTCAGATTTGAATTTTGATCCCGAAAAAGGATTCTACTTGCTATTTTGTTGGATGGACCTTCGTGTAAGATTCAGCTCTTGTTAGATTTGAAGATGCAATTTGAAGAATCGTTTAAGCATTGAAGTTCATTTAGCCATTGTGAGATCATGCAAACATGCAAAATGTAAAGAGACATGCAAAATGAAATGCAACCTAAGACCTAGGACCTAGTCACTGATCATGTGTCAATTTGTTATCATCATTGAACTTTTAGGTAACCGGATAAATCAATACAATGCCCACTAGTTATGAAACCATAGACATATGAATATTGATTTGTAACGCTCAAGAACCAATACAACACCCACTGGTCAAACAACCATGGACGTATGAATATTTATTTTGTTTTTAGAATGTCGGATTAGATATAAGCATCAAAGCATAAGCGCCAGGATGACCTGAATATCATGTCCATTTTGATATAGCAATTTATATAAGCATCAAAATATAAACATCGTGATGACCTGAATATGCCTTGCGTTGCAAACACATCAAATAGTCAAGAGATTATTCTAAATCCAATGTGAATTACCCATAGTGAATTCTTGTTTGGATACTTGCTCCGCCACAAAATTTCTTTTGTATGCTTCCATAGGTTCCTTAGGTTCTGATTTAGATTGCTTCAAAGATTGTCCATATGACTTGGGCGAGATAGGGAGAGATGTCAAAGACAAGACTGGCTCTATAGTGTATTCTCCCATCCCATTTTCTTTGATATTGATCTCTTTAGCAATGTCGTCCATCTTAGATGTGGGATTTTAGGTGCTACAGATTCACTAGTTTGAACAATTTTGGATTCAGAATCATCTTTGTATAGCCATGCAAGCACAACTTCATCCTCTTCAAATTCTTGTTTGGATACTTGCTCCGCCACAAAATTTCTTTTGTATGCTTCCATAGGTTCCTTAGGTTCTGATTTAGATTGCTTCAAAGATTGTCCATATGACTTGGGCGAGATAGGGAGAGATGTCAGAGACAAGACTGGCTCTATAGTGTATTCTCCCATCCCATTTTCTTTGATATTGATCTCTTGTGAATTTTCACTATTGCATCATTCCTTATTGCATCACTCACTTCTTTGCAATCCTAAGGTTTGGAATCAGGCATTTTGACACTTTTTCGCAATCATAGGTTCATTTGCTGTTATAGTAAATATTATCATTGGTCATTCAGGACCTATTATCTCCATATCAAATCAATATCAATCAGCTTCTGTCTCAATTTCAAACATCAGTTTCATATCTGTATCAAACACAACACTTCAGTTTGATTGTGACAGATAATCACCCATGTTTGATTATCGAGTTTTCAAACTAGCAAATTCAAGAAAGTCAAAACCCTGTTAGTGACTGTCGTATGATATTGACAACTATCATTTCATTGCTACCCAACTATCGTATGAGTTTAGCAACTATCATTTCATAGACTACCCAGTGTCGTATGAGTCTGCAAAGTGTCATTTCAAAAAATTTGAGAGAGTTGTCAGAAATTGTCAAATTACAAGATATCCAATGTTTCTAGCCTAGTTCCAGAATCTGTCAAAAATATCATTGTGTCAGGAACAGAGCAGTAGCTATTGAGCATTCTACCATTTTCTGAGATTGATCTTTTGAATTTGATCTAGCCTTCTGTTTGATCAATTTGAGTCCTTTTTATCTCATGTCAAAACCTTGTCATAACTATCAATCTTCAATCAATCTTCAAAAATAGACTAAGTGTTGGGAACTCGTGTCCGCTATCTTTTGGGCGATCTATCCCATACATCTAGGGAAGAGTTTCCTTCACCCACATCTCATCAGATCTTCAAAACAATCATAATCTTAACAAAGTTGCGTCATCTGATTTTCTCGAATCAAATAGATCTTCAGTTGTCTTTGTCCTTTTCTTCTGTTTCATTCAAAGTTAATGGTGGAGACCAGAGCTTCTTCACACAAGAAATTAGAAGAAACATCTCAGAACTTACTTTTACCCAATACCCTGGGTCCAACTCTTGAACAACTCATCAAGTCCGGTATCTATGAAGATGACGGTCTTGGTAACTTTCGATTAAAAATTGGTTACCTACCTCCTCTATCAACTCACAGAGGTAATCAACAAACTCCTCCTCAAACTATTCCAGAGAGTCCAAAAACTCCTATCATGTCTCAAGCAGGGACAAACCATGGTTCTCTAGGAGAAGGATCCCAAGGACCCCATTCTCAACATAATGCCAACCAAGAACCTACACCCTCTGAAATCCATTGATGTCAGAATGATGATGAATTCAAAAGAATGATGAGGCATTTCTTGAAAGTGGATAGAGAGGTATACTTTTTACAATTAGCCCAGGAAGGAGCTAAACTTCCTCCTCACTTCAATGTCGATGATATCATCACACATGAGGAAGAAACTCCACTCACAACTATGAGAAGACAAATGCATGCTATGCAAGTTGAACTTAACAATCTTAAGAAAGAGAAGGAACCTAAAGAGCTCTCCATGGAGGCCCTATGTCCTTTTCCATTCGACAGAAACTTGTATATGCCACCATTTCCAAAGAAAGTGGAGATACCAAAGTATGAAAAATATGACGAACACTCTGATCCTCAAGATCATGTCAGAGGGTTCTATACGCACTCCATGGAATTCATGCATGAACCAACCTATCTGATGCATCTTTTTCCTAGATCCTTGGGAGGAGCATCCATTCAATGGTTTTCGAGATTACCTTCTACGATCAAAACTTTTGAGGAATTGATTAAATTTTTTTATCAACAATATTCCCACAATATTCAACATCTGATTACCATGATCGATATCTGTAACCTCAAGCAATATCCAAGGGAATCATTCCTAACTTTTCTCAAGAGGTGGCAAAAGAAGTTTTCTCTATATGATAGACCAATTCCCGAAATGGAGAAACTTGAAATCTTTATCAATAACCTTGTTCTAGAGCTCAACTATCCATTACAAATGCAAGATCATGTATCTTTTGATAAAATGGTGGATAATGCAATCAAGATTGAGAAAGTACTTGTCAAGAAAGGAGAAATCACACTTCAAAAGGACAAGTCTGAATCTGGATCTAGCTCAAAAGATAAAAATAAGAGCTGGAATAGAAACAAAGGTATCATCTCTAATGGTGTTGTTGACACTATTCGCACCCCATCAAAGGCACCGGCCTACAATCTCACCCTTGGCACCAAAGCCATTGAAGCTTCAGAGCAAAAATCTGCTGAACCATCTCCAAAGAAGCCATTCAAATGATGGGATAATAAATGAAAGTTTACTCCCCTGGGAGAATCTTTGGAATCTGCCCTGAGAACCCTGATAGCCGATAACATCATCTCTTTACCACCAATCTGAAACCCTGATCCAGATCCAAAATCATATTGGTGGAAAGATAATGAATTCTGTGCTTTCCATCACACTAAAGGCCACAAAACTAATGGATGCTTCCACTTGAAGCATACCATTCAAGACTTGATAGATCAAGGGGACATCATGATCGATAATCCTACCAGTAATAATGATCACACAGCATTTAAAGAACTGTTTCCACAACATGGCAAGGGAGTTTCCACTTCTCAACCTAACATGGGGGCAAAAGTCAACTATGCCTACCCTGAAAATAATGCTGTCATCAATATGGTTGAACCATGTCTCTCTGAGAGCTGCAATGTCATCATGATTGTACGAAGAGACATAAATCATTCCTTAGCTAATGCGGTTACCAGATCACAAGCTCAGGCTCATCTGAAAGGACAAACACCAAGTTCATCTAATGTCCCTAAGATACCTTTCAATCTCACATCTGCTTCTAAACAGAGGGCTGCCTTGAAATCTTCCAATCCAAAGGATACAAGACCTACATCTTACAACATCGTCCAACAACTCCAGCATACCAATGCCAAAATCTCTATGTTTGAGTTACCTCGAATATCCCCAGCTCACAGAGATGTCCTAGACAAAGCTTTGCTCGGCTCTAATGTTCCTGACAACCTAGATCTAGACAAGTTCCAGACTATGGTTGGTCATCTAACATCTCCGCAATATATCTCCTTTTCAGAGGTAGATGAGAACTCTTTGAGTCACCCACATAATCAGCCCTTACACATAGAAGTCTTGATCTAGAACCGTCGAGTCAAACATGTGTTGATAGATGGGGGCACAGGCCTCAACATTTGTTCTTACAACTTAATCACACAGTTGGGATTCTCAGAGATGGCTATTGATCCTTGAAAGAAGATCACCATAAAAGCCTATGATGAACAAGAAAGAGCTTCTAAAGGCACCATTGTCTTACCCATCCGAGTGGGTCCGGTCATCAAAGATACCACATGTCAGGTGCTTGATCTACCATTGGCTTATAATATCCTTCTAGGGAGACCCTGGATCCATGAAATGCAAGCCATTCCTTCTACGTACCATCAATGCTTCAAATTTCCCTATGAAGGAGTGGAGGTTACTATCCCAGCAGATCTGAGTACAACTTGCAATACATTGAAGGAAAGTGCCGATAAGATTGTTCTTAATAACAGAGAATCTTCCATCAAGCAACTAAATGTTGCTTCCACATCTAAGATGGATGACATTGCTAAAGAGATCAATATCAAAGAAAATGGGATGGGAGAATACACTATAGAGCCAGTCTTGTCTCTGACATCTCTCCCTATCTCGCCCAAGTCATATGGACAATCTTTGAAGCAATCTAAATTAGAACCTAAGGAACCTATGGAAGCATACAAAAGAAATTTTGTGGCAGAGCAAGTATCCAAACAAGAATTTGAAGAGGATGAAGCTGTGCTTGCATGGCTATACAAAGATGATTCTGAATCCAAAATTGTTCAAACTAGCGAATCTGTAGCACCTAAAATCCCTTCTACTTCATATGGTCCAGGGAACAAATTGATAGCTAAGATGGGGTATCCAGGTCAAGGACCTCTAGGAATCAGAGGAAAGGGTCTTGTGACAACCATTCCACATACTGGTAGAATAAACAAAGATACTGCAGGCTTAGGCTTTACAAAGAGACCTTATCATCTCAAAGGTGGTTGTTCTCATGTCATAGAACAAATTGCACCAGGAGAACCCCTTCTCAAGAAAGAAGAGACAGAACCCTCAGATGATGATTCAGATAGTTCAGAACTCATCCCTTATGAAAAATTGCCTAAAGAGATCAAAGATCTTCTTGATGATAAAGATGATCCTATCAAAAGAATTAATGTAGTAGAAACACAAGAACCTACTGTAGCGCAAGAGATGGTTGCACCACAAGAACCGGCCAATCTCAAAGGTGATCAAACTGATCCAGAAGTAGAGAGTAGTTATTCTGACACTGATTCCCATGAATATGAATTCAAGTCAGAGACTGAGGGTAATCCTTCTTGGGGTATTTATCCTGACTTCACACATTTTCTCAGATTTCCTAGAGATCCTGAATCAGAAGCTGAGTCAAATGACTATGAATGGGGTGCCATTCCAGAAGAAGATGAGCTTATAATAGAGAAATATATTGATGTTATTCACCAATATGTATCTCAACCCAACGTAGGTCTAGAGAGAAACAATGAATTTAACGTGTCTGATCCACCTATGGCTGAAGAGGACTCCCATGATGATGTTGAGCCTATTCACGAATTGAACATTTTGAGTTGTAATATCACCTTTGAACTTGAGCATCGGGTTAGGACCAATGATGACATATCCATGTCTGTGAACACCATATCCCAAGCCTTTCCTGCTTTAATTATCCAATGCCCTGATCTTATTGACTGAACTTCCATGAACCCGAGCCATGATATCTACACCTTTCCAAATGACTATGCCCTTGCTTGCTACCTCGATGCAGTTGAGCCTATGAGGACTTCCATCAGTGAACTGAGCGTCAGCATGATCGAGTTAGATATCAAATATCTTAGTCAAAAGAATAACAATAAAAAGAAAAAGAGTTTTGAGGGTGAAAACCACTTCGTGGCAGTCTTAGAACCTACAAAAGTAAAAAGAAAAGATGTATCTAAAGGTGAAAACCTCTCTGAGGTGCCTGCAGATGAGATATTTGATGTCCTTCTGAGTCATTTATAGGATAGATCTCCAGTTCTTATTGAGCCCACTCAATCCATCAATTTGGGTGCAACAGAGGAACCACAATTGGTACATGTAGCACAATCCTTATCAGAAGAAGAGAAACAGAAATTCACTACATTCTTATCAGAAAAAAAAAGATCAAATTTGCATGGAAATATTCAGATATGCTAGGATTGGATCCCAATCTCATCATGCACCATCTATCCATTGCTCCTGGGGTAAAACCAGTCAAACAAAAATTGAGAAAGATGCATCCTCATGTGGCACTCTTAGTCAAAGTAGAGCTAGAAAAACTCCTCAAAGCTGGATTCATATGTGTCATAGACTATGCTGAGTGGATCTCTAACATTGTACCTATTTCAAAACCAGATGGTTCAATCAGAGTGTGCATGGACTTTAGAGATGTGAATAGAGCATGCCCTAAGGATGATTTTCCACTGCCTAACATTGATATGATAGTGGACATGACTGCGGGCTATGAAATGTATTCCTTAATGGATGGCTTTTCTGGGTACAACCAAATCAAAATTGCTCCAGAAGATCAAGAGAAAATAGCTTTCACATGTGTGTGGGGAACCTTCTGTTGGAATGTTATGCCATTCAGACTCAAAAATGCTGGAGCTACATATCAAAGAGCAATGACATCTATTTTTCATGATATGATGCATAGAACAATGGAGGATTACATGGATGATACCTTGGCAAAATCCATGAATAGAACTAAACATCTAACAGACTTGAGCATGATCCTCGACAGAATGGAAAAATTTAGTCTTCGACTAAATCCTAAAAAGTGTGCTTTTGGAGTCACTTCTGGAAAGCTCCTAGGATACATCGTCTCCAAGAAAGGTATTGAGGTTGATCCAGCTAAGGTGAAAGCTATCATAGAGATGCAACCTCCCAAGAATATCAGTCAAATGTGAACTTTGCAAGGGAGAGTACAGTCCATCAGAAGATTCATATCACAGTTAGCTGACATATCACAGCCTTTCATAAAGACATTACATAAAGTTGTGACCTTTGCCTGGAATGAAGACTGTGCAAAGAATTTTGATCATATCAAGAATTATCTCTCGAATCCTCCTATCTTAATGCCTCCTATTCATGGGAAGCCATTAATATTATGTCTCCACAATAGATACATCATTGGGGGCATTGCTAGCACAACATGATGAGAACAAGAAAGAAAGAGCCATCTACTATATCATCAGAACTTTAGTGGCCTATGAGAAGAACTACTCAATGATAGAGAAGGCATGTCTAGCTATGATCTTTGCATTGCAGAAACTAAGACACTACATGTTAGCTCATACTACTCATTTGGTAGCTAAAATTGATCCACTGAAATATCTCCTAAGCAAAGCTGCCCTCACAGGTTGACTAGCTAAATGGGTCATGCTCTTGAGCAAATTTGACATTGAATATGTTGAAAGAAAAGCTATCAAAGGATAGGTCATTGCTGATCAATTAGCTGAAGCACCACAGTTTGATGATACACCCATGCAAATGGAATTTCTCAATTTCTCTATCATGCATGTCTCTTCTAGAGCATGGCGCTTATTCTTTGATGGCTCCTACACATAGAATGGATCTGGAGTAGGAATATTGTTCATCACTCCTCAAGGATACTCGATACCCAAAGCATTCAGACTAAAGTTTCCTTGAACAAACAATATTGCTGAATATGAGGCACTTCTCAATGGTATGAAAATGGCAATATAGTGGAGAGTTACAGAGATGCACATCCATGGCGACTCACAATTGGTTATCCACCAAGTCAATGATGTGTACCAAACCAAAGATGAAAAGCTCATTCCTTACAAGAGAATGGTAGATGATTTAAAGAAATACTTCATCTCTATCACATTTGAGAAAATACCTAGAATAGAGAATAAGGCTGCCGATGCAATGGTGACACTATCTACTCTCTTACAGCAGCCCGAACATGAGCTACACTATGAGTTCCTGGTGGAAGCCCTATCCTATCTTGCATATGACTCCCCTAAAACCTACATGATCTGCACTGTTGTAGGTTATGACTCATCTCGCTACAAAAATTTGTTCTCCTATCTCCATGACCAAATCATCCCTGAGTCCTTTAACCATTTTGAGAAATGAAACCTTATCCGATTCGCATCCCGATATGTCATCATTGGTAATGATCTGTACAAATGAGGTCTAGGTGGTACACTGCTTAGATGTTTAGAATGGGAAGAGTCTCAACGTGCATTAGAGGAAGTCCACGAGGGTATATGTGGATCACACTCAAATGGTTTAATGTTAGCTCGAAAACTTATTAGGGCTGGGTACTATTGGCCTGAAATGGAGAAAGAGGCTATTAAATTTGCTAAAAACTGTCAACAGTGTCAAGTACATGGCAACTTGATTCATGCTCCAGGGAGAGATCTAATTCCCTTTACTACACAATGGCCTTTTCAACAATGGGCATTTGATCTCATAGGCACTATCCATCCACACTCTTCTAATGGACATACCCATATAATCATAGCTACAGATTATATTACAAAATGGGTAGAAGCAGTTCCTCTAACACAAGCAATAGGGAAACAGATCTCTATGTTCATCTTGAACTACATCATTTGCAGATATGGGATCCCTCATTCCATAGTCACAGACAATGGGGGACAATTCAAAAACAAGGACCTAGATGACTTATGTGCCAAATTCAAGATTACTCAACATTGGTCATCTATCTACTATCCTCAAGGGAATGGACAAGCTGAAGCTTCAAACAAAAATCTCTTAAAAATCTTGCACAGAACAGTGAATAAAATAGGAAGAGACTAGCATCTCATGATCAATCCAGCTCTCTGGGCATACAGAACTAGTATCAGAACGCCTACAGGGGCTACACCTTTTGCTTTAGTTTATGGGTCTGAAGCGGTACTGCCTATTGAGGTTGAAATCCCATCACTTAGAATTAGAATGCATGGACTTGTCATTGATGAAGACTACAGAGTGTCTAGGTTACAAGAACTTGAATTACTAGATGAGCGCAGGCAAGCAGCGTATGATCATCTCAGAGTGTATTAGAAAAGAATGTCTAGAGGCTACAACAAGAAAGTCAGACACAGAGAATTTCAGGTTGGTGATCTAGTGTTGAGAGAAAATCCTAAAAATCAATCACATTGAGAACGCAAGGGGAAGTTCAAACCCAATTGGCTGGGCCCCTTTTTTATCACTACTACTTTTGGCTCTGGTGCCTATCAACTCTCAACGACTGAAGGAGAACAACTCTGAGAACCAATCAACGTTATCCATCTGAAGAAATTCTACACCTAAGGCATTCAGTGCTTGGTAAATGTCCTGAAAAAATTTTAAAAATTAGAAAAAGTCCTGGAAAAATGAACATCTTGGTGAAAACCTAGCAATAGGCGCCTTGATGATTCACAAAAAAAAAAAAAAAAAAATGAAAAAAGGAAAAAAAAAAAGTGCCTTGGTGAAAACCTGGAAACAGGCACCTTGGTAGCAAAAATAGAATCTCTACCAAGATGGTGAAAACCTGGCAAACAGGTGCCACTTGTTTCAAAATGCTCCATCTATCACCACAATCTTGGTCTTTCCCAGCTTTTAGTCTGCTTTAGTCTGTATATATCCTTGTTTCGATAAAGTCGGTCTATACACCAACTAGCTCAAGCGTCTGTATCCTATCAATGTTTAACACTTGGGGGCAATCAATGTCATATCCTATGGTCTCCCATGTATCTTAGACGGATCATATCTAGTCAAAGTCCTTTGAAGCTTCAAGTTGAGTCAGTTAGTCAGTCTCATCTCCAGAAAGGATTTTGCATCTACACCAATCAAACATCAAAACAAACTGAAAACAATCTGTGCTTCATGCTTTTATCTCCTTGTATGCTTACTGATTCGCATTGAGATTTTTGCATATTGTGTCGCTTCAAGCTCCTCAATGATGTCCTTTACAAGATTTAGAGAGTGATGACTGGGGGCATAATCTTTTCTTTGTTTTCTGCTTGTATATGAAAATCTAACAACTTTGGAAATTCTGGATTGAAATGGTGTCCGACTATAAGAGCCTCTATCTCGAATTGGATGGCCATGCGTACTTTGACCATTGATACCTAGACAATTCAAGGAAGTTTGATCTAACTATTGTCTTTTTGAGTAAGTTCTTTCTCCTACTGTGGAACGCGATCTTACCTAAGGATGTGAATGATAAAGGATCACTATGGGTAATTCACATTGGATTTAGAATAATCTCTTGGCTGTTTGATGTGTTTGTAATGCAAGGCATATTCAGGTAATCACGATGTTCATGTTTTGATACTTATACAAATTGCTATATCAAAATGGACATGATATTCACGTCATCTTGGTGTTTGTGCCTTGGTGCTTATATCTAATCCGACATTCTGAAAATAAAATCAATTCATATATCCATGGTTGTTGACCAGTGGGTGTTGTATTGATTCTTGCGCATACAAATCAATATTCATATGTCTATGGTTTCATAGCTAGTGGGCATTGTATTGATTTATCTGGTTACCTAAAAGTTCAATGATGATAACAAATCGACACATGATCAGTGACTAGGTCCTAGGTCTTAGGTTGCATTTCATTTTGCATGTCTCATTGCATTTTGCATGATCTCACAATGGCTAAATAAACTTCGAAGCTTAAACAATTCTTCATATCAATTCTTCAAATCTAACAAGAGCTGAATCTCACACGAAGGTTCCTCCAACGAAGCAGCAAGTATAATTTTTTTTCAGGATCAAAATTCAAATCTGAGATCATTCATATTATCAACTACTTGCATATTCGACATTCTATCATCACAAAAATCCAGTATTCAACTTAATTGATTAGCTTTCATCAAACTATCAAAATTTCAACTTGGTCAACCATGGTCAACTCATGGTCAAACCTAGTCAAATTTGGTCTCTAGGACCTCCAAACGATGCATAATGCATTCTCGGATGTGTATAACCACTTCTCAAATCAATTAACATACTTCTAAACTATAACACTGACTTTTCTTGTCAGATTTTAATTTTAATCCCGAAGGGGGCATGGTATTGCACATCATTCAAAGTCTGTAAATCAAATTCTATCGATCAAATCTATCAATATCTTTCATCAGTGATCAAGACAACAATCACGTCTAGTCACTGATTCATCAAAAGTCCTCATCGCTCGGGGCAAATCTATCATCACTTGGGGCATATCAGATTCATCGATCCATATCAATCTGGTATTCTCTTAATCTTGTAATCTGTATTAGCTTTTCACAACCATCGGTTCATTAATGTTATTTCCTTGGTTCTTTGACAACTGAAGGGTTCAGATATGATACCTGCTAGTTCTGCTAAGACAATCGAGTCTAGAACCAGTCACTCACTTCTTATCAATCCTAAGGTTCAGAATCAGGCATTTTGACACTTTTTCGCAATCATCGGTTCATTGCTGCTATAGTAAACATTATCTTTGGTCATTCAGGACCTATTATCTCCATATCAATTCAATTTCAATCAGCTTCTATCTCATGTCAATTATCAATTTCAAACATCAGTTTCATATCTTTATCAAACACAGACTATCTTTGAACCACTGCGCTTCGCACAGTAATTCAAAGAGGGGCAAAATGTAATACCCCAAAAATGGGCTATAAGTTCATTAATCTCCTACATCTTCAATTTGAACGAAATCGACATCAAAGTCCTAATCTAAGGCACATCTAAACGTCATCGAATCATAATTGATTATCTTAAATTCTACATCAGGGAATATTCCTAGTAATATTCCTAATTATCTTAATTATCTTTAATTTAATGATTATTTGGCGATAAATCCAATTTATCCTAAAGTTTGATTAATTGAATATTTTCATATTTAATTAATTAGATTTAATATTTGCCACTTAATTGTTTAATTAAATTTAATTCTATCTATTATTAATTGTATTATTTAATTTTGACAATAAATCCAATATCCTATGAATAATTGATTAAATCTTTATTTAATTAATTAAAGCAAGTTGTCATTATTTAATAATATAGTTTTTAATAAAAGTTTAATTAAATAGTTAATTAACCCATAAATTAATTATTTATTTTCAAAAATCAGTTAAGTTGAGGATAAATCACATTATTTATTTATTTAATTCTTAATTATTATGCACATTCAAAAGAAACAGTTAAACTCCAAATCAGAAAATCAATGCAAGTTATTGACTTTTTGGAACTCAACATCCTTTTGGAGTTCAAAAAGCTGATCTAAACTCTAATTTGAGTTAAAAAGCTATTTTTGCATGATTTCGAGAATTAACTATCTTTCATGATCAGATAACTCAAAAATCAACTTGAGTTATTTGAGTGATTTATGGCTTTCTTCCATGCACCTCCAAAGCCCGGGATTTCTATAAATTAAGGCTTCAGCTCTTCACAAATCAATCCACAAATTTGCACAATTACGCTGCCAAGATCAATTCAAGAGTTACACAATCACGTTAGAGAATTGGAATTGAAGAATCAAAGCTCTTGCGAATCAACATCTTTGTGAGATCAATCTTATTTTTGCATTCATATTGCATATCATTGTTATATTAGCATTGCATATCAATTTTCAATAGCATTCATAGCATATCAATTTCATCTAGCATAGATTCATATCAAGTTTTCATTCCTTATTGCATCATAAAATCCAAAAAAAAAATAGCTTAATTGCATTCAATCTCATATCTAGATCAATTGCATTCAAATCCTTCATTTAGGTGTCGTCTAGGTCACTGATCTCAATTACAATCTGAGAACATCAATCTCGCACCTATTAGAAGGCAGTAAATCGCTTGGTTAGATTAGATTTCAATTTTGCACGATTTTGATTTTTGCTAACCTCTAATGTTTTACTGAAGTGTTGTGTCTACAGATCAGGTACAAAATTCACACACATAGGATCCTCTTCTTTGATAGCAACAAAACCCAATAAATCATTGAATTCATCATCTAAATCTTTAGATCTATCACTAGCATAGTAGCATTTCTTATCATTCTTGTATTTACCATATTTATGCCTATGCTTAGGTACTCTAGTTGGACATCTAGATGCAAAATGATCAACCTTAATGCAATTAAAACATTTCAAAGGTAATTTTCCTTCAAACTTACCTTTGCCTTTCATTTCTCTCCTAGTGATCAGGGCCATGATCTTCTCATCCACTTGATTGTGTAGCTTTTTAATCTCTTCCTATTCTTCAACATATTATCCAAGATCTTCATTGTGCTTGCTTACTCTGCTAGATCCAACTTTAGTATGTCCAGTTCTATGAACAGTTGCTTTAAATCCTATCTCCACCTTAGGTAGTGTATCCTTTAGCTCTGTGGTCTCAAATGTAGTTATCTTGGCTACTAACATCTCTCCGATGAAATCTTTGTATTGTGGTATGGTCTCTTCCAAAGAAAGAACTTTGGGTTTGTAGGCAGGAGTCACAAACCTCAAGATATTTACTATGAATTCATATTCTATATAATTACCTCCATTGTTTCTGATTCCAATCACACATTTAGATACTCTCTGAACATACATCCTTATTGTTTCACCATCCTTCATTATTATTGTTTCCATATTTGTTCTCTAATTCTGCAACTTTTCTCTCTTAGTGTATTCATCTCCTTCATAGAGTGAAATTAATCTTTTCCATATCTCACTTTCCTTTGTAAGATCTATGACTTCTATGAACTCTCCATCAAATAGTGCATTAACCAAGGCTTCCTTTGCAACAACATTGCATACATTTTTTTTCCTTTCTTCTTTAGTAGTAGCAAGTGTTTCAAGATCTTCCTCTCCTATGATAGGTACATCTTTCCAGGTAATGAGCCAATATTCCAATCCCATACACATAAGATGATTCTTAATCTTCTCCTTCCATGTGTCAAAATTTTTTGCATCAAACTTAGGACTCTCTTTTCTGAATAAGGCCATCCCGATCTTTACCTCAAGCTGTTAAGCTTCCTGACTGAGGACCAAATAATCTGATACCAATTGTTAGAATAACATTGTCCTAATCAACTGAGAGAGAGGGGGGGGGGTGAATCAGTTGATTCCAATACCAAGTACTGAAACTTTTACTTAAAATTTATTCCTTAAAGCAAAACACTGAACTGAAAAAGTGAATACAACAATAACAAACATACACATGAATACCAATATTTGTTCTCAAGGAAAACCCTATTAAAAGAAAAACCCCAGTGGGTATGGAACCCAAAAATATCTGCACTATAAGTATAATAATCATGTTAAGAGTTCTGACCCTGTTAGGAGCCAAGTATTACAATAGGCAAGTCCTCGTTAAAGGACAGACCCTGTTAGGAGTATTTTACAATGTGATCCCAATAAAGAAATTAGCCATGCTAGGATTCCAGCCTTGTTAAAGGAAATTAATCTGTTAGGGGTGTACAATGCATCATCCTGATCAATAGATTTGAGAGTTAAAGCCACCCTCAGGTTCTCCAAACCTTGCAACTTCAAGTCTGAGATAATTCTATTATGAAATTGCTTTCAGTCTTTGACCACTACCAAGAAAGCTCCACCTTGTGCCCAAGTGCACAACTACTATTCTTCAAACAATATCCAATGCATCCTAAAGATTGCATTCCTCTTTGCATCTCACATATGCAGTTTCACATGTACTTTCCAAGGAATTCAATCCTTAAATACAAGTTACAACAATTATATCCAAGTCAGCCTTCATAGGATAAATCCTATTTACAAAATACAAAATACAAATGGACTCATGTAAAGATGCACATATGATCTCTTACAATGTTACAACATAGTAGTTACATCAATTAATCATTTAGATTTATTCATTAAGCTCACATATCAAATTTCTTGAAATGTGTTCCAAGTCAGCCTCCAAATAAGTCTTCGCCAATGCATACGCCATGTATGACATCACCTATACAATCATGACTTCGTATGATCACAATAAGCTCTCAAGCCAATGTCCAACATGAACCTATGTTCGCACATCATAGCTCAAACAATCATGAGTGCTATCCACAAAGTTCTATAATCAACTCTGTGAAAACACAATTTCTATTTCCTGAGAAAAGGTTACTAGTAAACTTGTCATAACTCTGTCCATTCAACTCATAAGTATGTGCGATCATAGATGGTGACCCAAGACATCATTAGGAGTCTTCCTCTAAGTGTGCATATGCTAATTCATTGTACTTTGCCCCTACAATTCTCTACAACCTCTTTTGTAGGTTCCTGAACAACCAATCAATAGCATATGTTGCCATCAATGACAAACTCTATCATGAATTCTCTACACAACTAATGTAGTATGCCCCTATCATTACTATGATACTCCTCCATAGGAATACCATCAGCATTCATGATAACAAATATGAATTATTGATTAAAAGATTTGGAACTACTTATAATAAAAATATATGAGAATAAGGAAGGAAAGGATTCTATAAATGATAAGTGAACACAAATGTTATCCTAGAAACCTCTCAATAGGATAAAATTAAATTTAATAGGGGCAAATGAATTGTAATAAATTTTATTATAAGTTAGGTGAGTAAAAATAGATACAAGTATTGTGGATATAATCACCACCTTGCTTCACCTTGTTACACACCCACTATCTAGTCTATGACATTAATTATAACTAATTTATTATTCTCAATATTATACAACACTCAAATCCAACTCACATTTCTTAGTGCATATCTCTATTGTCCACATGTGTTGGAATGACCTCCTTATCTATGATGAGGTCATAAAAGTAGAACAAGAAGGATAAATGTGGTGCCTCATGTGTTTTCATTTTGTCATTGCTCATTTTGATGAGTTAGGCTTTGCATATGTTTTATTATGTGACTGTTTGTATATTATTCTTTTGTATTGGCATTCTTGTGATGCACCTAGTTACTGTTATATTATTTTGATCATATGATATCACAAAATATGTGGATAGTAGTTTATAATCTTGATTTTAATGATGATCATACATGCATGATAAATCTAAAATGACGTGGCATGATGTTATATGATGATGTCTAAATACATATATTCATATATTCATATAGATTATATTTTGTCCATATTGAATTGGTTTTTGTTTTGTGACGCATATTGATATTATGCCAATAATTTGATGAGGTGTTATGCTATTGATCATTTGTTGGTATTGACATGGTTTGGGGATCTTTTATATGCTCATTATTATTTTTAAATGATATTTAATGATATTTGATGTATTTAATTTATATGATATTATAATTTTTGTGTTTAAATGATGAGTAAATGTGAAAAGAGATGATATCATAACATTCAAATACATAAGAATAATTATGCTATTAAAATTCCCCTTTTAGTGACCTACGTTATTTTGATAATTTATATATGTACTTCAAGTATTCTACATACATGAGCAAGTATAACTGATCTTGAATGTTTTGGTGATAGTTGGTACTAGGCATCAAATCCTCCTTGGCTTCACAGGCTTGAGTGTGCCTATACCTCTGATGGTGGTTACACGAGATAGTCATAACAATCATCCATGCTACCCAACCTAATTATTGTTCCTAATTTGGAAAATAATCCCTTATTACATATATTTACCTATTCGATGACTATTGTGGTAATGTCTAATTAACCTCTTGTATATTGTGTTAGACGAGTAACAAGTACATGTGCATAGTAAATTGTCCGCAATTGCCACAATTGAGTACACACACACAAGTATTTTAATTGGAATTTTATTATTTACTATAAAATATGTCTTATGGGTATTTATTTTGATGAGAGTAAAATGATTTAATTTATTTGGGGAATTTGAGGGTTTATTCTATAGCTTGACTTAAGTGGTTTTATATTATTTTATTATTTTGTTTTTTAAAAAGAGCCCTTTTATATGAAATAAAAGTTCATTTTCAAAATATTTGTTGATTTCAATATGGCTCTTGGATCCTAAAACCCTTTTAGCTTAGATTTGGATCTTGTGTGGAACAGGAGATTGGTGTTGAATATATTTTTATTAGTATTGGTTCTTGGGTCTACTCTCATTTAATTATACTAGCTACCTAGATTTCATTGCTTTTCATTGTGTTTTTGGCGATTCTTCAAATTTTGAGTTTTTGCTTGAGTTTGAGGTAGGAATTTTTCATACCTTTCTTGTTCTTAAATTTAATGGTTGTTTGTGAGTTGTAAATGACCTATTGGGAGATTTCAATCGTGTATCTATTTTATAGATGTGAACTTGACTGAGAATTGAATATTTTCTAATCTTGTTGAGAATATGAGGGTTTTTATACCATTATGGTACCCATTTGATTTTGGATGGATTTATTGTTGATTTTATTTCATTTGGGAATGTTTTGGGTATGTGAACCAATGAGTTTTCATAGATTTTCCATTGGAGAAGTTTGAATTTTGAGTGTATTTTGGAGGTCCATCAATGGTGATGGCCTCATGAATGGTTTGGGTCATAGAATGAAATTATGTAAAATTATAATTTTATGTTTTGGAATGGTTATTATGAGATGGAGTAATGATTCTATAAATTTAATTTTATTGTGGGATCATTTTTAGATCCGTACTTTTGGTCAGAACCAATTGAGTGTGTTCCATGAACATAGCCGACACGTATATTTATGAACATGAGATATTATGTATTTGTGGATTTCATGCTTTGTGATATGGTGGTATTAGATTGGAGATGAGCTTGGGTGTGGGTTTTAGAGTCATAATTGGGGAATGGTTCTCAATGGGGGTCGAGGCATAAAGTGGCCACTAGGACAACCTATTGGAGAGTTTAATACAAGTGATAACATAATAAAATGAATGGGAAGAAAACATAATAACAAGATAATGCACATGCCTCTTACATGTGTAGAGTGATCCTATAAGATAAAGATGTAGAGAGAGGGCCCAACCATCTGTGGGGCATTTGATTTTGCACAATCAAGCTCCCTTATCTTCATGAAATGATTGCTTGGTTTTGTATGAGCTATTACTTCACTCTATATAATTACACTTCTAATTCTTGGTCTCTAACATCCAAATACTCTATATAATTGAGTAGTGACCCTATGAGATTGTGTATTTGGTTATTCCCCTTGATCCCATGTTTCTTATGTGTGTGTGTGTGTAATCCTTCTTGGCTTATGGAATTGAGTGATTATTTGGGTCATATGACTATCTATAGAATAATGGTGGAATGGACCTAAGGGTACCACATGGTTAAGTGGTGTGACAAATTACTATTGGGGACTAGTGCATAGGTTCAAGTGTGGATCCAAATTATACTTCACCTTCTTTTCTCACAGTTCTATTCATCTATAGTTTCACTTTGTAATTATTACAATCAAATGTAATTAAATGGAAAACATAATAATGTAAAATGTGTAATTTTACCCTTTGTAGGAGATAAGAATGTATTTTAGCCTTATGATCCAACCAATAATTTTTTATTCCAAATCTCCTTAGTGTTTGGGCCAAATTCATGTATCAAAAATTAAGGTTATCCTTCAGTGTCTACCCTAATTGGTGCCTCTACCTATCGATCAATGTGTCTTTTTTACTGGACTAAGAAATCTTAGGTTATTAGACTACACCTAACTCCATATTGGTGGTTGCACTAAGGTAATGCCATTTTTTAATTAGTGTTTTCATCTTGGAGTTAGTGTTTGTGCATCCAAAATGACATTTTTGCCTAAATTTTGACATCTCTGCCTAGTTCAGTTGTACGCTCGATTCACTAACTCATTTGTGGATGTAGGGTGGTTTAGAATTTACTTTACTATTTTTAATTAGTTAAATCTCCATGATTAGTATTTTGTTTAATAAATAATTACATGAATGTATATTATAGGAACATTTTGATTTGGTGTATTAAAATAAACTTAGAAATTGTCATCTCCTAGTGTGGTTGTGTGTACTTGACTAGTTTAGATTTATGTATTTCATAGAATATAATTTGAGATCTTGTGGCAACCCGAGGGATAAATAAATCCCATTTCAATTGCATTAAGGAGTTCCTTGGAACCCTTGGAGGTGGTTGTAGACATCTTCTAGTGCTTGATTGTGAATTTATCAATTGGCATCTCTCATTTTATGTATAATGTGATGATATGTTATTCATGTTTAAATGTAATTGTATTAAAATAATAGTTTTATACCATTAAGTGCATGTTTTTCCCTATGTTATGAGGGTTCCTTGGTGGGGCATTACAAGAAATGTGGAACTATTTGCTTCAAATTTTGTCTACTTATGTTGGGAAAAAATGTTAGGATAAGGTGACATTAACCTTGCAAATCCTCTACAATTCACGTATCTCCATGTTTCTTGGAAAGTGATTTGCAAGACACAAGAGAAAAACATTTAATATATATACTTAATGACCAATTTTAACTATATTTTTCCATAGGTGTGATGGGCTAGTTTAATGATCATTTTATATGGTTTCTAAAGACTTTGTTTAAGACTTTTATGTGCCTAGTATGTTTATAATATCCTAAGAATTGACTATTTTAGTATGCTAAAAGACATATATTTAAGACTTTTATGTGTCTAGTATGTTCATGATCCCTTAAGACTTAACTATTTTTGTATACTAAAAGATACATGATAAAAAATTATGCTTATTAGTACATCATGATAATATGATTATATGACTAGAAATATGAGTAAATGTGATGAGAATATATGGAAAAATGTTAAATGTGGAAATTTGTATACTAATTATCTGTTGCAACACTTGGACATTACACAATTGGGTTATGTTTTTGATTAATTCAAAAATAGGTTTTGAAGGGGACCTCAAAACCCTTTACAAAAAAATGGAAGAGGTAAGAATTTAGCACCCAAAAATAGAACAACTATTAAAACAAAGAAGCACAACCCAAAAATAGCTTAAGCAAAAAGATCGACAAAATAACTGCTAACCTACCAACATAAATAATGAAAAAACCAACACATAGGAAAAAAAGGAAAATACTAGGCCACCGCTATCAGGGATTAGACCATCTGCTTCAGGATCTTAGCAGTGTCATCTTCTAGCACAAAGAGTTTCTAGATAGATTCCTTAAGGATAACTAGATCCTTAGGCACTGTGACAACTTTCTTCTTCACGTTATTCCTAGTGTGCTTTCCTGGGCTATCAGAATGACCAATAGGATCTTCGGTCTCCTAATCTACATTTATGATAGCTTTGTCCTGATGGAGGCCCTCCAACATAGTGTATAATGCTTTAAGATTTTTAGTAGAAGCTTTCATACCTTCATGTCTATGTTTTAGGTTCCTCTTTAGCATGTACTCAATTTTGTCCACCTTGGCATTCAGATTCTACAAATCTTCATCTAGCACAACCCGATTTTTTATAATTAAAATCAACATTATCAAACCCCTAGATCACATTATACTTACCCCTAGTGCTTTCACCCCCTCCATCTTCTCATCTTTTTTATCTTCCATATTCTATAGAAGGTTCTCAAGTTTGGCAGCAAGAGCCTAATGTTTAAGGTGGAGCTCCTTTATTTCATGGAAAATCCATTTATCCATCCTAAATGAGTAAATAGACCTAGATTTCACCATTTTGAGTAGACCTTTAGTAATTTCCCCTTTTTCATTAAAATCCTCTAAACTTAGTTGAAAGGAAGCTTCCTTCAGTGCCTCCTTATTTATATCAGTCTGGTTCTCATCAAGGCTCTCTTCATGATTAATATAAACAAAAATAGGCATGTCTTGATTGATAGAGTATTCATACTCAGCCAAGATAGGAACTCTCCCTTAAGCCTCTTTTCCATTTCTTTGAGTTTTAGGCTGCTTTTCACTATCAACTTGAGGACTCACCTTCCCCTCTTCTTGTTTCTCCTCATCTTGTCGCTCCTCTAGATTTCCCTCCTCTTTCTCCATGATATCCATAGCCTTAAACTTTTTAGTAGAAGAAGAAACCTCCCCAATAGGGAAGGATTTATCATCCACATCAATAGATCCCACGGTCACCATCCCTTTGTCAGCTTAAAACTTGATAATATTTTTCTTGACAACATAGGAAAATTTTCCCGCATTATATTCATCTTCCATGTCTCCACCATCAACCTCCACAATCTCATATTTTATGTTTTTGACAACTTCTTTTTCATCATCTATCTCCATGCCTTGTTATGATAACCTACAACTAATTGAATATCTTGATGGAAAGAATGGACAAGTGAAAGACATTGATTGATGGTCACCAAGCTACTAAAGTATATGTAAGACAATTAAATCAGTTAATGTATTGTCATTGATGTCAACTAGTTTTGACTATACTTATCATGATGGTTACAAACAACTAAAGAAGGAAAATGGTAAAGGAATGAAATATCTACATAAAGATGAGATGAATATGAAAGATATGGCTATGATATATTGGGTAACTTATTGATGAGTCTATGGCATCATGTTAATGACTTGATTGTATTACATGATTTTGTTATGTATTGAAGATTAGAACTAAACAAGTTTGTGTGGTCAATAAATGAAGATTTCTATATATGCCGAGCTAGTGTAGTGTATACTGAGTATAGTATTAACCGAACAAGTAATCACCGATACATTTTGGTATTGACTAAGTGAAAGAAATAAATAAAGATTATAATAGCTGACTGAAATGATGAGCTAGACAGATACTTATGATTCCAAGGTAGAAGATAGTGTTTGTTATAATGATCTAACAATCGAAAAAATTCAATATTGATTAAATGAGGGAGAATGAAATGTGTTAATGACACAACTACCGAGGAAGGTTAAAGCGGAAAAAATGAACGATGGAGATTAAGAGGAAAAATATATGGATGAAAAGAAAATAGCTTATGATGTCTATATAAGGAGACATGGGATTCATTATTGAGTCTAGGATTTTTGATATTGTAGGAGAATTCACATGAAAAGGATTATTTTCATGCACCACTGATCAAACTATTTGAAGATAGAACCGAGTTGAACTACAAACATTATCAAGCATCAAAAAAGCATACACCAAGTGGAATAAAGTTGGAGGATATGAAGGACTGAATTGATTATTGATTAGAGAAGATATTTTTGAGCTTTGCATAGATCTAAAAATCTGCAAATCATAGTTGTATTTGAATCAAATCATTACTATATCAGTTTAACCATTGTTACATAAAAATATCTTGATCGAGTGAGACATAACATTCTTTTGTTGCCAAAGCTGAGGGTGTTGCTACCTTCAATGACATACTTAATGCCATGGAGGAGAAAATCCAATGCAGTAATGTTTTAACCAGGAAAGTTGAGACCATGGAAAAGAGAATTGACAAGCTAGAGAGGACCATGGGGAATATTGCAGAATAGAGCTTTGCTATCCTCAAGGCTTCAAATGAGCATGTGAAGATCCTGGTTGACAAGTTTGATAGTGGGAAAGGGAACCAAGAGATCATAGAGACTAAAGAGGAACATGGACCTAACAAGCGTATGAGATCTAGGTCTAGGATGGTGGAAGATGGCAACAAGAATGACATGGAAGAAATGAAGCTGTCTACTGCAAACATGCAGATTTTGGTGGATCAGGCTGTAGAACTGATGAAATGTGTTTAGACAACAGCTTGCTTTCTTGCTTTCCTTTTTTGCTGTCCTTTGTCTTTTGGCTAGTCTTTGTGTTTAGGGACTTGTTTGTGTTTCTTTTTTTGGTGCTGATGCACTTGAACTGTTGGAGCTTAAATGTTTTATCTATTATCTCTATGTAAAAGGTTTTGGGTCCTTTCAAAACCTATTTTTACATAATCAAAACATTCTTTTGTATTTCAATATGACATTCAATTAATGTTGATTGTTTTCTTGTTGACCCCATAGTGAATGTTGGTCAAGGGAGAACTGTTAGTGATAAATCCTCTAACCAGGTCACACCTTATAGTGTGTTTTGTAACCTTTAACAAGGTTGGCTCCTAACTGAGCTCACTTCAGAAGAGTGAATTATCTTTGGGTGATCGGTCCCAGGTGGTTTTTCCCCTAATAGGGTTTCCATGTTAAAAATGTGTTATGTGTGAATGATGTGTTGAATTGTTATTTTTCTTTACACATTACATAACTGGATAGATTGGTGAATATAATATTTAATTTATTGGCAATCAGTAGATGAAGAAAAAGACACAGTTGATATCTTACTGAGTTGATTATTTGATTGAAAAGTTTTTATATATACATCTAGGAGATTGGGACTATAGGATAACTGATTCACCCCCCCCCCCTCTATTACCTAACATTTTCCTCATCAAATTTGAGCATGAGAGTAAGCTTAAATTTATATTTTTTCATAGAAGGTGGCAAGTTCCTTCTAGAGTCCCCATCATTAGACTCACTCATTTTCCCCTTTCTTTTCTCCCCTTTGGGCTCAATTGGGATCACCCAACCTCTGGGATTTTGTCTCTACACTATTTATAAATTAGATAATGATCCCATTGTACAAAACCCATTTACTAGGATTCTTTTGGTTCTACATGATGCTATTTCTCATAGAGCTAAGGAGAAAAAAAGGAAATGAAACCCTAATTTTGTGTCTAAAGTAATTTAACAACACAAAATGAAAATTATGAACCCTTGTAAATTGGCCATCAATAGTAAAATGTTCCATGATAACCTTTAAATTATTTGCCCAACTAGGCTTAATGTGAGTTATCTCATAGAAATCCAACTTACCTTTCACCAAAATAGCCCTTTCTTTGTCAATTTTTGGAAACATCTTCACTTCCTTATTAGAAACTTTCCTCTACTTAAAAAATTTCATACCAGATAGAGGTAGGCCAGTTATCTTAGCTATCACCTCAACAGTTAGCACAAGATTCTTACCACAAAGAGTAACAATGTCATTATTCCACCATTATTTAATGAAGTTTTTTGTAATGTCTTTGTCATGGCCGTGAAAATTCTCTAGGTAGGTCATGACCCCTCCTTTACTTATCATACTCTAGACCTTCTCCTTCTTCCTCCAAGCACAAGAGATGGTCTCCTCTCTTTTCAAATCCCCTCCCATCTTGATAGTAATAGAAAGAGAACTCTGAAAGCACTTGTTGTAATTATAAACAAAGGAAGCAATGAAACTTAACACCCAAAAAGTGTGTGTTATATTCATCTTCTTAATTACTCTCTACCTCTCTAGATGATTTTCTGACCTAGTACCACGATCGAGGATTTTAAATTTTCTTTCCATCATTACTCACAATGACGCCAACTTTATTATTAATTTTTTTAATATCTAATGAGGTTAATTATTACCTCATTCATTTCCTTTTCATCTCTCCACTTGATGACATTTTCCTTTTTAACCCCATAGTTATCAATCCCTTCAACTACCTTATTAGTTTCACGATAGTCATGAGATAAATGAAACATTTCAAAACTTTGAATAATACTTTTTATCTCCTCAATAATATCATGCATAGACCAAGAAGCATTAGTATATCCTCTAATACATGTTATTATATTATTTGAATCTTCTTCTAGCTAGACCTTCCTATAGCCAATATCTCTTTCTAGCCTCACAATTTGTAGAGCTGCCATGGTTTCCATCACATGATTGGTCTGAACTCCCAAGGGTAAAAAAACATCCCCAATACAATTTCCATAATTATCCCTCACAATACTACCATATCCAGCCTGACCCATATTCCCTTTGGAAGCTCTATCAAAGTTAGCTTTGACCCATCTAGCAGAGGAGAGGACCAGATCAAACATTCCCTCTTGTTATACTTTTCATATTTTAGACCAGCAATGTTCCAGTTTCTGCTCAATATTAGGTCCTCAAAGGAAGAAACCATCAAAGGAGAATCTTTTAAGGATAATTGAAGGTTTTAATTCACATTTTTGAAGAATTTTTCCCCTATCACACTAGGAGAGTAGAAGTCCCTAAAGATCTGATTATTACATTCTTTCTAAATATTCCAAATTAGATGAGGAGCAACAAGCTCCCACATCCTCCTACCAACATTATGATACACCATACAACTCCATTGAAGAAATAATTCCTACAAAGAGTTAGGTAATTTATAGAAGAATATCCACATTTGAAAAAGATTAGCCTAGACCTCAAGGGAATAATAAAAATGAAGGAGGAGGTGTGAAGAGTATTCAACTTCATTAATATAGAGATAATATCTATTGGGAAGACAAAATCCTCTTTTACAAAAATTATCAATAGTAAATAGCTTATTTTGCAAAAATAACCAATAGAACATATTAATCTTAGGGATGAGGGACTTCATCCACACCTTGGCACAAAAGGGGCTTTCAAATCCTTTGTAAAGAATAGAAATAGCAGAAGAAATATAATACCTTCCATCAAGGTTGTGGGTCTAAACCAATTGGTCCAAGATATCAACCCCAAAAAACCATGCTTTCAGAGCCAGATTGATATGTTCAAGAGTAGGGTTAAAATCCTTGAGGTTAATCCAAGAATGGTTCCTCTAGTAATCACTCACCAAAGTGTTAATATTATTTAGAACAATAGAGAGGGGGGGTTAATCAGTTGTTCTCAGGTCTAGATGTACCGATTGAAATTTTAAACACTTCAACAATCTCATATCTAATCACCAACACAACTCAGTCTCTAAAGTATATATACCAGAAACATATAACATGCAGTCCACTATCCAAAAGTAATTAACTTGTAGAATATAGAAACATTCACATCAAAATATTCACACAAGTATAACACAAGGATTTATAGTGGAAACCCAATTTGGGAAAAACCACTTTGCAACATGTTATTGATATTTTCACTCTTCTAAAGTGAGCTCTATGAAAAGACAACCTTGTTAAAGGTTTACAAACACACTGCTAGGTGTGACCCTATGATGAAGGGCCAATCACTTTGATACCACTAATGAAGGGCCACACCACCCTTACCAACTCATAACCAAATACATAACAACATGGAAACAAAGAGAAGCCAAAATGCTTTAGAAAGCACACATTAATACTTGAAAATCTTTACAACTTGATAGATCTTACAACATGAGAGCTTCTTCCAAATATGTGATCTACAACATAAAGATCTTACATCCTCCAAGCTTACAATCCAAGAGCTTACAACTCAAGAGCTTTCAACATGAGAGCTTGCAATGAGTGAGCTTCTTTCCCAATACAAGATCCTACAACTTGAGCACTTCAACTTTGTCATCATCTCTTCTGACATCAAATTGTCAGTTCTTACACTATCAATAATCACATCACAACATTTACCCTCAAACTTGCATCTAGTGTGAAACATGCTCCTCCTTTACTCAGGTTCATTCTCACCACTCAGTAGGACTCTTCTATTAATCAACATTTCTCCTCTTCAACATCTTCAGAATGTGATGATCTGGCATCTTCATCTACATGTGCAACTCTAGCTTGGCCTTCATTCATCCTATCTGTCCTTCTTTGGCATTGAGGAAATTCAAATGCCCTATGACCTTCTTCTCCACAGTGAAAAAATGTTCCACAGAAGCCTCCTCTTCTAGATCCTTGTCCTCTTCCTCTTCCTCTCTGATCTCTATTATTCTGATCATGGAAATGATTGAAGTTATCTCCTCTCTGATTCTAACTATTACTGGCCTCATCCTTCTTTTTTGGATCTTCATTTCAATCTCCATCTGACCATCCACCAGATCTTCCATCACGTCCTCTTCCACTTTGTCTACTCTCAAACTTCTTGTTCAACTTTTCCTCTACACTTTTAGGGCAAACTAGTATGCCTCTTCAATACTATTCATTCGAACTAGATTCAATTCTTCTTGAATGCTCTGCCTTAACCCATTAATGTAACGGGAAAATTTCTCCTTATCAGCTTTTGCATGGCCTATTCTAATGAGGATTCGATAGAACTCCTCCATATACTCCTGAATAGATCTTCCTACTTGATTCAAAATTTGCATTTTCTTTAGTAGGTCAAGATTATAATCAACATGAATGAACTGTCGCTTCAATTTATCCACCATCTGATCCCATCTTGTGATTTTATCCTTTCCTCTTCTATTTCACTCCAACTGAATCTCTTGCCACCAAATCTTTGCATGACCCTTCAGTCTGGCCTTTGCAAACTTGACCCGATCAGGATCCTCAATATCTTCATACTCAAAATATTCTTCACATTCATTGATCCAGTCGATCAATTCCTCTAGGTTAAGATTTCTTGAAAATGCAGGAACCTTAATCTTAGGTCTTTTCCTGATCTTGGAAATGGCCCAAAAAAGTCTTTCTTCCTCCTGGTTCAAAATTTCACCTTCTTCTTGATCATAATTTCCTTCTCCCTTGGCTTCATCCTCACTTTCGTCTTTGACATTAAGATTCATTTCTCTACAAATCTCCTCTTGCAATGCTTGCACTTGTCTCTGCAGTGCCCTAACCTTAGGTGTTACAAAACTAACTCTTCTACCACATTCCCTTCATCGAGGTATTTTCATGATGTGCGCTGAAACCCTAACCATGGTCCTGGTGCAAACTGCCTCACAGTTGGTGATCTATTTACATAGAAACCCTAACCCACGGTCCTGGTGCAAATTACCTCACAGTCAGCAATCCATTTACACACTCAGGAAATCCTTCTCTGATACCACTGATGAAGGGTGCTCCCCTTAATACCACAAACACATAACAGAAACAAAGAAACAACAACAAATTGCAAGAACATAAAATGCCTTCTTATTATCTCCACAAATGTGGAATTACAAATTTCAAAATTAGAATATGCAAAGCCACATGGGCATTTCCCTTACAATATTTTGTAGGACAAAGCCTCAAATTATTACCTAGATCTACTACCCAGAACTGTCCCGAACTACCTAAGACAACACTACAACCTTCCTTATAAAGGCAATTTTCCACCGCTTGGGAAGGTTCCAAAATTTTAGCCAATAAGGCTGATCAAACTTAGAATAATTTTATTTTTCATTTTATTACATCATTTTTGGCTTAAAGCAACTTTTGAAACCCAAACAAAATTTTTGAAGGAAAATCATTTTCCACCTTTTCAGGTGAGTCAACTTTCGGAGACCATAAGTCAGCACCCGTTGACTCGATTGACTATTATAACCCCATTTTGGAAAGGGCGTGAAGTGCTCTACAATGCCTAAATCAAGAAAGCTTCATTCATTTAAAGTTTCAACCTAATTTAGGGCTTCTAAAGCCTTCAAAACTGAGCACGAAGTTTCTATACCTTGCTGCCAATGGCAAAAATTTTCAATATCTTCAAAACTACACTTGATCTAGCAATGAAACTTTACTGGTAGGCTGATATGACCAAAATGAACCTCCAAGAAAGAAAATAGACCATTTTGAGCTCGAACAAAAAACTTACTAAAAATAGTAAGTTTCCAAAAATAGCAGTTCTACACAACTAGATAGCCCTTATTGAAAAGAAACCAGAAATATTTTTGGGTGATGCAAGATTTCTCTTACACCCAGGATGCTCCTGCATCACCCTGTTAAATGATTTAAACACTCTGTCAAATGTGATTTGGTTAAAGGATTTAAGTACATTCCATTAGAATTCCACCTTGATTAAAGGATTTAAATAATGACTGTTAGGTCCACTTTGATTAAAGGATCTAGACTGATACAATAATTAGAAAGTAGTAGTAGTTTATGATCTAAAAAAAATACAACTTGCTTTGCAAATAAAAGATCCAATTTGCACATATATGCTAATTTATTAATTGAGTTCCATTTCCATCTCCATCACTGATCTACTCAGAATTTGCTTCAAGCAATCACAACGCTAATCAACTCCTTCACCTTCAGTCTTCTGCTTAGACTTATTAGTCAATAACATCAACAACTTCAAACATACACTATAACCTCACACTTAGGTTTTCCTATATACCTCTTCAGTTAGGTAGATCCATCTTTTTCCTCTTAACCTCCTTCGTAGATCTTAGGTTTAGGTCAGATTCATCGAATCCTTCCAACATTTAAGTTCTTCATCCTTCCTTCTAGATACATCTTCAAACTTCTCATTGAATCCATAATAAAATGATTTACCATGCATTAAATTATCCATACAATTAATTAATAAAGTCAACATGATTTACATAACCCAAGAATTCAACTATGTTGGATGGGAATCTGAATTCTTTCTCCAAATGTAAATTATTGACACTCAGTCAATACTATGTTTATCTCCTCGATCATCATTGTGTAACTCAATCATCTCTACAAATTGTCTTCCTCGGCTAACACTGTCTTGCTCGGTAATTTCCTGTCGCTCGACATAAACTGATGTTCAGTCAACACTAAATTTACTCAAAATATACTGGCACTTGGTCGACACTAACATCACTCGTCTTAAACTATATTTCTTCACTTTTTCTCGGTTAAGCCTACTTCTTCAGTATTTATTCTTACTTAAATAAACAATACATTATCTTGTCAATGTGCCAAATAATCAAGTACTCAGTGAAGTACCAAATAACTCAACCTTTCCCTAGGTTCTCTTGTTATCTCCCTTTCCCTAATCCTTTTCATCAATCAATAGATATAGTACTTTCTTAGATAGAAATTGTCTTACCAGTTAAGGTTTGACATCAATGACAATACAACAATTGTTTCAATTGTAGTTTCCAACAATCTCCCTCTTTGGCATTGATGGAAACACCACATGAATAACACATGATCCACCAACCAATCTAAAATATCAGTGCATTAGAAAGATTTATAATATCCTTAGCTTCATTCTGATTCACAACAACTTATTCTTGCTTGACCATTCACATAGTTACTCCCTCTGAATCTTTTCTATATCTCCCTCCCTCTGATTCTCTGAATCTCTAAATCTTGGAACATATACCTCAGTGTTATTTATATCTATGTTATCATCTGAATCTCTCCCTCTTTGACAATAATGACAAAGCAGTATCTAGAACTTATATCTTTCATATGTAGATGTCATTTTGTCAGTTTAGTATCATTATTTATCCCTCTGTCATCTTTCTTATGACTCATTATCAGCTTTTCTATTCTTTTCACAACTCTAGGTAGCTCCTAAAGTGTGACGTTTCCTGTATCAATTTGTCAGATACTTTGTGTAGCACATTTGATGCAGTGCTCCTAGTTGGCTAGGTAGCCTCAATTAGGAGAAGCACCCCTAATTTACTTGTAAGATATTCATGAGCATCCTTAGGTAAAGCTTTTTTGAATATGTCTGCTAGTTGTTCCTTTGTATTCACATATTCCATTCTCACTTCTTTATTTTGTACCAATTCCATCAAGTAATGATATTTGATAGAAATATGTTTAGTCTTTATGTGCATCACTAAATTATTTGATATGTTAATAGCACTTGTGTTATCACAGAAAATAAAAATGGGCTCAGTGATTTCCTCTTTCATTCCTTTCAACACTTGCTTGATCCATACCAAATTTGAACAGTTCACTGCAACTGCTACATACTCAACTTCTACTATAGATTGGGAAATGCAATTTTGTTTCTTGCTCATCCATGAGACTAATCTCTTTCCTAGAAAGAATGATCCACCACTTGTACTTTTCTTGTCATCAACATTTCCTACCCAATCTACATTAGTGTAGACTCTTAGTTCAAATTTATCATTCTTCTTGTAGTACAATCCATAGTCTTCTGTCCCTTTCAGATATCTCAGTATTCTCTTCACAACCATCATATGATTTTCCTTAGGATTGGTAGAGAATATTTCCACAATCCCAACTGATAGGGCTATATCTGGTCTGCTATGGACAACATATTTTAGCTTTCCAATTATGGATCTATATAGGGTTTGATTCACTTCAGCAGTATCATTAGTTTTAGATAGTTTCTGTCTAGTAGCCATAGGAGTACTTACTAGTCTAGAATCCTCCATACCAAAAGTTTTCAGTATCTCTTTGACATATTTAGATTGTGCGATAAAGATACCTTTCTCCATCTGATAGACTTGCAAACCAACAAAGAATTTTATCTCACCAAACATAGACATCTCAAAATTAGTTTGCATCTCATTTGAAATTTTTTGACATAGGGAATTTTGTCCTCCAAATATGATATCACCCACAAAAATTTCATCTAACAAAATCCCTTTACCTTCTTCAACTTTCATGTATAGATTGATGTTGTCATTTGTCCTTGTAAATCCAATCTTTATCAAATAATTGTGCAACCTCTCATACCATTCTCTAGGGGCTTGATTTAATCCATACAGAGCCTTGTTAAGTTTGCAAACCATATTTTTCTTTTTTGGATCAAAAAATCCTTTAGGTTGTTCAATGTATACTTCTTCTAATATATCATTTAGAAATGTAGACTTGACATCCATTTGATATAATTTGAAGTCTCTTTATGCAGCATATGCATGTAGAGTTCTCACTCATAATCTTGCTATAGGGGCAAATGTTTCCCCATAGTCTATTCCTTCTTCTTGTGCATAACCCTTTCATACCAGTCTTTCCTTTCTTCCTTGTGACTTGTCCATGTTCATTAAGCTTGTTTTTGAATACCCATTTTGTTCCAATAACATTCTTGTTTTCTTGTCTCAACACCAGAGTCCAGGTATCATTCTTTTCTATTTGATCTATTTCTTCATTCATAGCTTGAATCTAGTCTTCATTCTCTAAAGCATCTCTTACTGTCTTAGACTCAAACTCACATAATAAACATGTATGGTATTTCAACTTACTTCTGGTCAAGACTCCAGATTCCTTATCTCCAATGATTTTCTTAGGCTTATGATGTCTTCTCACATACTGTACCAATGTAGGTTCAAATTTATTTTTTCCTTGATCTTCAGGTTCATCATGAAAATTATCAGTTTCTGATTGCTTGACAACATCCTCTTGATGCTCGGCAGCATCCTCCTGATGCTCGGCAACATCCTCTTGATGCTCAACATTTCTTACTCGTGACTTTGCATCTGGTGTAAGTGTGTTAATTGCATCTCCTTCTTCCATATAGATAAAAGATCTATAATGTTGAGGTTCTTGTTTACCTTCTTGTTCATTCTTCTCTACATATTTATCAACTCTCACATTTGCACTTTCCACAATTTTGTTAGTGTTAGAATTCAAATACTTATAAGCTTTTCGCTTAGTGGAATAACCTAGGAATATGACTTCATCACTTTTTGTATCAAACTTTCCATTTCTATTATCTTTTAGTATATCTCATTTACTCCCAAAGATTCTAAAGTATTTCATATTAGGTACATATCCATGCCATAATTCATAAGGTGTAACATTTGTACCTTTCTTAATTTGTACTCAGTTTAAGGTATAAACAACTGTACTCATAGCTTCTCTCTAGTATTTTTGTGCAAAATTCTTCTCAATCATTAGTGTCCTTGCACAATCCATAATTGATTTGTTTCTCCTCTCAGCTATACCATTCTATGGAGGTGTTCTAGGTGAAGACATATGTCTCTTGACTCCTCTATCATTGCAGAATAGATTGACCTCATTTGATATAAACTCTCCACCTCAATCAGATCTCAGATATTTCAGGCTTTTACCTGTTTCTTTTTCAACTTTTGCCAAGTACCACTTAAAAAAATGCAATGCATCAGATTTTTCTTTCAAAAACATTATAGTCATCATCCTAGTGTAGTCATCAAAAAATAGAATAAAGTATTTAGCACCATAATAAATTTGTACACCCATAGGTCCACAAAGGTCAGTATGAACCAAATCCAAAATATTTTCAGAAGTAAATGTCTTGCTCTTGAAACTAGACTTTGTCATTTTACCCAATTGACACTATTTACACATCACATTATCAGGTTTCTTCAATCTTGAAAAACCTCTAACTTTCTTCTTTTTACTAAATATTTACTAGATTGTCAAAGTTAACATGACATAGCCTCTTATTCCATAACCATACATCATCAAATTATGCAAACAAACATGTCTCTTCATATAGATCTAGATAGAACAAATTACCTCTAGTCTGCTCTCCACTTCCAACTAGTTCACTAGTAGCATCAAATATTTTAGCCTTTCTTTGATGAAACTCCACTCGGTAACCAGTGCTATTAAGCTATGCAACACTCAAAAAATTATAGTTAAGACCTTTAACCCAATAGGCATTTTCACACGTGATCTTATCAATTAACTTAATTGATTTGTTACCTCTCACAAGACATGGTGCATCATTACCAAACTTAACACTTCTACCTTTGTAATGATATAGGGTTTCAAATTTACTGTTATCATCAGTTATGTGATGTGAGAAACTACTATCAATAATCCATTTATCACCTTTACTCACATAAGAAATAAGTGTAGTTTTCTCATCTTCACCAGAATCATCTTTCATAGCAACATAAACTACTTCAATATCAAAATCATCACTGTCACTATCATTTTCCTCTTCTGTAATATAATAGGATGTCTTACCTTTATCCTTGTAATCTATGTACCTTCATTGATATCTGTTATCTCTCTTATCCTTGTACTTTGTTTCTCTTTCCTCATCCTTGTCATTCCTATCAAGACATCTTGCAGCAATATGGCCAACTTTGTTACATGAAAAATAGATTATAGGAAGTTTACCTTTATATTTTCCTTTTCCTCTCTTCAATCTTCTATCCATAAGTGCCTCAAGATCATCTAGTTCCTCATTAGAAGTGTCACTATCACTTTCACTTTTCACACATTTTTCTTTTTCTCTCTTAGATTTATGCAAAACCATTTGTGACTTGAATGTAGATTCAACATTAGGAACAGTGTAGTTATCATAGTTAGAAAGCTCAAAAGTAGTAAGCTTGCCAATGAGACTTTCTAGAGTTAGAACATTACCAGGGTTACATCTTGATTCTTGAATTGCTGAAATTGTGATAGCATGGATAGGAGGAAAAGTTCTCAATACTTTACCAATAATAGTCTCATCATCAATGATTCCATTAGCTCCTCTAATATCATTCACTATCTCCTTAATTCTACCACATTACTAAGCAATATTCTCACCTTCTTGCATTTTCATTTCATCAAACTTACCTCTTAAGATTTCAGCTTTTTCCCTTAGCACATTTGTATCACCACCATAGATGGTTGCAAGAGTATCCCACATTTTCTTTACAGTAGTGCAATCCTTGATATCTTCAAATTTAGGATAGCTCAAGGCAGATGCAATCTCCAACATTGCTTGATTGTTTTTCTTTTTTTCTTTCATCTCCTAGGTAGTCAAAGGTGCAACAGGTATAACATAGTCATGTTCAACATAGTATTTCATCGAATCACCAATACCAACTAGATGTAGTTTCATTAAACTCTGCCATGCAAGGAAGTTCTCCTTATTCAAGTTTAGTACCTCCTTTTTATACATCTTGATCATTTGCTTAAGTACCTTAAAAATTTTTCTCTGTAAGCACCAATAGCTCTGATACCAATTGTTAGTATTATTTAGAACAAAAGAGAGGGGGGGTGAATCAGTTATTCTCAGGTCCAGATGTACCAAGTGAACTTTTAAACACTTCAACAATCTCAAATCTAATCACCAACACAACTTGGTCTCTAAAGACTATATACCAAAAACATATAACATGCAGTCCATTGTCCAAAAGTAATTAACTTGCAAAAATATAGAAACATACACATCAAAAAATTCCAACAAGTATAACACCAGGATTTATAGTGGAAACCCAACTTGAGAAAAACCACTTTGTAACATGTTACTGATATTTTCACTCTTCTAAAGTGAGCTCTATGAGAAGTCAACCTTGTTAAAGGTTTACAAACACACTGCTAGGTGTGACCTTGTTAAAAGATTTAAACACTTTGTCAAAAGTGACCTGGTTAAAGGATTTAAGTACATTCCATTAGAATGCCACCTTGATTAAAGGATTTAAACAATGATTGTTAGGTCAATCTTGATTAAAGGATTTAGACTGATACAATGGTTAGAAAGTAGCAATAGTTTATGATCTAAAAAACATACAACTCACTTTGCAAATAACATATCTAATTTCACACATATATGTTGATTTACTGACTGAGTTCTATTTCCATCTCCATCTCTGATTTGCTCAAAATTAGCTTCAAGAAATCACAACTCTGATCAACTCCTTCACCTTCAGCCTTCTGCTTAGACTTACCAGTCAATAACATCAACAACTCTAACATACTCTGTAACCTCACACTTAGGTTTTCCTATATACCTCTCTAATTAGGTAGATTCATATTTTTCCGCTTAAACTCCTCCATAGATCTTAGGTTAGGTCAGATTCATCGAATCCTTCCAAAATTTAAGCTCTTCATCCTTCCTTCTAGATACATCTTGAAACTTCTCATTGAATCCATAATAAAATAATTTACCATGCTTTAAATTCTCCATACAATCAATTAATAAAGTCAACATGATTTACATAACCCAAGAATTCAACTATATCAGCTGGAAATCTTAATTCTTTCTCCAAATGTAAATTACTGACACTCAGTCAATATTGTGTTCATCTCCTCGGTCATCACTACGTAACTCGGTCATCTCTACAAACTGTCTTCCTCGGCTAACACTATCTTGCTCAGTAATTTCTTGTTGCTCGACATAAACTAATGTTCGGTCAACACTAAATTTACTTAGCATATATTGGCACTCGGTGGACACTAACATCACTCAACTTAAACTAGATTTCCTCACTTTTTCTCGGTTAAGCCTGCTTCTTCAGTCTTTCTTCTTACTTAGATAAACAATACATTATCTTATCAATGTGCCAAATAATCAAGTACTCATTGAAGTATCAAATAACTCAACCTTTCCCTGGGTTCTCTTGTTATCTCCCTTGCCCTAATCCTTTTTATCAATCAATAGATATAGTACTTTCTTAGATAGAAATTGTCTTACCACTTAAGGTTTGACATCAATGACAATACAACAATTGTTTCAATTGCAGTTTCCAATAGGTTTGGAAAAAAGTATTTAGTTTGTAACATTACATCCAAACATTTTTTAGAAAACCAACAAAAGGCAAAAAAATAAAATAAAACTACAAACACATAAAAAAAATAAAATTATATTATCATAAAAGTGGGGGATATTTCAAAGGAAGTGAATAATAGCTCCTAGTAGCTCCCAAACAAGTATAAGTCGGACAATCAAAAAACACATCAATTTTAATACAATAAAAAAATGGTAATGTAGCTATAGACATCATTTACAAAAAAATTGTTGAGATGTTATTACTAATATCTATTTAGGCATAGTCGTCAATTAATTGCCTCACTTGATATTTATAATCATACACCTTTTAAGTGCTAGAGGACTCTAAGTTCAATCCATTTTCTTCAAATTTGAATTTTTCTTCTAAAGAAAGTTCATCTACATTTTGTATCAGTAGTTGTCTTGGTTTTATTCCAAAAGTTGAGTTTTGGATATTTTGTATGTCAATGTTTAAGACAAATTTCTATGGTATGAAGGATGCAAGTGCATTAATGGAGGTTGCACTTCATACATCTCAAAGTTGATTTGATTTGACTCTATGTCATGTTGATTTTTTTATTAGGGTTGAACTTGCTTTAAGGTTATGATCATGATTTAATTTGGTTTACTTTAAGGGTTTATTTTTGTTTATTGTTAGGGAAATAAGTGAGAGGATAATATTTTAATAAAATATTAACTAACATCAATTTAATAAATTTACAACTATATAAAATGAACAACTCTATAAAATTATTCCCCTCCTTTATTTTCCACAAAATTTTCCCTCCATATTTTTACTGGTAGTTGAATTTGTGTATGAAAATAAACAAATGAACTAGTTGAAGAGGTCACTTGAACCAGCTCCACATTTTACTCCTAAAAAAATGAGCAATGGCTACTAAACAAAATAAGGTTAGCAACTACATGGGGACCTTTTGTTAATTCTCCCATTTCTCTCCCTCTCTCCCTATTTCTCTCTCTTTCTATATCTCTCTATTTCTCTATTTCCATTGTTGTGTATTATAGGATCTAGAGGAGGCCATGGAGAGAGGAAGTGGACAACATAGATCTACTAAAGTAGAGAGAGGAAAGTGGGTGGAAATAGAGGTAAGTATAGGAGATAAAGTCATTTTTTCCATGAGGCCATTGAGGTCAAACTTGTTGATTGAAAATACATAGGAATGGTGATTAAATGTGATTCTATATCAAGGGAAAAGTTTGAAAATTAGGATGCCCCAAAAAATATCAATATGTCAAATATATGAGTAAAGTGAGGTTTTGTGTTGGATAGCATATTTTTTGAAATGATATCATTTACTATGTTGTGTATTATAGGATCTAGACAAGGCCATGACAACAAATTGTGTCATATCAAATGAGGACACAATAGATGAAGTGGGACATTAGGTACTCAAATTTTGACTTAAGAATAAATGATTTGATGGCATTTTGTGATATGTCCATCTTTTTTCATAGAATTCTTGAGATTATAATTCTTTATCCAATCTTACATAAATTAATGCATGTCATTGATTATTTTAGATGGAGATTGGAGCAAATGCAGAGCCTGGCCATTCAAATAGAAAAAGAAGAAGATATGTATGTGGACGTAGACCTAAAATTGTTAAATCATGTAAATGACAATAGGTGGAAGAGGACATGCCAATGGATCCTACAGACATAACAATTGATTTCACTAAAGAACTAGAGGTTGGTTAGGACTAGAGTACATGGGATGAATACTTTGAGAAAATTTTTGTTTGTGGATGTTATGTATGTCATGGAAAGGAAAAAATCAAATGAGAAATTCCACAAAGACATTACATATTTGATGAGCTTCTATTTGATAGTATGCCTCCTACAATTGATTCAAATCCAATAGGAATTATGGTAACAAATTTTCCAAATTGATATAAATAACATGTATACTTCATTTAAACATTGTTCTATATTTTTTAAACGACAATTTTTTTTTTAATGGATACTTGCAGGAAAAATTTCTTGGTTTAAAGTATCCTAGATCATCAAATTCTAGTCTAGAGGGAAATAATAATTTATCATATTGTATATCTAATAAAATTATGTGCCAATATACCATCTCAGAAGATGAGGAATTGATTTAAACAAGTAACATTACAAGGGCTAGTTTAAAGATGCATAATTTGCTTAAATACATGGGGAAGGTGGATTACATACCCTATGAGAGTGAATTTGATGGAGATGATGAATTTATTTTGAGTTTGAGATCAATTTACAACGGTAAATTTGATCATCAATTATTGATCAATAACTACCTAGGGTGTACGAGGTGTTTTAATTTTGGGGACACAACTACATGATATGACCCTCCACTATTCATGGAGTGTATCAAGGTCTCTCTATTTTAAAAAATGTACATGTGGGATCTAAACATAGAAACTATTCAGAGCTGACCACTAGGAGATTATTTCCATATTATAGTCCATCATATTATAGTGGTGAATGGGGAAGGCTAGCAAAGTATAAGCCTAGCATGACAACATATGGTTTGAATTCAAATAAGTATACACATCATCTCCAATTGGAAAGTGGAAAAGAAATGAATAGAGGTCATCGTATGTATATAGATGGATGTGCATACACACACAAAAATATTGTAAGATTTATAAATACTAGTAAGGGAAGGGACCTTGTTGTAAGATCAAATTGTCAATTTGTTGAGGTTATAAATGATAAAGATGGAGATATGGAAAGAGAGGTTGATAGATTGATAATGGTTGAGGCTATTGTGGACCTTACCATTGGGGATGAGTTATTGATTGATTACCCCTTCTTAAAATGCACTCCTACGTGAAAGGAAAGGGAAGAACAAGGTCTCCCTAAGAATGTTCTTAAGGTAAAAAAACTAAAGAATAATAAATGAGTGTGGAATGACATTTTATAAACTATGTACTTGTCAAAATTGTATTTTATTTAAATTATTATATAAATAAGGTAGTCTATAAAATAATGCTCCACTATTCAATTGATGTATATATGTTCATACAATTTATATTTTGATTTTTTAAAGCCATATTTTATTATATTTCTTTAAAATTTATACATTTGTGATTTATCCAATTATTTTCAAACATTAAATAATACTTGCATTTGTTGATAGGTAGAAGATGTTGATGAAACACATACTAATACCCAAGATCCAACTAGTTAATTAAGATTTCGATGGGATTATCCAAACCATCCTTTAAATCATACCAGGGTGAGAAGAGAAACATTGAAGAGAATGTTAGCAGCTGATAAATTTGAAGAGCTAATGATATGCACATATGTTGATGACATGCCACCTATCCTTAATGATGGTGATCATGATAGTGAAAATAAAGTGCATGAAGAAGGATTGAATGAAATTCTTATAGGTTTCTTTGGGGATGGAAATAATGATGAAAATAATGATCATACAGTTGATAGTAATGATGATATAAGGGGTAATAACCACCAACCTAATTTTGATTATAACAACCTCATAAACTCCATCAACTAAGCAACAAAGACACCTGTATTCAAATCGGGTGCAAGTAGAACCTCAAAAATGACATTCACAATAATATGATTAGAAATCAAGTCACTATTTTTGTTGGTCAGATAAAGGATTCACTATCCTACTGAAGTGAGTTGAAATCTATTTCTCACTTTGCATTGTCAATTGGTGTATATAATTCGTAAACATTCATCAACGTTGTTTATAATTATTTAAGGGGATTTTTAAACCATATATTGTATATAAATATTCCTAGTATAGATTGACATATCAATAATGTTCATCATAAGTCAAACATTCAATTGATTTTATCTATGGCAATCTTACAAGGCATTAAAAACTAAAATATTCCTTGAGGAAAATGTGGTGCCATCAACATGTAGAGAGGCATGTCTGTTGTTGGTTGAGTTGGGGATTGAATATAAGAAAATTCATTCATGTATAAATGATTACATTTTATATAGAGGTGATGATAAAAAAAAGGTAGAATGCCCTGTATGCAAATAGAAGAGATATCATACAGATGTACAAGGTTCTATAGTTCCAAAGAAGGTTTTACGTCACATTCCCACTATACCTAGACTTCAATGAATATTTCATTGCAAGTAACTTGCACAATTGATGGACTGGCATGCAAAGAACATGAGTAAATATGGAGTCATGTTAATTATGGCCAACTCAAAAGAATGGAAACACATAGAGGAAAGATGGCCAAGAAAATTTAAAGATGAACCCCGCAGTATCATGTTTGGTCTTGTAATTGGAGTGTGATCATTCTCTTTCCTAAGATCAAATTATAATGTTTGTCTAGTGGTATTGATATTATAAAATATTCCCCCATGGATGAGTGTTAGAAAGGAGAACCTTATGGTGACTCTCATTGTTCCAATAAAACATCAAGTTAAAAACATGAATGTTTATCTCGCACATTTTATTGATGGGATGCAATTACTATGGAAAGGTATAAGAATGTATGACATATCATGTCCTCCATCAAATAGGTCCTTCATGTTTTATGGTGTGCTATTTTGGACTCTACATGATTTACCAAGACTTGGTGTTTGTTCTAGTGAGATAAAATATTTATGTCTTTACTCACATAATTTATTTTCATGCCAATTTTTATACTTAGTTGTATACTAATTTTTTAATGTTATTAACATTACTTATTGAATTACAGGGTTTCAAAAAAAGGGTATATTTGCATGTCCATGTGCATAAAAATATCAAGGGTGGTATTCTAAAAATCTACATAAATTTATTTATGCAAACAACAGGGTTTTTCTCCCATTAGGTCATATATTCAAAAATTACTTGAAGAATCAATGCAATGGAAAATTTGAAAATAGAGGCCCTCTCATGATTATGGGTCCAGGTGATTGGCTTCAGAAGTATGAAGACGTTGAATCAAAATCTTGGGAGGATATTGATTATCAACAAGATTCAATTGAAGAACCATAACATCTTGTAGTTAATACGCCAGAATGAATGAAAAGGAAATCCATATTTTATGAGCTCCCTCACTAGAAGGATCTATTAATATCTCACATATTAGATCCTATGCACATCATGTCCTAGATTCTATATTTTGACATTTACAAGGCAAAGAGAAGGACATCTTATCTTCAAGGAGAGATATTGCTCTTGCGTGTAGCAACATTGGTAGAAAACATTTATGGCCTTAACAAGGAAAATGGAACATATGGAGAAGCTCCATGGATTTTGAGAAAAAAAGATCTAGACCAACTAAAAAATGTCATTCACTCAATAAGGACACCTACTGGGTATGGTTCATCATTGTGTAAAGATTTTACAGTTGATGGACATATCACGGGATTTAAAATACATGATTTTTTCATAATTTTATGAAGGTATTATATATCATCATTTAACATTTATTGGTAACATTGATTAACTACTAAATATATTTAGATATTTTATTTTCGGGGAAAAATTACTAATGACCTTTTCATAAATGCGCTTGATAGCATATCATACCATTGGAAATTAGGGGAGATTCCTATCTTATAGTTGACTTAAGGAATGCAATAAGTTGATTGTTGACATTTGCAAGGTATGTGGTTACATGAAATGTTCATGTGTGAGAGGCATAGAGATATTATATTGCATTTTAATTCTTCACTAAAGGTTCACACTAATATACTATTCTTATATTAGATGGGTGACTTCCAATAAGATCCACAAATATGAAGTGCAAAAATGGAAGAAGTAAATTGCATAAATTGTTTGTGTATTTGAGAAGGAGCTGCCTACAAGTTTCACAGACCTACAAGTCCATTTACTTATACAAATAGTTGATGAAATTGAATTGATGGGTGTTGTATCAACAAGGTGAATGTTTTTCTTTGACAGGTATATGAAAAATAAAAAAAGACATGTCTGACAAAAGGCACATCCAAAGGGTTGCATGGTTGAAGGGTATGTATTAAATGAAGCATTTTTCTTCTTGTGTGAATTCCTTGGTTATATTTTGAAGATGGACCATGCTTCTAAAATGAAGAACACACATTAGATGTTATTGATAGAGAAAAACCACAATATAATGGTATTGAACTAGAAATTAGTAAGTAGATTCATGATCATTGTGGTTGTTTTTCTTGCAATCATTAATTTACTCTATAATTTTTTTGTCAAATTAACAACATGAAATTTGGAGTGTGAAATAAACATGTTGACATGTAATAGGTGTAGATAGAAGTTCTATACTCGACAAATTCATTCTGTACCACATAGACTTAATAAATAAATGGATTGATAAATATGATAAAAAGAGAGAAGAAGTGTTGGGAGCCATGAGACAGTTTAGGTGATCACACCCAAGGAATACACCACTCCCCATTGATATGCTTGGGGAATTAGGAAAATATTTCACACTAGATTGGGTTACTAAACAAATTCAAAATCAAATAGATGATGCAGGTATAGATGCAAACATAATAGAAGATGAAATCAACATGTCTGGAAGATGTGAAAGAAAGGTACTATTGGAATTTTAAAAAATGTTGTTTCCTTACAATTTTGACACTATTAATTAACTATTTTAATATTTGTCATTATATTTTTTCCTTACAACATATTTTTCATCTTGGGTTTCCTTTTTATTATCTTTTTGTAACTTTTTGTAAGGGGTTTTGGGTCCCCTCAAAACCTAATTTTGTTACTATTCAAAAATTATTTTAATATTTGTCATTATATTTTTTTTCACTTAAATAAATGGTCTTCCACAGGAAAGGAATATCCAACAATATGGGCATATGGTTGACATTATCATGTAGAAAGAGTAGATGTAAATAGACGATCCTTCAATTGTGGCATTATGGTTGACTTCAAGAAATCCAATTGATCAAAATTAAAAGATACGTTAATAATTGAAGAGATTCTACAATATGTTGGGAAAATACAAGAAATTATTGGGTTGAATTGCCACTCTTTTAAAAATTATATTTTTAAGTGTAGATGGTATGAAGCATTTGAGAGGACACAAAGATACAATACCCACAGTCATTTTTTTTCTATAGATTCCTCATGGTTCCTATCAGAGGATAAGGAGACTTGTGTTCTACCAATTCATTGTGAGTAGGTATTTCTTTAACTTGAACAAGAAGTGGTAGTGATCATTAATCTATTAATTCATAGTTTATTGTAAATTTATACATGTTTTTACAAATCAATAAAATTGGTATCACACACATCTAATATATGTTTTTCATTCATGTGTATGAATTTTTTTTATAAAGATATTTTGGACCCAAAATGGATACTTTTCATACATTATGGTCTAAGATTAAGGTATGTATTTAACGATGCGTTAGTGGATACTAAGAAAAATAATGATGGATAGAAAAATGAGAGAGAGGGATTAGAGAACATCGAATAAATTAGCATCCATGATGATGTTGATGATAGTTATGTTCAAGCACAAGAAGACAACAATCTAGAGTTAGATGATGTTATGGAAGACAACAATATGGATGGTATAGATGATTATGATCCAAATACATCTGGTAACAATATAGATGGTCTATAGTCAAATTTTAATGATGATGAAGATGATGCAAGTCAAGATGAGGATGATGATAATATTAATACTTGACAAAACATATGAACATCGACAATGATACATTGGATAACATTGTAGAAGATGATAATTTTAATGACCAAGACTTCTAAATTTTCAAAATGATTTACAATCCATGTTTAAAAAAAGATGATTCTTGTGGCTTCAACTTTGAAATGCTTCAGAAATATTATTTGTGTCAATACAATTTACCTATTGAAATATTATTAAATTGTTCAATCTTTGGTATGAATTATTGGCATAAAGAATTGGGATTACTTGGATGCTTCTTTCATTCATTTTGTATCAACATATGTTGGTGAAGATGTGTAGAAGTTAATAAAATATTAATGCATGTGACTCACAATTAGTTAAATAAGAAAATTTGTTAACTTTGTTAAATAAGCATTATGATTACATACTAATGTAGCTAAAAACTAGAAATTACAATACCTGAAGTTCTAACCCCTTAAGAAAGGGTATCTGGATTTTATTTATAGCAATAAAACTCCTAACTAATCCTAACTAACAATAAGTCCACTCCCAAGATAATAGGAGAATGCAATTTATTACAACATGAGAAAAGGAAGGGGAGTAGTTATGCTCCGAATAAGAAATAATCAAACTGTTTCTACTATAGAGGAAATCTAGTATGAATGACCCCCCTAGATCTACTCTCTTCCAAGAATGAGCACTAAAGTATCATTATTGCACTTCAAGAGCTATAGTTATTCAATTTTTGAATCTTTCAAGGTTCATCTTGCTAAAATTTTTCTCCAATCAATTATTTGTTATGAACTTCCTCATTTCAAGGCTTTTGACCACTACTATTTATTCGTGCATTATGACATTAGTGTGTACAAAACATAGGCATGTCCATTTCACTTCAGAATGACCATTTATCTAAATACATGCAAGATTAATATGAATAATTCACATAGCGAAGGTCACATATCATCTTTCATCATTTAGCCAAAAAGGAAGTATACATTCAAGTTCATAACCACTTAACAAGTTTGAGAAGATAATAGAAAGTCATGCATATCCATTTCACTTTAGAAAAACCATTTATATAACTACATGAAAGGTTAATATGAATAATTCACTAGAAAATGTTACATAGCATATTTCATCATTTAGCCAAAAAGGAATTATAACGATAAGTTCATAACCACTTAACAAGTTCAGGAAGACAATAGAAATTCAGCATAGAAATATCATAAATAAGGTCTTTAAACCTTATAATAGTATCTAGAATCCCTTGATAGAACTAGTAAAAACATAAAAGACATACACAAAAAAAGCCATTCGACAATAGGATTCGTTGATGAAAAATGTGAAGGCCTTTGCAAACTGCATAGAAAATAAGACAAATGCTACCTCATGCCATCTATTGCATTTCTTTTGCAAAGAAAACATTGTGTCTTTTGATATGTTCATCATAACCTTCATTAGGAACATATGTGTTTAACTTGTTGAGTTGTCTAATTGAATAGTCCAGCTCATACAATATGTTTACCTGACCAAACAAATTTGACAATATATTATGTTAGAATAATTGAGAGGGGGGGTGAATCAGTTAGATCAGTTATCCTATAGTCCCAAATCTTAAGATGTAACTTTAAAAATAATTTCAACAAATTCTACAACTCGGTAACATAAACTCTTAAACTGTTTGTGCCTTTATCGATTACCAGTTAATTAACTCACAGTAATTACCGATCAAATCAAATATGCATTATGTAAAGTATGACAATAAAGCAATCATCACAGAAACACATAACACAATGATTTAACGTGGAAACCCTGTTAAGGGAAAAACCACCTGGGACTGGTAAGCCAAAATAATTTTCACTCTTCTGAAGTGAGCTCGGTGAAGAGCCAACCCTGTTAAAGGTTGCAAACACACTATTAGGTGTGACCTTGTTAGAGGATTTAAGACTAGCAGTTATCGTTCAACCAACATTCACTATGGGGTCGATAGGATAAAAATGTACATTCATCGAATGACATAGGGGCATAACATAAGATGATTAAGTCCACTCGATTAAGAGATTTTTCTGTATCAATGGTTAAACTAAAACAATAATTGATCTAATTACAATACAACTTATCTTGTAGATGTTCAGATCTATTCTAAGCCCATACAAATCCTCTGATCAATATATCAATTCACTTCCTTAACTTACTTTCACTCGGTAATAGCTCTCTGATGCTCGGTAGTGTTCTGTAGTTCGGTTCTCCTTCAACCAGTCTGATCAAGCATGCATGAAACTATATTCACATGAAATCCCTGTAGTCTTCTTTCTTCCAACATGTTTCAATAAAGAAACTCATATCTCTTATATAGAAAGATAAATCATTTTCATATCAACCATCAGATTTTTCTGCTTAATCTCCTTCATAGATTTTGCCTCTTAAACCTTCATCGACGGTTGTGTCAGTAACACATTTCAATTCCATCCATTAAATCTTATCTAAATTTCTTCAGCCGTGGATCTTATAACAAACTTTAGCCTCAATCTTGAAATCATAACAATTTCCAACTCATCAATTTCTGTCGGCTAAACTTAAGTGTTTAATACTTTCATCCATAGTTAGTTAACAAAGAAATGCGTCGATGAACACAAGCTCAATTAATACTATCGCTCGGTATACACTACACTGGCTTGGTGTATACTGAAGTGCTTCATTTACCAACCACATTGCCTTGTACATTTTTCTTCCTTCTCCATAATAGATTAATGCAACATAATCAAGTCAACAATATGAAGTCATAGACTCATCAATAAGTTACCCAAAGTATTCCTTATCCTCATTTGTTATATCCATCTTCCTCTATGTAGATATCTTAGTTCTTCATCTCTTCTCTCCTCTTTACAGATGTTTAGATATTTGTGACTAACATGATAAGTACTGCCAAACTAGTTGACATCAATGACAACATAATGACTAATTTAATTATCTTACATATCATTTCAGTACTCGGTGATCTCTAATCACTGATCTTCAACTCATTCAAGTATTCAATTAGATGAAGTTCATCAATCTCTCCCTTTGGCATTGATGGCAACACAAGCAATATGAAATATGCCATACACATACTAAACATGTATTCTACAACTATGTAAGTAAATGTTGTAGCTTGGTAAGCTCTCCCTAGCTTGATATTTTAATATTTTTAATCACAACATTACATGAGAGCATTACAAGTGCAAACTTTCCTCTGTGGATTTGATCTTTTCAGCTCTCAGATTCCTTCTATTCTCAGCAACAAATCTTCAAAACTCTCCCTGACTTTCTCAAATTATCTCTCCCTCAGATAGATATGATCTCTCTATTTATCATATTATTTATCTCTCCCTTTGACAACAATGCCAAAGAAAAACATAAAAAATACAACTCTACAATAGCCAATGGCTCTCTATTGTTTAGTGGAGGTAATATATCTTGGTATACTGATATCCAATTCTTTGTTCTAGTTCCTGAAATTTTTCAAAACCTTAGACATAATCCAAAGTGTGAGCTATGTTGCATCAACATGAATGATCTTCTGATAAGATTAGGCTGATGCAACCTCCAGGTCACATTAGTGACTGGTAGACATGGGATGGACCCCAAGTCTAGTCCTCAAGTATTCAAAAGTTTCCTTTGGTAGAGGCTTGGTAAAAATATCTGCAAGTTTCTCCTTTGATGTAACATATTCTAGTTTGACTTGATTCTCCTGTACTTGTTCTCTTAAGTAGTGATACTTAATAGAAATATGCTTTATCTTTGAGTGCATTACAAGATTCTTAGAAATATTTATTGCACTAGTGTTGTCACAATATATAATCATCAGCTCAGTGATTACCTCATTCATCCCTTCCAACACTTGTTTGATATAAGAAATATTTGAACAGTTTGTAGCAGCAGAAACATACTCTGCTTTGGCAGTAGACTGAGAAATACAAGTTTGTTTCTTACTTGTCCAAGTAACAAGTCTTTCACCAAAGAAAAATGCTCCTCTGGTTGTGCTCTTTCTATCATCTATAGTTCCAGCCCAATTTGCATCGATGTAGACTCTTAGTTCAAATTTTCCTTCCTTAGGATACCATAATCCATATTCCTCTATTTTCTTCAGGTATCTCAAGTTTCTTTTCACTGCAACCATGTGTGAATCCTTTGGATTGGCAAAAAATCTAGCAACAATCCCCACTGCATGTGTAATATCTGGTCTATTGTGTACTACATACATCAGTTTACCAATCATAGATCGGTACAATGTCTAGTTTACCTCTGTAGATTCATCATCTTTAGTTAGTTTGCAGCCTGTGACCATCGATGTTCCAACTAGTTTAGCATCTTCCATACCAAATGTTCTCAATACTTCCTTTATGTACTTTGATTGTGTGATGAAAATTCCAACATTTTGTTGAATAACCTGCAAGCCTAGAAATAATTTAATCTCTCCAAACATAGACATTTCAAATTCTTTTCTCATCTCATTAGCAAATGATTTACAAATATGATCTTGTCCTCCAAAGATTATATCATCCACAAATATTTCAGCAATCAAAATAGTATCATCAGATCCTCCTTTGATATATAAATTGTTGTTTTCACTAGTTCTTACAAAACCAATACTTAAAAGATAAGTATGCAACCATTCATACCAGGCTCTTGGTGCTTACTTTAAACCATATAAAGATTTATGTAGTCTACATACTATGTCTTTCTGATTTGGATCAGCAAACCCTTCTAGTTGTTCTATGTAGACCTCCTCTTCTAGTATTCCATTCATAAAAGTAGACTTAACATCACTAGTACATTTGAGGCCAAATTCGAATGACCATTTGTCGTATTTTCAATGGCAATTTGTCAAAACTTTGACACATCTGTCCGTCAGTGTTTTTGCGTTGGAAATGGTGACGGAAGTGATAACCATTTGTATTCTGACATCACTACAGTTGGAATTGGCCACATAAATAGAAATTTTACTATGGGACCAATCTGTCAAAAAATTCTTCTTACGAAATTTCATTGGTCGGGAAGGCGATAGATATTCAATAGATGTCTGATAGGAGTACCTGTTAGAGGTATACCAGTCCCGTCGCACCAATCTATCAGATTGGGGTCCCCTCGACGGTTACCTATCAGATATCCAACATTAGGTAATCAAGTACCGACATGAGAAAATGTCAGACAAATAGCTCTTCTATCAAAAAATGATTAGAACCTGTCGAAAAAAGATGGATTAGCATAGTAAAAATAACAAAGCTCAAGAGACCATCATAGTTGGTCTCTGTCTTTGGTCCATATACTGACAAAACATTTTACATTTCATTATCTCATCAAATGAGGGGATTTGAAAGAATTTAATAGAATATTTTCATGATAATGTATATTATTTAAGTTGACGTTGCACAAATTTATCGACTCTGTGCACTTGTATACTACGAGCATAGCCATAAACAAGCATGTCATCCCATGGCCTACATTACTCAAGCTAGGGGAGGGGATGCTTCTTTATGGATGTTCTTGATGTATATAAGTGCACGAAGTAGATAAATTTGTTCATCGTCAAACTAAAATAATATATGTTATACATGAAAATATCATCCATTAAATTCTTTCAAATCACCGCATTTGATGAGATAACGAAATGTAAAATGTTTTGTGAGTATATGGACCAAGGATGGAGACCAACTATGATGGTCTCTTGAGCTCTGCTATCTTTAGTCCTAGCTACTAGGTAAGGGCTGGAAGACTTATACCTGTTGATCATTGAGAATAATCACTGCCTTGCCTTTATGTACACTCCACAATATCCAATATAAGAGAAGGCAGAAAATATGAATGGATAAAAGAAATGAAAGATGCGATAAAATTATCTTATTTTTTACCTTCTCATAATTGATCCCAGTCTCGCAAAAATAATTTTATATGATCACTAGCACATTTCGTGCATGGATGAGAAATAGTATCCAAAGTTTCTAGATTCTGAGAAGAGGTATGAGTGGAGGCCAAAAAAGGGATATTTGTGAAGGTTTTATAGACGTAGTACTGAATCATCATCTCTGCACTAGTACTCAATCTGAAAAACCTCTCTAGAAAATCTCCACAAAAATCCCTTTTGGCCTCCACTGCATATAAATCTTCTCAATATCTAAAAAACTCTCCATCATTGATTCCCATCATTTTTCACCATCTTCGTGGATTGAGACCTTAAGTTATTGAGCTTCTCTTTTTTTCAAGAATAGTTTAACATTCTCTACTTAACAGGGCCAACCACGTGAAGGTGGAAGCTCATATGGCCCCTCCTAGGAGCCTCTTATGACCCTTTATGACATTTTAAGACCTCTAAGATGTGTATTCTTAGGGGTTGTAAAGGGTCATAAGGGGTCCTAGGACACAACAACTGAGAAACATAAATGTAGGTGTCATGGTCACAAGTTTTTGGAGACAACATAATTGAGTGGTATACCCAAACGATGCAAATAAACCACTACTCTGGAACTGGAGGAGTAGTAGTTTCTTTGCATCATTTGGGTATACAACTCAATTATGTTGTCTCCAAAAAATTGTGACCATGATGCCTATATTTATGTTTCTTAGTTGTTGTGATATCTACATTTATATTTCTCAGCTGTCGTACATGTTTATGTGCATGTTTTTTATGTGTTTGAGAAGACATATTTCTAGCCTAGGCCTGGATCCTACGACAATTAGCTTCATAACAATAAAGTAGATGACAGATGAGCAATTAGCTTCCCAAGAAAATTCCCATAAATGAATTATGCGTACCCCAATTCCTATGGCCTTTATGCTTTCCCAAAGGATAAATTTGAAACACAAGGGTAAGGCTTAAAGATCTATCTAGTGATGAAAAATTAACTTCTTTAAGCCTTACCCTTTTTGTTTCAAATATATCCTTCGGGTACGCGCAAATGGCATAGGAATTGGGGGTACACACAGTTCATTTACTAGATTTTTCTTGGAAGCTAATTCCTTAGCTCTCATCTTCTTCATTTATTATCAAGCTAATTGTTGAAGGATCCAAGCCCAAGCTAGAAAGATGTCTTCCCATTCTGTTTAAGCCATATTCCTTGTTCTTGTCAAACTTCCTTGGTATGGTAGGCGTGCTCTCTATAGTACTCTTCTTCAATTTGTGTTCAACGATAAACATCTTCTTCTTCTTCCTAATTGCAGCTAGAGCTTCCTTTTCATTAGGATTCAACTCCACTTCCCCAATCTCATCATCCTCATCACCCTCAACTGCCATCCTAAGCCCTTCTTCCCTCTCCAGTTCTTCAAGCCTCTGCAAGATATATGGATCAATAAAGTCTGCAACATTGTGTCCATCCATGATCTCAGGAATATCATCTTGTTTCCACTCTTCATTTGCCAAAATATACCACTTCTTCAAGCTTGTAGGCTTTAGTGGTTGCAAATCAATCTTATTACAAACTACAATAAGAGGCTTATTGGAAAACATAGGTTTTATGCTGTGAAAAAGGGCTGCCTGTTGTGCAATACTATAACCACAGGACCCCGAAACATCAAGGAAAAACAAAACAACCGCCTTCAAATGAGCCAAGGTAATAATATTGAGCATCTCTATGGTGTTCCTATTCTCCAAGGGGTGGTCCAAAATACCAAGGGTATCAATAGGATAAATAGCTTCAGACTGTCACGGAGGCCTAATGGCTATGCCTTGTAGCCCACAACATAAAGCACAATGCTCAAAGAAAAGTACATGTCCATATTGTAGAAATGGAAAATAAACAACAAGAAAAAAAATAAAAACAAATAAAAAAGAAAATATTGCAATTAAATAATCACCAAAAATAATACACATAATACCTCTGCATGCAGTCCATATTTAAGATTTCAAATGCAAGAATGAAAGAAAACATGGAACTAAGCCCACAGTTCATAGGCCCACAGAGGGACATTTATCATAGTCGTAGAAATATGATTATTTTTAAATGGAATACGCCAAGGAGTACCATCAGAAATATTGATCATTTACAATCATGAGCAGTGAATAATCAAATAGCTCATTTTTTTATCAGCATTTGTAGTCTCTATGTATATGAAAAATGAATGAAATATCTAGCTGAAATAAAACAGTGAACACAAATTCAAATTTGAGGCCTAATTTATCAAGAGAAAAAAATATTAGGACGAAAGAAAAATCATTAAGACTATAGAAAAATCTTTAGGACTATAGAAAAATCATTAAGACTAGAAAATCAAATTCTAGAAAAATCATTACGACTATAGAAAAATCATTTAGACTAGAAAATCAAGTTCTAGAAATGGACAGTTCTGATGCTTTGCAATTAAAACAATTGAGCATTCATCATTTGGTACTTCTTGGCGTATTCCATTTAAGTTTTTTAGCTACTGTGTTTATGTGCATGTTCTTTATGTGTTTGGCTTCTCTCCCTCGCAAGGGATACACCAATAGGTAATTGATTTGAAAGCATAATGATTTGACAGTCTTTTTTCAGGATATGTGTAATCATCCCGCCAACCTTAATTAGCAAAATTTGTGATATATGTCAAGTACTTATAATTAGTATGCCCAACAAACAGAGACTTAGTAGTGAAAGCATGTCCTTTAGTTTACTAGTTTACTTATAATCAGTATTTCCTTTGGTTTACTAGTTTAATCTGGTTTAAGAATGGTTTGTTTCATGTTTGAATGAACCATTAAATGAAGCTTGGCTATATTAAGTACAATCTTAAGACTCGTGACTTTGAATTTTCATCAAAGCTTAGGAAAATCTGAATGTTCATCACCTGTGCATATAAGTGTTGATCATAGAAGGTATATGCACAGGTGAAAAACATGCATATTTGACCAAGCAATACTAGGAGCTAGACCCAACAACAAATAGATTTGTGGTGATTTTCACAATAGTACATGTGTTGCTGGGTAAGCTCCCAATAGTGCTCAGGCAAATATGCATGTTCATCACCTGTGCATATGAAGTGGCTCTAATGGAAGATACAATCACTAAATTCTGCATACTCCTTATTTTGTTCTGGGTTGATATTGTCAGAGATGGTCTTTCTTGAATGGAATGACTCGTTACTTGTACATTGACTAGAATGTTGGTGGAAGAAGGATGATTTGTTTGTAGCCATTTTTTCAACTCTAATTTTCTCAACACAAACGAACATTTATCATAGCCATAGAAACATGATTATTTTAAAATGGAATACACGAAGGAGTACCATCAGAAATATTGACTATTTACAATCATGAATAGTTAACCTAAATCAAATAGCTCATTTTTTAATCAGCATGTGTAGTCTTTGTGTATATGAAAAATGAATCAGATATCAAGCTAAAATAAAATAGTGAACAAAAATTCAAATACAAGGCCTAATTTATCAAGAGAAACAAACATTAGGATGAAAGAAAAAACATTAAGACTATAGAAAAATCATTAGGACTATAGAAAAATCATTAAGACTAGAAAATCAAGTTCTAGAAAAATCATTACGGCTATAGAAAAATCATTTAGACTAGAAAATCAAGTTCTAGAAATGGACAGTTCTAATGCTTTACCATTACAACAATTGAGCATTCATCATTTGGTACTTCTTGGTGTATTCCATTTAAGTTTTTTAGCTGCCATGTTTATGTGCATGTTCTTTATGTGTTTGGCTTCTCTCCCTGACAAGGGATACACTGATAGGTAATTGATTTAAAAGCATAATGATTTGACAGTCTTTTTTTAGGATAGGCGTAATCATCCTGCTAACCTTAATTAGAAACATTTGTGATATATGTCAAGTACTTATAATTAGTATGCCTGACAAATAGAGACTTAGTAGTAAAAGCATAAGGTTGCACATCCACATCCGCCCTAGTAAGTATTAGAGCCTTTCAAATTTGTAAAGAACACAAAATTTACAAATCAAATTGATATTTCATTAAAACCTATGTTCTTGATCAAGTTCTTAAAGATTAAAACATGAAATAAAAAGGAGATGCAATAAAGATGACATGTGCCTTGTAGAGAGGACATTCAAGAGAGGTTTGATGAGTATTCAGATTGCTCAAAGATTGATTTTGAATCAACAATTGGTGAAGAACATGAAGTGGTGTGTGGTGAATCTGAAGATGAGGAAAATCTAAATTTAATGGTGTGTGGTGAATCTAAAGATGGAAGGAAAGAAAAGTCCCAAGTTTTGAATTTGGATAGTAGAGGCTCCTTTCCTCATTCTCATAAGTCTGCAGATTTATCACATGGATTAATTAGTAAAGAAGTCATCTAGCATTGGCATTCAAGATATAAAGGTTGGGCCTAACCATCACACAAAAAAGGTGCTTGTATCCATTTAAAATTTATCACCAGGGTATGACCATAATTCTGAGTTCATAACAGTGACATAACTCCACTACCTCAAGATATGATAGCCTTTGATCAAGAAGAGAACAATGATTTACATCCTATATTTGAGGGTACACATGGTGAAAGCATGGGACATGATGGGAATGATACAAATCATCATAATTAATAAAAGAATTCTTTCCAACATTAGGGTACCCACAGATCAAAATAGTCCTGGTATTTGGGTCAATAGACGACAACCTTTCCATATGCTGCCTCACTTGTTTGAGGTAAGCCAAAATCGGTCCAATTATTTTAACAATGGTACACATCCATCCAAGTGCAAAAACCTTCAAATATTTTTAGCGGTAAAGAGAATCCCCATATTTTATCAGCCTAACATAGTCTTTGGCCACTTTGGCAATGAGAACCTCAAAATAGAGAAAAGAAACTTAGTAAAACCAGTCTATGCCATTGTTTTTGAGGGTAAAATCATGATAAGAACCTCTCAAACCTATCCAAACATGTAAGATTGTCTTTAAATACTTTATTGATCTCTTTTAAACATTAACCAAATCAAAACTACATTTTAATCCACACACAATAACCCAAAATGAAGGGTTTTGAATCTTTTAATGAATCTCATTCACTGGTAACGCATGGACAATCAAACCACTAGTCTCCAAAGCATTCAATAAGTGAATATGAATGTTTGAAAACTACTCCCAACAATTATTAAACAAAATAAAGTATTTTTAAGAATTGTTGGGACTAGTCCTTTGGCGTGTATTAAACAGAATAGAATTTTCAACATATTATTATCATTCTATTTCTTTGTTGTAAACATGCCATTGGTTTAGTTTTAATCTACTGGTGTCGTGCCCTAGCCCATGCTTTATCTCCATTATTTGATGTTATTCACTATTTTGCAATGTTGACTGTGGTTATCAAATGGAAAAAATAGAAAAAAAAATTTAACACGAATTTTTTTTTACAAAACTGAACCAATGGCATGTTTACAACAAAGAAATAGAATGATAATAATATGCTAAAAATTCTATTATGTTTAATACACACCAAAGGACCAGTTGTATGAAATTGTCAATCACATAGCATTTCACTATTTTATGAGTGGATTGTGTAGGAACGGTTAACATTAAACAAGGAGAAAACTCCTCAACACATCTTGGAAACCATTGAATTCAATAATAAATGAAACCTAACACCAACACTATTCCTTCCATTCACTTATACCAAGAATAAAGCATTTAACCCATTCAACATTACATATAATCATTAGACAGTTACATTTCTTGACTGTGTAGAGGAACAGTCACGACCAAAATGATCAAAATTACTTTCACCCTTGCACAAGCTATTCCAAACTTCAAGTAAAATGAGAAATATGCTATATCAAATCATTCATATTCATAGTAAGCATTCCAAGGATCATTTTTTCAATGAACCCTCTGACTGTACCCCTGCAGCAGAGAAAGGAAACCTCAAAATAGAGAAAGGAAATTAGTAAAACCAGTCTATGCCACTGTTTGTGAGGGTACAGTCATGATAAGTGCCTCTCAAAGATCTTTAAACATGTAAGAATGTCTTTAAATACTTTATTGATCTCTTCTAAATATTAACGCATGGATAGTCAAACCAGTAGTCTCCAAAACATTCAATAAGTGAATATGAATGTTTCAAAACTTTCCTCTCAACTTCCCCAACCACTCCTAAATGGTTAGAGGGATTAGTTGAGTGTAGACACTAAAACTTCTTAAACATACTTCATCTGATATGATGCATTGTAATATAAAAAAATGTGAATCCAAACATTTCAAAATAGTGAATCGATATCCTTGAGCACAAGCACCAATAACATCAAATAATGGAGATAAAGCACGGGCTAGGGCACAACACCAGTGGAATGTGGTCATTTTAGTGGGCATTCATGATCAAATAAAATGCAATGTATTTGAAATTTGTGGTCGAATATGATGCCAGAGGCTTGAAAGACATTGCTCGTCAAAGATACCAATCAAAGATGAAGAAATCACATACCTTCTCTTACACTCAGCTTTCATGAAGGAATATTTGATATCCAAATCTTCCTTGTACCACACAAAGAACATGCCATTGGTTCAATTTAGCATGTTATTATCATATCAGATAAAGTATGTTTAAGAATTGTTGGTAAGGATAGGAATAGTGGAGATTCTAGAAATATCCCTCTAACCAATTAGGAGTGGTTGGGGAAGTTGAGAGGAAAGTTTTCAAACATTCATATTCACTTATTGAATGCTTTGGAGACTACTGGTTTGACTATCCATGCGTTACCAATGATTGAGATGTGTTACCCAATTTTGAAGGGTCACTAGTTGAGGGGATAGTCAAGGTCTGGATGTTGATAGTGAATTCCTTGAGAGAAGGGGGATTGTGAAATACTTGTTATCATTATATTGTATATTTACAATATGTTTGGATGCAGGGCTAACCAAGAGAATGAAGGATCACTCACTGATTGCATGATAACCCATTTTTGAAGGGTCACTAGTTGAGGGGACAGTCAAGGTCTGGATGTTGATAGTGAATTCCTTGAGGGAAGGGGGATTGTGTAAGACTTGTCATCATTGTATTGTGTATTTCCAATATGTTTGGATGCAGGGTAGACCAGGAGAATGAAGGATCACTCACTGATTGCATGATAACCTAGTTTGGAAGGGTCACTGGTTGAGGGGATAGTCAAGGTCTGGATGTTGATAGTGAATTCCTTAAGGGAAGGGGGATTGTGAAAGACTTGTTATCATTATATTGTGTATTTCCAATATGTTTGGATGTAGGGTAGACAAGGAGAATGAAGGATCACTCACTGATTATATGATAACCCAATTTTGAAGGGTCACTGGTTGAGGGGACAATCAAGGTCCAGATGTTGATAGTGAATTCCTTGAGGGAAGGGGGATTGTGAAAGACTTGTTATCATTGTATTGTGTATTTCCAATATGTTTGGATGTAGGTCAGATCAGGAGAATGAAGGATCACTCACTAATTGCATGATAACCTGATTTTGAATTGTCACTAGTTGAGGGGACAGTCAAGGTCTGGATGTTGATAGTTAATCCCTTGAGGGAAGGGGGATTGTGAAAGAATTTTTATCATTGAATTGTGTATTTCCAATATGTTTGGATGTAGGGAAGACTAGGAGAATGAAGGATCACTCACTAATTTCATGATAACTTGATTTTGAAGGGTCACTAGTTGAGGGGATAGTCAAGGTTCAGATGTTGATAGTGAATTCCTTGAGGGAAGGGGGATTGTGAAAGACTTTTTATCATTTTATTGTGTATTTCCAATATGTTTTGATGCAGGGAAGACCATGAGAATGAAGGATCACTCACTAATTGCATGATAACTAGGTTTTGAAGGGTCACTGGTTGAGGGGATAGTCAAGGTCCCGATGAATGGGCCATTCGAGGACCCTATTTCTTTGTATTAATTTCTATTCAAATTAGATGCATGGATTTCTTGGGAATTATCAGCTTCTATGTATCCTGCAACTGCATCCGTAAATTTGCATATACTTCTCTAGGGTTGTAAGCCACTTAGGGATCAAAATAGAGAAAATAAATTAAAATCATTCTTTGTCCTATTTCCTTTTAACAAAGTTTCAACTATTAATGATAGAATACATTTGATGCCCTAAGCTATCAATATAAATGGCATGTAGCTAGAAGCTCATGGGTTGTCCATTTGATAACCATAGTCAACATTTCAAAAAAATGGATATCCTTGAGCACAAGCATCAAAACATCAAATAATGGAGTTAAAGCACAGGATAGGGCATGACACCAGTACAATGTGGTCATTTCAGTGAGCATCTTAGCAATATACAATGGCATCATTAAACATGCCAGTAATATCAACAAATGTGAATCCAAAAATTTGAAAATAGTGAATCGATATCCTTGAGCACAAGCACCAATAACATCAAATAATAGAGATAAAGCATTGGCTAGGGCATGACACCAGTAGAATGTGGTCATTTCAGAGATCATTCTGTTGGAAATATTCAAGAATTAACCAAGTTACTGAGAGGGGAGGGGTGAATCAGTAACTTCAAATTTTTTTATATCAATATCAGATGTATTAACATATAGTTCACTTTATCCTTTTGCATATAGAAAACATGAAACATAAAAGCATTCACAACAATGACACATAGATTTGGTTACCCAGAAACCTTCCAAAAGAAAGTAAAACTGGGGTGGGGATGAAACCCACAAAGCTTTAATACTGTAGTATAAAGTTGGCCGGTTAAGGCTTACATTGATCACTTCTGATGATCTACCTTGCTAGGAGCAATAAGGATTGTGAAATCCACCATGTTAAAGGATTTTTACAAACTTACAAAAGAAGTATGTACTCGGTAAAGAGATTTTACAAAAGATTGTTAAGTCTACCTGGTTAGAGGATTTTAGTACTGATTCACTAGTTAAAATGAAATAGTATATCTCTTACTTTGCAACTGGATTGCTGAATGAGATTCGCTGATGTACTGATCATCTTCTGTGATGAATTTGTCTCTGCTGCTCCTTATGTATAGTAGCCCTTTGTAATTCACTAGTTTCTGCCTTTTATCTCCCCTTTTTATTCCACATTCATACTACTTGGTATTTGTACAACATTTTTTATATACAAGTCTAAACAATTAATTACAATTACAAAGTTGGCTTAACAAATAAGCATAAGTGCTACTAAGTCGGCCCAAGTATGGTTACACAGTTCTTGCAAACTAACTCAGTGACTTTCTGATACTCGGCATCCACTGCATTACTCGGCATCATCATGCACTCGGTAGAAGTGAAGGCTCGGTTCATACTAACCACTCGGTAAGTTTCAAACTCAGAAAATACTTGTGACTCGGTAGACATAATGTCACTCGGTTTACACTGTCCTGCTCAGTTTGCACTATCCTGCTCGGTTTGCACTGTTCTACTCAGTTTGCATTGTCCTACTCAGTTTGCACTGTTCTGCTCGGTTTGCACTATTCTGCTCGATTTGCACTATTCTTCTCGGTTTGCACTCAGGATGCAAATAAGTGTTGTCACTAGTGGCAATCCTGCTTAATGCCAACACATTCATGATCAAATAAAATGCAATGCATTTAAAATTTGTGGTTGAATATGATGTGAGAGGCTTGAATGATGAAGAAATCACATACCTTCTCTCGTGCTTAGCTTTCACTCCTTTTCTCCTGCTCCTCTATCCAATCGAAATAAAAATGATTTGGCACTTCACTTTTTTTTTTATGTATACCCTGAACCTGTCAGAATTCTAATGGTCAATTTAAAACCCATAGGAATACTAACACCATAGGGGCCTATTTAAAAAAACAACAACAAATTCATTAAAAAAAATTACTCGTTGAAAGTTTCTGTTGAAATTTGGCCCCAAATGTAGTAGTGCATCCATTTGATAGACTTTAAATTTCTTATGTGAAACATATGCAAGTAACATGCAAACTCCTTCCAATCTAGCAATGGGTGCAAAAGTTTCACCATAATCAATGCCTTCTTCCTGTGCATATCCCTTGCAAACTAGGCTAGCTTTGTTTCTTGTAACCTCTCCATTCTCATTTAGCTTATTTATGAAAATCCATTTAGTACTGATAACATTCTTATCTTTTGGTCTAGGTACTAAAGTCCATGTCTTGTTTTTCTCAATTTGTTCTATTTCTTCATTCATTGAATTTATCCATTCATTATTCTCAAGTGCAACCTTAACATTCTTCGGTTCAAACTCACAAAATAAGCATGTATTATGTCTTAACTTACTTCTTGTCAGCATGCCAGCTTTCTTGTCTACAATGATTTGGTTCTCAGGATGATGCCTTCTGACAAATCTTGCTAGCACTTGATCTCTCCTTTGTTCTTCATTTTGTTCAGGTTCAATTCCTTGCTTGGTATCTTCTTCTTGTTCCTCAGTTTCTCTTTGCTATTCCTCGATGTTATGTTCCTGATGCTTGGTTAACTCAACTTGTGGCTTCGCTAGGTACTCTGGATGCTCAACATAAGTGAATCTACCATAGTCTTCCGGATCCTTATTTCTTTCTTCCTCATTTTTATCATAAAATTCATCAACTCTGACATTAGCACTTTCAATCATCTTATTAGTGACCTTATTCAAATACTTTTAAGCTTTTCTTTTAGTAGAATATCCAAGAAATATTCCCTCATCCCCTTTAGAGTCATATTTCTTATTTCTACCATCTTTCAAAATAAAACATTTTCTACCAAAAATTATGAAGTAACTTAGACTCGGTGTGTAACCAAACCATAACTCATAGGGTATTTTGTTTGTGTCTTTCTTCAATTGTACTTAGTTCAGAACATATACAACTGTGCTAACTACCTCTCTCCAGTATGATTGTGCAAGATTCTTTTCTAACATCAGTGTCCTTGCACAATCAACAATTGATTTGTTTCTCATTTCAGTAATCCCATTATGTTGTGGTGCTCTCGATGTAGAAACCTATCTTTTTATGACATGCTCATTACAATTGTTAGTGAATTCATTAGAAATAAACTCACCACCTCTATCAGACCTCAAGAATTTTAGTTCTTTCCTGGTTTCTTTTTCTACTTTTTCTTTGTACCATTTAAACATTTTAAATGCCTTAGATTTCTCTTTTAAAAACATTACAGTCATCAATCTAGTGTAATCATCAACAAAAAAAAATAAAATATCTATCTCCGTAGTAGCTCTGAGTTCTCATGGGACCACATAGGTCAGTGTGAACTAACTCCAAGATTCTTTTAGTTGAATATTCTTTACACTTAAAACTAGATTTTTTCATTTTCCCATTTTGACATTCATGACACATAACATGATCAGACTTTGTTAGGCTAGGTAGACCTCTAACCTTTTTCTTTCTACTGATCTTAATCATGTTATCAAAATTTACATGACATAACCTTTTATGCCATAACCATGCATCCTCATTTTTCATCAGTAAACAAGAAGTCTCAGCATTGTCAAGATAAAATAAGTTACCTTTAGATTGTCCTACTTTGACAAGCTTTCCACTTTCATCAAATATCTTTACCTTCTTATTTTCAAAAGATACTCAGTGACCTAAATTGTTAAGTTGTGCCACACTTAGCAAATTGTAATTCAGTCCTTTTAACCAATAAGTATTATCACATTTGATTTTATCATTTATCAATAAAGATCCTTTTCCTCTAACCATACATGGTGTATCATTACCCATTCTTTCTAATCCTCCATTATAATGCTCAAGATGATCAAAATTTTCTTTATCACCAATCATGTGTTGTGTACAACCACTATCAATGATCCAAGTATCATTTTTACTAACTTTAGTAATGAGTGTTGTTTCTACATACCTTTCTTCTTCCTTAGAATCATCCTCCACTGCAACAAATACTACTTCAACATCATCATCTGTGTTGGTATCAATATCATTCTCTTTAACAATGTAACATACATTTTTTCCCTTATTTATGTGATCTTGGTTATCTTTTTTGTAGTGTTGATAACTTTTGTTGTTTCTCCTTCCATAGCTTTGTTCACCAGATCAGTCTTTGTTTCTATCTTCTTCTTTCCTATTCGGGCATCTAGCAGCAATATGGCCAACTTCTTTACAGTTAAAACATGCTAATGGTAATTTACCCATATATCTACCTTTACCTTTAGGTAATCTCCGGGCCATAAGAGCTTCAAGTTCATCAAGCTCATCATTATTATTGCTATCATTGTCATTATTTATATTATGTCTACTACTAGACTTACCGATCTTCAGAGAAGACATGAAAGCAGACTCAACAGACAGTACAACACTATTATCAAAATTGTTCAACTCAAAAGTTGTTAGCTTACCAATTAGACTATCAAGAGTAAGATTATTGCTAGGTGCAGACCTCATTTCATGTATAAAAGATATTCTGATTGCATAAGCAGGCAGCAAGGTTCTTAGAATTTTACTTACCACTGTATCTTTATCAATGACACCACTAGATCCTCTGATAGCATTGACTACCTCCTTTATTCAATTTGTATACTGTACTATGTTTTCTCCTTCCTTCATTTTCATATCGTCAAACTTTCCTCTTAGGCTTTCAGCTTTGGCTCTCTTGACATTAACATCACCACCATAGACTTGAACAAGTTTATCCCACATTTCCTTTACAGTAGTGTAATCTTTGACATCCTCGAATTCGACATTAGATAGAGCAGTAGAAATCTCTATCATAGTAATGTTGTGTTCATGTCGATCTTTTAGTTGATCAAGAGTCAATGGTCCATTCGTCGGTTGTAAGTAGCCATTTTCAAGTAGATGTAAGGTAGAATCTCCGATTCTGGATATATGAAGTTTCATTTGACTTTTCCATATAGTAAAGTTGTCCTTGTTCAACTTTGACACCTCCCTCTTATAAATCTTGTGATTTTTCTATTGAAGTCCTTAAAACTCTATTCCAAGAAACCAATGCTCTAATACCAATTGTTAGAATAAATAAGAGGGGGGGTGAATCAGTTAGATTAGTTATCCTACAATCCCAAATCTTAAGATGTAACTTTAAAAATAATTTCAACAAATTCTGCAGCTCGGTAACATAAACTCTTAAACTATATGTGCCTTTACCGATTACCAATTAATTAACTCACAATAATTACTGATCAAATCAAATATGTAGTATGTAAAGTATGACAATAAAGAAATCATCACAGAAACACATAACATAATGATTTAATGTGGAAACCATGTTAAGGGAAAAACCACTTGGGACCGGTAACCCAAAATAATTTTCACTCTTTTGAAGTGAGATCGGTGAAGAGCCAACTGTGTTAAAGGTTACAAACACACTATTAGGTGTGACCTTGTTAGAGGATTTAAGACTAATAGTTATTGTTCAACCAGCATTCACTATGGGGTCGATAGGATAACAATGTACATTCATTGAATGACATAGGGGCATAACATAAGATGGTTAAGTCCACTCAGTTAAGAGATTTTTCTATATCAATGGTTAAACTAAAATATTAGTTGATTTGATTACAATACAACTTATCTTTTAGATGTTCAGATCTATTCTAAGCCCATACAAATCCTCTTATCAATATATCAATTCACTTCCTTAACTTACTTTCACTTGGTAATAGCTCTTTGACGCTCATTACTATTCTACAATTCGGTTCTCCTTCAACCAGTCTAATCAAGCATGCATTAAACTGTATTCATGTGAAATCTCTGCAGTCTTCTTTCTTTCGGCATGTTTCAATAAATAAACTCATATCTCTTATATAGACAGATAAACCATTTTCATATCAACCATCAGATTTTTCTACTTAATCTCCTTCATAGATTTTGCCTCTTAAACCTTCCTTGGCAGTTGTGTTAGTAACATGTTTCAATTCCATCCTTTAGATCTTCTCTGAATTTTGTGAGTCGTGGATCTTATAACAAAATTTATCCTCAATCTCAAAATCATAACAATTTCCAACTCATCAATTTCTGTCGGCTAAACTTAAGCATTTAATAATTTCATCCATAGTTGGTTAACAAAGAAATGCATTAGTGAACACAAGCTCGGTTAATACTATTGCTTGGTATACACTACACTGGCTCGGTGTATATTGAAGTGCTTCATTTACCAACCACATTGCCTTGTACATTTTTCTTCCTTCTCCATAATAGATTAATGAAACATAATCAAGTCAACAATATGAAGTCATAGACTCATCAATAAGTTACCCATAGTATTCCTTATCCTCATCTATTATATCCATCTTCCTCTATGTAGATATATCAGTTCTTCATCTCTTCTCTCCTTTTTACATATGTTTAGATATTTGTAACTAACATGATAAGTACTGTCAAACTAGTTAACATCAATGACAACATAATGATTGATTTAATTATCTTACATATCATTTTAGTACTCGATGATCTCTAATCACTGATCTTCAAGTCATTCAGGTATTCAATCAGTTGTAGTTCATCATATTATCCATGTCATCTATGGATTTATTGAGTGTAGGGAACATAATATAACTATCCAGTTCTGCCTTCCATTCTTCCTTTGACTTATCTTCACCATCATCCATAATAAAAGAAGGGGGATTCAAACTCCTAATGATAGTAAATATCCTATAGGATTTTTAGATTTCCAAATGATACATGTGATGTTGCAATAGAAAGTCACCTATCTTGAGGATTTTTTCATTAGCCTCCTCAAAGACCTCAACCCATTGACCATTGTCTGTGATATGTGTTAGAATAACATAGAGGGGGGTGAATTAGTTAGATCAGTTATCCTATAGTCCCAAATACAAAAATGTACCTTATCAAATAATTCCAACAAATTATGCAGCTTGATAACATAAAATATCAATCTGTTTGTTCACCTTACCGATTACCAACATATAACTAATTGTGATTACTGACCAAATCAATTATGTAGTATGTAAAGTATGATAGAAAAAAAATCATCACAAATAACACATAACACAATGATTTAACGTGGAAACCTTGTTAAGGGAAAAACCACCTGGGACCGGTAACCCAAAATAATTCGCTCTTCTGAAGTGAGCTCGGTGAAGAGCCAACCCTATTAAAGGTTACAAACAAACTATTAAGTGTGACTTGGTTAGAGGATTTAACACTAACAGTTAAATTTTGATGAACATTCACTATGGGGTCAACAAGATAACAATGTACATTCTCTGAATGACATAGGGTAGAATATAAGACTGTTAAGTCCACTTGGTTAAGAGATTTTCTGAATCAATTGTTAAACTAATACAGTATGATCTGATTCAAATACAACTCAATTGTAGATATTTAGATATATGCTAAGCCCATACAAATCCTTTGATCAATAAGCTAATTCACTTAATCAATATTCTTCAACTTACTTCACTCAATAAATGGTTCTTTGACACTTGGTTAACTCTGTAGTTGGATTCTTTCAATAACCAGTCTAATTAGACATGCATGAATAGCCTTCACGTGATATCTCTGCAGTCTTTTTCTTCCAACATGTTTTAATAATGAAACTCATATCTCTTAAATAGACAAGTAAACTATTTTCATATCAGCCATTAGATTTTTCCGCTTAATCTCCTTCCTCCATTTTTCCTCTTAAGGCTTCCTCGATAGATGTGTCATTAACACATTTCAATCTCATCCTTTAGATCTTTTCCAAATTTTATCAGTCATGGATCTCATAAAAAACTTAATCCTTAATCCTAAAAATCATAACAATTCTAGCTCATCAAATTTAGTCGGCTGTTCTTTGCATTTAATGTTTCCATCCATACTCGATTAATATATAAATGCATCGGTGATAACTAGTTTAACTAGCTCGGTTGATACTGTCAGTTGGTATACACTGCACTGGCTCGGTGTATACACAAATCTTCAATTACTGAAAACATTTCCTTATTCAATTTCAAATCTCTTCTTCAAAATAGATTAATGTAACATGCTCAAGTCAAAAATATAAAGCCATAGACTCATCAATAAGTTACCCAATGGTTACCTTATCCTTATCTATCATATCCATCTTTTTCATATGTAGATATCTCAGTTCTTCATCTTTTCTTCCACAAACAGATGTTCAGATGTTTGTAACTAACAAGATAAGTACTATCAATACTATTTGACATAAATGACAACATATTGACTGATTTAATCATCTTACATATCATTTCAGTACTCGGTGATCTCTAATCATTGTTTCTTTTGTTCATTCAGATATTCAATTAGTTGTAGTTCATCAATCTCTCCCTTTCCCATTGATGGCAACACAAGCAATATGAAAATATGCCAAACACATACCAAACATGTATTCTACAACTATGCAAGTCAATGGTGTAGCTTAGTAAGCTCAAATTTAATATGTTTAATCACTATAAAACATAATAGCATTACAAGTGTAGACTCTCCCTTTAGATTTGATCTTTTTAGCTCTCAGATTCCCTTTGTTCTCAGCAACAAATATTCAAGTCTCTCCCTTTTTGTGTGTTCTCAGTAATTGATTTCCCCATTTTTTCATATTTATTTTCTCTCCCTTTGACAACAATGCCAAAGAAAATAAACCAACAGCTCTGCACCAGCCAAGTATTCTCTATTGTTCAGTTCATATCATGTACCTTTAGTGTACAGATAAATTTTTTGATGTTCCAGCTACTACAATCTTTCACAACCTTAGACAAAATCCAAAGTGTTAGCTATGTGCATCAATATGAATGATCTTTTGATAAGTTTAGGTTGATGCAAACTCCAAATCACATCAGTGATCAGTAGACAGGGGACGGACCCCAAGTCCAGCTCTCAAATATTCAAATGTGTCCTTTGGTAATGGTTTAGTAAAGATGTCAACAAGTTGTTCCTTAGATGTTACAAATTCTAGTTGTACTTGCTTCTCTTGAACTTGTTCTCTTAAGTAGTGATACTTAATAGATATATGATTTGTCTTCTAATGAATCATAGGATTCTTTGAAATATTTATAGCACTAGCATTGTCACAATATATAATCATCGGGTCAGTGATTACCTCATTCATTCCTTCCAACACTTGTCTGATGCAAGCTATATTTGAATAGTTTGTAGAAACAACAAAATACTCTACTTCAATAGTGGACTGAGAAATGCATGCTTTTTTATTGCTAATCTAGTTCACAAGCCTTTCCCCTAAAAAGAATGCTCCATGGGTTGTGCTCTTCCAGTCATCTATGTTTCTAGCCCAATCTGCATCAGTGTAAACTTTTAGTTCAAATTTTTCTTCCAATGTGTACCATAATCCACAATCCTCTATTTTCTTCAGGTATCTTGAGATTCTCTTTACAACAACCATATGTGAATCTTTAGGATTGGCAGAAAATCTTGCCACAATCCCCACTGAATGTGCAATATTAAGCCTACTGTGTACAACATACATCAATTTACCAATCATAGATCGGTACAGAGTCTGATTTACCTTGGTAGATTCATCATCCTTTGTCAATTTATAGCCAATCACCATTGGTGTTCCCAAAGGTTAATATCTTCCATGCCAAAAATTTTCAATACTTCTTTAATATATTTTTATTGTGTGATGAAAATCCCATCTTTTTGCTATATAATCTGCAAACCTAGAAAGAATTTAATCTCTCCAAACATAGACATCTCAAATTCCTTTCTCATTTCATCAGCAAAAGATTTGCAAATCTGATCTTGTCCACAAAAGATTATATCATCAACAAATATTGTAGTAATCAAAATGTTTTCATCAGAATATCCTTTCATGTACATATTACTATTTTTACTAGTTCTTACAAAGCTAATACTTATAAGATAAGCATGTAATCTTTCATACCATGCCCTCGGTGCTTGCTTTAGTCCATATAAAGCTTTGTGCAGTCTACATACCATATGTTTTTGATTCAGATCAACAAAGCCTTTAGGTTGTTCTATGTAGACCTCCTCCTCAAGAATTCCATTCAAAAATGTTGATTTCACATCCATTTGATATACCTTAAATCCCTTATGTGTAGCATAGGCAAGAAATATTTGAACTCCTTCCAATCTAGCAACAGGTGCAAAGGTTTCACCATAATCAATACCTTCTTCTTGTGCATATCCTTTGCAAATAAGTCTTTCCTTATTCCTTGTAACTTCTCCATTCTCATTCAGCTTATTCCTAAAAATCCACTTAGTACCGATAATATTTTTATCTTTAGGTCTAGGCACTAAGGTCCATGTTTTATTCTTTTCAATTTGTTCAATCTCCTCATTCATAGCATTTATCCATTCCTCATTTTCAAGTGCATCCCTAACAATCTTCAATTCAAACTCACAAACTAAGCATGTGTTATGTATTAACTTACTTCTTGTCAGCATGCCAACTTTCTTATCTCCAATGATTTGTTTCTCAGGATGGTGTCTTCTGAAAAATCTTGCTAGCACTTGATCTCTCCTCTGTTGATCATTTTATTTAGGTACAATTTCCTGCTCGAGTGCTTCTTCCTGATTCTCAGTTTCCATTTGCTGATTCTTGTTAGCATTTTCCTGATGCTCGGTAGACTTAGCCTACGACTTTGGTAGATACTTTGGATCTTCAAAATAAGTGAACCTACCATAGTCTTCTGGCTCCTTCATGCTTTCTACATCATTCTTGTCAACAAAATCATCAACTTTTACATTAGCACTTTCTATCATCTTATTAGTAACTTTGTTCAGACATTTAAAAGCTTTAATTTTAGTAGAATATCCTAAGAATATTCCTTCATCATCTTTAGAGTCAAATTTTCCATTCCTATCATCTTTCATAATATAACACTTGCTACTGAAAATTCTGAAATAACTTTTTCTCAGTGTGTAACCAAACCATAACTCGTAGGGTGTCTTGTTTGTGTCTTTCTTTAGTTGAACTTGGTTCAGGACATATACAACTTTGCTAACTGCCTCTCTCTAGTATATTTATGCAACATTCTTCTCAATCATCAATGTTCTAGCACAATAAAAAATAGATCTGTTTCTCCTTTCAGCAATTTCATTCTATTGTGGTGTTCTAGGTGCAAAAACTTGTCTTTTTATACCATGCTCATTACAGAAGTTAGTGAATTCATCAGAAAAAAAACTCACCTCCTCTATCAAACCTTAAGCATTTCTATTCTTTTCTGGTTTCTTTTTCTACTTTAGCCTTATACCATTTAAACAACTTGAATGCCTTAGATATTTCTTTTAAGAACATAATTGTCATCAATCTAGTATAGTCATCAACAAACAAAATAAAGTATCTATCTCCATAGTAGCTCTGAGTTCTCATGAGACCCCATAGGTTGGTGTGAACCAACTCTAATATTCCTTTAGATGAGTAGTCCTTACTTTTAAAACTAGATTTTTTAATCTTTCCTTTTTGACATTGATGACACATAACATGATTAGGTTTGGTTAGGCTAGGCAATCCCCTAACTTTTATCTTTTTACTAATCTTAATCATGTTATCAAAATTTACATGACATAACCTCTTATGGCATAATCATGCATCTTCATTTTTCACCAGCAAACAATAAGTCTCGGCATTGTCAAGATAAAATAAATTTTTGATTGTCCTCATGTTCGGACAAGCTTTCCATTTTCATCATAGATTTTTGCCTTCTTGCTTTCAAATTCCACATGGTGACCTGAGTTATTAAGTTGTGGCACACTCAAAAAATTGTAATTTAGTCCTTTTACCCAATATGCATTATCACATCTAATTATATCATTCAAAAGAATAGATCCTTTTCCTTTAACCATGCAAGGTGTGTCATTTCCTATTTTTACTGATCCTCCATTATAATGCTCAAGATGATCAAACTTATCTTTATCACCAGTCATGTGATGTGTAAAGCCACTATCAATGATCCAAGTATCATTTTTACTAACTTTAGAAATGAGTGTTGTTTCTACATACCTTTCCTCCTCTTCAAAATCATCTTTCATTACAACAAACACTGCCTCTATATCATCATCAGTGTCAATGTCGGTGTCATCTTCTTCAACTAGATAGCATGCCTTTTTACCCTTATCTTTGTGATCTCGATCATCTCTTTTGCAGTGTTGATAAAATCTGTTGTTCCTTCTTCCATAGCTTCCTTCACCAGATCAGTCTCTATCTTTATCTTCCTCTTTCCTATTGGGACATCTAGCAGCAATATGGCCATCTTCTTTACAATTAAAACAAGCTAAAGGTAACTTTCCCTTATATGTACCTTTACCTTTCTGCGGTCTTCGGGATATAAGAGCTTCAAATTCATCAAGCTCATCATCAATATTACTATCACTTTCATTCCTTATATTATGCTTACTGCTAAATTTACCAATCTTCAAAGAAGACATAAAAGTAGACTCAACACTCGGTACCACACTATTATCAAAATTGTTTAGCTCAAAAGTTGTTAACTTTCCAATCAGACTATCAAGAGTAAGAGTGCTATTAGGTGTAGACCTCATTTCATGAATAACAGATATTCTAATTGCATATGTAGGCAATAAGGTTCTTAGTATTTTACTTACCATTGTATCTTCCTCAATGATACCACCAGCTCCTCAGATAGCATTGACTACCTCTTTGATTTGGTTTGAATACTGTGTAATGTTCTCTCCTTCCTTCATTTTCATATCATCAAATCTACCTCTCAAGCTTTTAGCTCTGGCTCTCATCACATTTGCATCACCACCATAGACTAGAGCAAGTTTATCCCACATTTTCTTCGCAGTAGTGTAGTCCTTGACATCCTCAAATTCAGCATCAGATAGAGAAGCAACAATCTCTATCATAGTAATATTATGTTCATGTCGATCTCTCAATTGATAAAGAGTCAAAGGACCTACCATCAGTTGGATGTATCCATTGTCAAGTAAAGGTATAGAAGATTCCCCAATTCCAGATATGTGAAGTCTCAACTGACTTTGCCATGTAGTAAAGTTGTCTTTGTTCAGCTTTGACACTTCCCTCTTATACATCTTGTAATCTATCTACTGAAGTCCTTAAAACTTTGTTCCAAGCAACCAATAAGCTCTGATACCAATTTTTAGAATAATTGAGAGGGGGGGTGAATCAGTTAGATCCATTATCCTATAGTCCCAAATACAAAGATGTACCTTATCAAATAATTCCAACAAATTATGCAGCTCGGTAACATAAAATATCAATCTATCTGTTCACTTTACTGATTACCAATAAATAACTAAATGTGATTACCAACCACATCAATTATGTAGTATGTAAAGTATGATAGCAAAACAATCATCACAAATAACACATAACATAATGATTTAATGTGGAAACCTTGTTAAGGGAAAAACTACCTAGGATTGGTAACCCAAAATAATTCACTCTTCTAAAGTGAGTGTTAGCCCATTTTCCTATCATAGCCAAAATCCTAAGAAAATGGTCTATTCTTGCAAAATTTTGTGAAAATTGTCTTGCCCTAGCTGCAGCTTGTTTTTATTTGTGAAGAAAATCTATCAGGTTTCATGGCCTACAAACTTAGCTAGGGATAGTTCAAGATTTCATCAAGCTCTAGTCAAGATCGCATGTGCTCAAGTGTTCAAACCAGTAAGAAATTGCAATTTTAAGGTCTGAGAAATAGGTCTTTTCCATGAATAAGGGTTTCAAAATTTGTCTAAGTCCAGAAAAACCCCAGCTTTGTTCTATTTTCTCATTACCTTTTCGGGCCACTAAATGTACCTTTTTGCACATGTTTTATTTCCCAGCCCAGGTAGTTTAGTCTTCTATTTAATGATTACGCAACTACAATGGTCACAAATTCTCCTAGTCCTGGTGGTCAATGGCTTAACATCTAGTGACCTGGTGGGTGGTTTTGTCTTCCTTTAGTTGTGCAATCTCCAGATATCTGGTCAAGGCAGCAATCATTCAAAGATTCAACGAGGACCGTCAATGTTGATCTTGATCAATGGCTAGCACGTGTTCTCAAGATGGAATCAGGGTTAAGCAAGGCACCCAACAATCTAGAAAACACTACATTTGTGTATTCTCCAAATATAACCCTAGTTAAGAAAAGGATTGAGCGATCTGGTGAATGCCCTCAGTCGCGTGTTCTCCAGATCCATGATGAGTTAAGGCAAGGTCTTGGCTATTCAATGATAGCCACAGAATGAGGACAAGATCAATTACTGGTGCTTGATCTTGAGATATAACTAGGGTTAAGTAAATGATCTGGTGGCTTGGTGAATAAAGGATTTCATGTGTTCTTGTGATTTAACTAGGGTTAGGCCAAACATTAAGCGATCATGAGAATGCTTTGGTCGCTGGATCACCAAATAGAGTTGGGTTAAAGATCAAGGTTTCAAGATTGAATCTGGGTCGTTGATGCAGATATGATCAGGTGGTAGTCACTTGTTCGCTAGATGGAACCCAGAGTTAAGAAAAGGCTCAGAAATCATGTGAATGATTCATTCACATGATCACCTGATTAGACCAAGGTTAAGGTTTTCATTGGGCGACTTGGAAAAATCCTTCAGTCGCGTGTTCGCTGGATGACTAGGGGTTAAGGAAAGCTTGCTAAGGTTAAGATAAAGACTTTGTAGGTCAAGTTTGATCCAATGGAGGTTATGATTCTACAAAGGAAATGTGCTTGAGAGATAGTGATCATAGATTTGTGATAGTCGCCCGATCTTCCAAGAGATAAAGACCAAGGTCAAGGTGGGTTTGTTGCCAGGTCATGTTGAGGTGCTCATTTATATTGATTGGCCAAGGGAAATGATGATGTGGTCAGATAATTTTAAAAGGCTCAATTGACTATTTTTATGATTTATAACAGCTACCTGATGTGCTAGGAAAGATAAGATCAATGACCGTGTTTTAAACCTTTTTGACTAGCCGTTGCTCCTAGGATTTGAATCTTTGCTAGGGTTTTTGCAGGGTTTTGATACAATGAGCCACAAATGACAAAGGGCAGATCGGATTTAATTTTTTGGGACAGTTGCAGGTAAAGAAATGATGAAAAAGATATTGGTGGCCATTGCATGTTGATTTTGTTTCCCGAGGTGCAATGTCGAGTTAATGCTGAGGAATGATGTTTTGACATGGGTGGCTAGGGTTTGTTGGATGTTAGAATTATTTCCATGCCATGTACACACAAGTTTTCTTTGGCAGTCCTGACATTTAATTTTGTTTTTCCTGCAACAAGAAATCTGTTCAATTTGTAATTGCAGTTAGCATGTTGATGATGAAACCCATATAATTGTACATCAGATTTGATCTGATTCTTCCCAAGTTTCTAGGCTGTCTTGATTGCTTTCATTTCTTGTTGTACTTGGTAATTGTAGACCTAATTTTTTCCTAAATGATCTGTAGCTTGTTGCAATCCTTTTTAAGGATTTCCAAGATCATTTAGAAGGGTTCCAATTTTTTTTGGTAATCTCAAGGGGTTCCAATTTCCCTGGTTCCATGAATGGTATTCTTCCTGTAAATATATTGCCTTTTTCTCTGCATATGGGGTGTTCCCTCTTTCCTTTCTAGCTTGGAGAATAAAATATAGGTTTTATCAATTTGTCTTATGAATAAGATTTCAATATTTTCATACTACTATCAGATTGTCTCCATTTGATTCTTGAACTTGTTGATTAGAGCATCAAGGGTGTTTTAGTCTTTCTATTGCATGTCTGAAGATGTCTGCAATAGAGTTATTTTCATAGAAATGACTAAGTTTAGGACTAGTTTTTAGATATGTATGAGTTGGGGTATCAAGGGTATCTCATGCTTGTCTTTCATTGGATGTTGATTAATGTATTGCTTGTTCCTAGGTCTCTTCTAAGGGGAGGGTTAAAATCCTTTGAATAGGTGATTGCATATCTAAGTACACTGGTGGATTGCTAAGTAGGATCTAATCAATGGTGTATGATTGATGTAAGGCATCAAAATATTATAATGTATTGTCTGATTTATTCATAACTCTCTATTGTAGTAATTTATTTGACTCTATTGCCCATTGGATAAGGCACTGGTCTATGAGAGACTTGGGGTATTTCAGGGGTCCATTCAACCCAAAAACATCAACTCAATCAAATGAAATCATTTTCCATTTCATGTTTGATAGGAGGAGTTATGAGTAGTTTCTAGTTTTCAGACTCATTCTATGCAAGTAGGATATTGCATAAGACTTGGTGAACATTGAGGTACAAGATACCTATAGGAGTCTGATAACTATTCCACATTCATATATCTGCAGGCTTGTTGTTTATCACATGAAGTTATGTGTGTGCAGATGAGGTATACCCACTAGAGTGATGTGGAGCTCAAAGTGTAGGAGGATCATTCTCTTGGTCCTTTTTCTTGTTGGATTTGGAGTGTTTATTGAGAGTCAGTGACATTAATTTGTCAATTGAATTGTAAATCTGATAGTGTGGGAAAAAGGAGCCAACAAAATGGTGACTCTTCTAGGGAAGGAGTAAATGACAACAAGTTTTAAGATAGACATTTCCTTGCTTTGCTAAATCATCCCAGAGTCTTGGTTGAAAGTATAGAGTCAGTTTCAAAAGCTTTTAAACCTTCTCACCTAGTTGTAAGTGGTGACTTTGAGTTCTTTATTTGATCAGTAGTCTCTGATAAATAGTGTATAAAATCCTAGTGAAGTTTTGTGTTGGTTAGCAGAAGATACAAAAATAAGTAAAATATTTTCCTCTTCAAGGAGGTGGTGACTCTACAAAGTAAATAACCTAATGGAGCTACAAAGAGAGCTCTAGATCTGCCCTACTTCCCAGTCAACAAGTTAAGTTTCAACTGCAGTTCCCAGGTATTTTGATTTTCATGTGCTTTTCTTTTATGAAAATCAAGTGTAAAAAATGTTTCCCTATCAAGTGTTCAGCACTAGTATAAAGGGATGAGTATTAGTGGGTAGTTCCTTATGGAGGAATACAAGCCCTTTTGTTTTGATGGCATTGAAGGTGCCCCTAATGAGTTTTCTACTAAGGATAGGGAAGGCTTGTCTAAATTCATGGATGATGGATCAGTTTTGGCAAGCCAACATGTATATGATCTCATGGGTCTATTTGGTGAAATAGATGTTGAGCATGAAAATTTTTCCATGAGGTTGATTGTGCAGTCTCTTTCACATAGTGCAAGGGATTGGTTCTTATCCCTTCCTTCATGTTCAATCCCTTCTTGGGATGTATTGAGAGTAACATTTATAGATTATTTTGATGAAAGAGTTGGTGTTAATCAGTGTGAAGAAAAAAGTGAAAATCAGTACCAAGACATTAGTGTCTCTACTAATCCCATCATGAGTGATTCTGATTATGAAAATTTTCTCATCAAGATTGCTACTCTCAAGAAGAAAATTGCAGATAACAATGTTGTGATTTGGTAGTTAGAGGAGGACAAGAGATTGTGAGCATTGGTTTTTCTTTATGTTCATCATGAAGAGGCCAGTGATTCTGATGTTGATTCTCATCATGTAGAGAGTATTGATTATGATGCTAACTTTGAGGTCAATGCATATGAGGATGGTGAAGATCAGTCCGAGGTTGACAATGTTTCCATTTTATCTGCAGATTTTTATTGTTATCAGCATGAGGGCAACCTTCTTGTCCTGGTTTGAGGATGTTTTGTGTGAAGGGAAAGAAAATAATTATGATGTAGATGATGATTCCTACGCTGATTTCTTTACACAAGATGATTTGAGGCTAGAGATGTCGGTCCTTGTTTCAGATAGGGATGATGTTTGCAGCACTATGGGTGAGGCCAATGAAGATGATAATGAGGTCCATAGTCCATTGAGCAGTGAAAGGATTTCAACACCCTTGGTTGATGAATTCCAAAGGTGTGTTCTTGATATGGACTTTGATTTGCAGCTCCCCATTGATATGTCTTTTGACACTGATAATGAGGTAGGTGTTCAAAGTGATGTAGAGTATGATCTGTTTGTGCTAGAGTTCCCCTCATGTAGTGACTTTGCAAAAGAAGAGGTTGAAGGCCAAGACAGTGTGTTTTCCTATCATAAAGATTCCAGTGATGAGAAATTTTCTTGTTCATATCCTTTTACTTATTTTGCCAAATATGATAGTGAAGGTGACAATATTGAGGACTTAGTCTTTAATGATTGGGATAGTAATTCTTTTGATATAAATAATGATGCAGATCAATTGTCCCATTGTCAAAGAATTTGTGAAAGAGACCTTCACTTGGTTCATGATCCAGTTAGTGAAGACATCATGGAGGAACCAAGTTCCTCAGTGGCTGAAGCAATGCATGAAGGTGAATCTGAGGATCCAAGTCCTTCTCAGCCAGGTAATTTTGTAGTAATGCATGATAATCACTATGGTCTATTTTATGATACATTACTAAATCAATTTTATATCTCTAATCCACAACAAGAATTAAGTGATGTTCTATACTTCTTGGAGTATTAACATGATGGTGGTGGTGACTGGAAGAGCATGGGTAGTGATCAATATAGTTTCATTTTTCAACCCATGAATATCTACATTTGTTGGCAACAAGATGATCATGACACTTTTAGGTGGCTGGTTGCAAATGTGGATAAAAATTAGACCTTTGACTCAGGAGGGTTTTGATTTTCTTTTGGTGGCCCAGGACCACCAAGTAAAGTTTTGATCTTGTAAATTTTGTAAATGTTTCCTTTCCAGTTGTGTGTTTCCCTTCCAATCTTCCTAGTTTGTTTGCCAATTTTTGAGAGGGTTCCCTGTCAATTTTTGTCCAATGGGTGGTCTACTTCCTCCAAAAATTTTGAATCCTTGTCATGCCTGCAAGAGACATGCATCCCCAAAAAGAGTCACTGTTAGCCCATTTTCCTGTCATAGCCAAAATCCTAAGAAAATGGTCTATTCCTACAAAAATTTATGAAAATTATCTTTCCTTGGTTGTAGCTTGTTTTTATCTGTGAAGAAAATCTATCAGGTTTCATGGCCTAGGAACTTAGCATGGGATAGTTCAAGATGTCATCAAGCTCCAGTCAAGATTGCATGTGCTCAAGTGTTCAAACCAATAAGAAATTGCAATTTTAAGGTCTGATAAATAGGTCTTTTCCATGAATAAGGGTTTCAAAATTTATCTAAGTCCAAAAAAACCCTAGCTTTGTTTTATTTTCTCATTACCTTTTCGGGCCACTAAATGTCCCTTTCTGCATATGTTTTATTTCCCAGCTTGAGTAGTTTAGTCTTCTATTCAGCGATTACGCAACTATAGTGGTCATGTATTCTCCTAGTCCTGGTAGTTAATGGCTTAACATATAATGACCTGGTGGGTGCTTTTGTCTTCCTTCAGTCATGCAATATCTAGATATCTGGTCAAGGCAAGAAGCATTCAAAGATTTAGCGAGGACCGTCGATGTTGATCTTGATCAATGGCTGGCACGTGTTCATGAGATGGAATTAGGGTTAAGCAAGGCATCCAAAAATCCAACGAACACTACATTCACATGTTCTCTAAATATAACCCTAGTCAAGATAAGGATTGAGAGATCTGGTGAATGCCCTCAGTCACATGTTCTCCAGATCTAGGATGATTTAAGGCAAGGTCTTGGTGATTCATCGACAACCACATGATGAGAACACGATCAATGGTTGGCACTTGATCTTGAGATATAACTAGGGTTAAGTAAATGATTTGGTGACTTGGTGAATAAAGGCTTTCACATGTTCTCCTAATTTAACCAGGGTCAAGCCAAACATCAAGCAACACAAGAATGCTTTGGTCGTTGGATCGCCAAATAGAGTTGGGTTAAAGATCAAGGTTTCAAGATGAATTTGGGTCATTGATGTAGATATGATCAGGTGGTGGTCGCTTGTTTACTAGATGGAACTTGAAGTTAAGAAAAGGCTCAGTGATCATGCGAATGCTTCATTCCTATGATCACCTAATCAGACCAAGGTTAAGGTTTTCATTGGGTGACTTGGCGAAAGCCTTTAGTCACATGTTCGCTGGATGACTAGGGGTTAAGGCAAGCTTACCGAGGTTAAGATAAAGACTTTGCAGGTCAAGTTTCATCCAATGGAGGTCATGATTCTGCAAAGGAAATGTGCTCGAGAGATAGTGATCGTGGATTTGCGATAGTTATCCGATCTTCCAAGAGTTAAAGACCGAGGTCAAGGTGGATCTGTTGCCAGGTCATGTTGAGGTGCTTGTTTCTGATTGGCTGAGGGAAATGATGATGTGGCTAGGTGATTTTAAAAGGTTTAGTTGATTGTTGTGAGGATTTATGAGAGCCACTCGATATGACAGGAAAGATAATATCAACGGTCGTATTTTAAACCTATTTGACTAGCCATTTCTAATAGGATTTGAATCTTTGATAGGGTTTCTGTAGGGTTTTGATATAGTGAGCCATAAATGACAAAGGGTGATCAGATTTAATTTTCTAGGATGCTTGCAGGTAAATAAATGATGAAAAAGATATTGGTGGTTGTCACGTGCTGATTTTTTTTCCTGGGGTTCCATGTCGAGTTAATGCTAAGGACTGATGTTTTTACATGGGCGACCAGGGTTTGTTGGGTGTTAGAATTATTTTCATGCCATGTAGATGCAAGTTTTATTTGGTGGTCCTGGCATTTAATTTTGTTTTTCCTTCAACAAGAAATTTGTTCAAGTTGTAATTGCAGTTAGCCTGTTGATGATGAAACCCATATAATTGTACATCAGATTTGATCTAATTCTTCTCGAGTTTCCAGGCTTTCCTCATTACTTTCATTTATTGTTGTACTTGGTAGTTGTAGACCTAATTTTTCCCTAAATGATTTGTAGCTTGTTGCAATGCTTTTTAAGGTTTTCCAAGATCATTTAGAAGGGTTCTAGATTTTTGGTAATCTCAAGGGGTTCCAATTTCCCTAGTTCCATGAATGGTATTCTTCCTGTAAATATATTGCCATTTTCTTTGCATATGGGGTGTTCCCTCTTTCCTTTCTGGCTTGGAGAATAGAATATAGGCTTTAACAGTTTGTCTTATGAATAAGATTTCAATATTTTCATACTACTATCATATTGTCTCCATTTGATTCTTGAACTTGTTGATTAGAGCATCAAGGGTGTTTTAGGCCTTCTATTGTATGTCTGAAGATCTCTGCAATAGAGTTGTTTTCACATAAATGACTAAGTTTAGGATTGGTTTTTAGATGTGTATGAGTTGGGGTATCAAGGGTATCTCATGCTTGTCTTTCAATGGATGTTGATTAATGTATTGCTTGTTCCTATGTCTCTTCTAAGGGGAGGGTTAAAATCCTTTGAATAGGTGATTGCATATCTGAGTACACTGGTGGATTGCTAAGTAGGATCTAATAAATGGTGTATGATTGATGTAAGGCATCAACATATTAGAATGTATTATCCTCTTTATTCATAGCTCTTTGTTGCAGTAATTTGTTTGACTCTGTTGCCCATTGGATAAGGCATTGGTTTATGAGAGACTTGGGGTATTTCAAGGGTCCATTCAACCCAAAAACATCAACTCAATCAAATGAAATCATTTTCCATTTCATGTTTGATAGGAGGAATTAGGAGTAGTTTCTAGTTTTCAGACTCATCTATGCAAGTAGGATATTGCATAAGACTTGGTGAACATTGAGGTACAAGATACCTATAGGAGTCTAATAGCTATTCCACAGTCATATATCTATAGGCCTATTATTTATCACATGAAGTTATGTGTGTGAAGATGAGGTATACCCACTAGAGTGATGTGGAGCTGAAAGTGTAGGAGGATCATTATCTTGGTCCTTGTTAATTGGCTATTTTTCTTGTCATATTTGGAGTTTTTATTGAGAGTCAATGACATTAATTTGTTAATTTAATTGTAAATCTAATAGTATGGGAAAAAGAAGCCAACAGTGAGCTCGGTGAAGAGCCAACCCTGTTAAAGGTTACAAACACACTGTTAAGTGTGACCTGGTTAGATGATTTAACACTAACAGTTAACTTTTGACCAGTATTCACTATGGGGTCAACAAGATAACAATGTAAATTCTCTGAATGACATAGGGAAGAATATAAGACTATTAAGTCCACTCAGCTAAGAGATTTTCTAAATCAATGGTTAAATTGATACAGTACGATATGATTCATATACAACTCAATTGTAGAGATTCAGATATATGCTAAGCCCATACAAATCATCTGATCAATAATCTAATTCACTTCATCAATATTCTTTAACTTACTTTCACTCGGTAAATAGTTCTCTGATGCTTGGTTAACTCTATAGTTTGGTTCTTTCAATAACTAGTCTGATCAAGCATGCATGAATAGTCTTCACGCGATATCTCTAAAGTCTTTTTCTTCTGGCATGTTTCAACAATGAAACTCATATCTCTTATATAGACAAGTAAAACATTTTCATATCAGCCATGTTAGATTTTTTTGCTTAATCTCCTTCTTCTATTTTGCCTCTTAAACCTTCCTCGGTAGATGTGTCATTAACATGTTTCAATGTCATCCTTTAGATCTTCTCGAAATGTTGTCAGTCGTGGATCTCATAAAAAACTTAATCCTTAATCTCAAAATCATAACAATTCTAGCTCCTCAAATTCAGTTGGCTATTCTTTGGATTTAATATTTTCATCCATACTTAGTTAATATAGAAGTGCATCGGTGATAACTAGTTAAACTAGCTCGGTTGATACTATCAGTCGGTATACACTGCACTGGCTTGGTGTATACACAAATCTTCAAATACCGACCACATTGCCTTGTTCAATTTGAAATCTCTTCTTCAAAATAGATTAACATAACATGCTCAAGTCAACAATATAAAGTCATAGACTCATCAATAAGTTACCCAATGTTTACCTTGTCCTTATCTGTCATATCCATCTTTTTCATATGTAGATATCTCAGTTCTTCATCTTTTCTTCCTCAAACAGATGTTCAAAGGTTTGTAACTAACATGATAAGTACTGTCAAGACTAGTTGACATCAATGACAACATATTGACTGATTTAATCATCTTACATATCATTTCAGTACTTGGTGATCTCTAATCACTATTTCTTCAGTTCATTCAGATATTCAATCAGTTATAGTTCATCAATATGTTCATTAACAAGATGTGTAATTAACAACATCCTACACAACCCCTTATTCAAAAATTTTAGTTTTAAATCCACTTTTCTCTGCATAGTAATCACTTTGTTGATAGATTGATATCTTTTCCACATTATACACAAAGGGGACACACTTGTCTACACTTTTTCTCAATTAAGTCCTAGGCTAGCTTAAAATTTGTGAGCTTTGACTCTTTTTTAAGGAGACATTTTATTGTTGCACAAGAAATAATTGTATATTTTCTTCTTCTCTCCTTTCCCTCTCTGATTTAAAATCAATCTTTTCTAGAGAGAGGTTTCCATCAACTTCTAATATGAGACCCTATCCCGGATTGTTTTGCACAAGACCCTCTAGCTCCTTTGTCCCACTTTGTTGTTTTTTTATCAAATTATTTTTCTCTTTGACCTTTGATTTGTAGAGAAAAGAAACATCAACATTCAAATTGGCCTTTGCCTCTCAAGTAACATCTCCTAGCCTGTACATCATAAACTACCCAAGGATGTCTTATGGATTCTCAATAGTAATTAGATTTTTACTAGGTGGATACAAGGACCAGATGGAAAGGGTACTATTATTTTATCTAAATTGAGACCCATAACATAACTTATCCATCCCTTGATCATTAATCATGCAATCCCCATCTTCACATCTCCTTAAATTATCAAACATAATGCAAGTGAAGATGTCTACACTTGGAAGCAATAAACAACTATCTTCTTTTAGGATTTTCCTCCCCTCTTCCAAGGTCATTATTTGTATCTCTTTCCTAACATTTTTCCAAAAGTTATATGTGGCCTCCTTTATCTTCTCATCATTACTAGAATCTAACTTCTCTTCCAATTCCTTTCCTTTTGTTTTGTAAACAAACATTTTGAATTCTCTGGATTTGATAAAGTCATCATCACTCATAATTTTCTCAGCAAATGTTTTCCTCACATCTTCAGTTAATTACTCTGTGATCTCTAAAATGCCATCATTTTGACCAGTCATGGGCTAGTAGGGATCAATTTGAGCATATTGTAGACCTTCCTCATATTCCTCCCCCCTACTATACTTCCAATATCTTGTAAAACATCCAAGCTGGTTGATGGTACATGTGACTAGCTATCAAGAGGCATGGTAGGGACTAGACCTCTAATTCTAATAGTTGCAGGCACTTGGCTAAGTGCAACATCAACTTCAACCTCGTTGAGTAATACCTTTGTAGATTGTTTAAATATATCCAATCTCTTTACCCTATCAAACTCATTAGGGAATGTTGCTAGGTAATTGCAAATTTCCTTTGATCTCCTCTGCTCAACTTCTCGCACCCTGTTGTATATTGGAACCCTCCTCATATGATGAGAAATTCTGTGAGAGTTCCTCCTTTTGTAAGAAAGAGTGGTGATATGATCCTAAGGTTTCTTCTTTCTTTGCAAAGTCATAGTATCCCTCAAGATCAAATGATCTTGCCTCTAGACCTTTAGGCATATTATATATATTGAGAAAATTGATAGCCTCTTCATATCCCTCCAAACCATTAATCTCAAAATCTCCAATATTGAGATGTAAATGGAGGATTGAAGATTTGCTATTTTTTTTGAAAATGTCATCACCTCAAACATTTTCCAAATAAATTCCAAAATTTATAATATGTTTGGATCAGTGTGGGGTAGGACATGAACCTTACCCTCAAATCCATAAACCCTCATGTATGAATATTCCTCATTAGGTACCAATCCGCCCAATTGTGTTTTACTTTTTTTGCACTACCTTTTTCTTTTGGCCTTAAAAACTTTATTATTTCAAGGGACATCCTGGGGGAGCTTTGGGCCCTATGATATTATATAGTCTTTGAATAAAGTACTCTTCAAAGTGTATGTATTGAGCATGTTTGTACTCACAGTCCTAGATATTGGTCCACAATTGAACAAGATTAGGGTTCTCAAATTTATCTATAGGGTTGATATGGAGGTCACTACTCCATACTTTAACCTAATTTCCTTCAAACATAAGCATATAGAACAATAATGAGTACCATTTATATTTAACCACTAACAAATTCTATTTAATTACACATAATGACTAATGAATTTGTTCACCCACATACTACAGGAAATCAAATGGCCTATTGTTATGTATATTTTGGATATCATAGACCAAAATAGTAAGTTGATGTAGGGGCATCCAACGTTAATATAGGGGTATTCTTTGCTGTCGGTGAAATTGCATAGGGTGTTTGTATTTTGGCTGGTGTTACTCAGTTGCAGCCTTGATCAATAGCCTCGATCATTGAAGGAAGCTCAGTCATTGAAGGAAATTAGTAGTCTTTGGTGCTCGGTGAAGTTTTAATTAGTTATGCTTGCGGTGATTAGTGGACCCTAGTGCTCAAAAATGTCTAGTGTGCTCGGTTAATTCACTGTTGCTCAGTAGTTTTGGCTTACCGAATGGAGTTTTATGTGATTTGTTGAGCTGACTTGGTGAATTTATTGTTGGTAGCTATTGTTATAGGATGAAATGCTAAATTAAATTTTTGTATACAATTATAAGCTGACTTATATGGCATTTAATTATTTGTTTAGGGAGTTAATGGTTTCATCCAGATGACTTGTGGCTGATGACTAGTATTTATAGGATGTTTGGGTAGATGTTTAGAGATAGATCAGAAGGAGATGATCAAGAGGTCAGAGGATCATTAGAAGATCATAGAGGTTCATGACTTGGAAGACTTAGTGAGTCAGATATGAGGTTTTGAAAGCTAAAGTTGGTGAAGTTGTGGAAAAGATCTTGCATGATCTTGTAGATCAAATTGTTATTTGATAGTTGTTTGTAGGAGGGCTAGTGGTTTGCACACTTGGAGACAAGGAGATTTCTTGGAGGCTTGTGAGCTCAAGTTAAGATCTACCGTAGGGTTTCCATCAACTTCTGATTGTCTTCAGGGTTGACCTAGCTGAGATTGTATTGGATATGTTTGGGGATCTTGCATAATTGTTTCTATTTGTAATTGGCCCAACCTGGAAGGTCTTACAACTGGGCATGTTAATGCAAATTTCTTGAAACAATTGTTGTGTTATCTATTATGTTGAGTATTTCATTGTGTAATTCTATTGGATATAAGGTTTGGACTATCCTTCATTGGATCCACCATCCTTGACTACATTAGGTGGTATCAGAGCTGAATTTTGTTCCTGTTGGAGCTGATAGTTGATATTTTGGAGCAAAGGTTGAACTAGCAAGGCTGATCTTGTGAAGTTGATCCTATTAGAGAAGAGATTATGCACAATCTAGATTGCAGATCTGAAGCACTGAACTTGTGAAGCTTGCCCTAGTTGTTTGTTCAAGGTGGCAAGTTGAGATCTAACTTGTACACAACTTGGAGATTGCCACAAGGTGGTCGGTGAGGGTTTGTTGCAGAGGGTTATTTTTTTCACATATCTTTAAGGATGCCTCTGAGAAGATTAGACCCTAGAGCTATTGCAGATCTTTGTGATTCCATGGAATCAAAGATTTATGATAAAGTCGGATCGGATGTTCGATCAGAGATATAATTCATGAAGAATGACATGGTCACCGAGATCATGAGAGTTGTTGCTGGTGTACCTTGGAATGTTGGTACTGAAGATGGCTATGAAGAAGCTACTGAAGAATTTGAAATTGTTGGATCTAGTGGTGATGACTGGAGGAACATATATGGTGAAGACAGAACTGCTTGGTTGCATAGATCTAGAGCTCAGTCTGGCAGTAGTTACCTATGTGTGTGAATTTTGTACCTAGCTATAGACACAACACTTTAGTAAAACATTAGAGGTTAGCCAAAAAAAAAAATCGTGCAATGAAATGGAAACTAAACTAACTAGATGATTTATTGCCTTCTAGTAGGTGCGAGTATGATACTCTTAGATCAGACCGAGACTAGTGACAATGCAACACCTAAACGAATGATTTGAATGTAGAATATGAAAGATTATGAATGCAGATTATTCTATATTTTTGGATTTTCTATGCAATAATATGGAAAACTATATGAGATTAATCTAGAATGAATGAAATTGGAATGTAGATTTGATCTAAAATTGCTATGAATGAGTATGAAACTATGAATAAGAAACTATGCAAAAGCTAAATGATCAACTATGAAAGATCTCACAAATTTTTTGTCGCAAATGCTCAATCCTTCAATCGCCAACTCACCAGAGTAATTGTGCAAATTTGAGTGTTGTAATTATGAAGAGCTGAGCCTTGGTTTTATAGAAATCCAGGGCTTTGAGGATGCAAGAGAAAAGCCATAAATCACTCTTGATAAACTCAGGTTGATTTTTGAGTTATCAAGAAATTAGAAATAATTAACTCACAAAATCATGCAAAAGCATGCACAAACAACTTTTTAACTCAAATCAGAAGTTTAGATCAGCTTTGAACTCAAAATAGAATGTTGAGTTTCCAAAAGTTAACAACTTGCATTGATTTCCTGATTTTGAGTTTAACTACTCTTTGAATGTGCACAATTAATTATGATTTAATTAAATAAATAAAGTGATTTATCCTCAACTTAACTAATTTTTGAAATTAAAATAATTGATTGATGGGTTAATCAATTATTAAATCAAACTTTATTCAAAAACTATATTATTAAAATTGACAACTGACATGAATTAATTAAATAAGAATTTAATCAATTAGTCATAAGATTTTAGATTCATTGTCAAAATTTAAATAATACAATTTAGGAATAATTAAATTAAATTAAATTAAATAATTAAGTGGCAGTATTAAATCTGATTAATTAAATATTCAGAATATTCAATTAATCAAACTTTAGGATAAATAGGATTTATCACCAAATAATCATTAAATTAAGAATAATTATGATAAATAGGAATATTGCTAGGAATATTCCTTGATGCAAAATTTAGGATAATCAATTAGGATTCAATAATGTGTAGATGTGCCTTAAGTTAGGACTTTGATGTTGATTTCATTTGAATTTGAAGATGTAGGAGGTTAATGAACCTATAGCCGATTTTTGGGGTATTACATTTTGCCCCTCTTTGAATCACTGTGCAAAGTGTAGTTGTTTAAAGAATAGTCTATGTCTGATATATATGTATGAACCTAATTTAAAAGATGAACCGATTCTGAGAAAAAAATCAATTGAAAGATTGGAAAAAGAGATACCGACTAGGCCCAGAATGACTAGGAATCAAGATGATGCTAGCTATATCAACAATGAAATGGTGATTACGAAAAAGTGCCAAAATGCCTGATTCATAACCTTATGATTGCGAAGAAGTGAGTGACTGATTCCAGACCTCAATGTCCTTGTATGAATCATATTGGTATCACATCTTGAACCCATCAGTTACGAAGAACCAAGGAAATAACACTAATGAACCGATAGTTACAAAAGCTGATACAGTTTACAAGATAGATTTAGGATACCAGGTTGCAATAGATTTTCCCCAAGCGATGAGGACTTTAGATGAATCAACAACTAGATGTGGTTGTTGTCTTGATTACTAAGGAAATATTTGATTACAGATTTAGATTTATAGACTTGAATGATTTGCAATACCATGCCCCCTTCGGGATTAAAATTGAAATCTGACAAGAAAAGTCAGGATTGAATGGTTTAGAAGCATGTTAATTGATTTGAGAATTTGTTGTGCACGTCCGAGAATGCGTTCTGCATCATTTGGAGGTCCTGAAGACCAAGTTTAACTAGGTTAAACCATGAGTTGACCAAGTTGAAATTTTGATATTTTGATGTAAGATAATCAGTTAAGTTGAATTCTGGATTTCTGTGATGATTGAAGATTGATTATGCAAGCAATCAGACATCCTAGATCTAAAATTTTTAAATCATGATATTGACATAGTAAATGATCTCAGAGTTCAATTTTGATTTGTAAAATGGGTTTAGAACATCGAAATTAGCTAGGGGTGCAATTTTTGTGAAAAATGGAGCACTTTTGAAAATTAGGTCAAAAGCTATATAAAGGCCAGAAGAGTCATTTTCAATTCATTTTCACTATTGACTTTTGAAAACCTTGTGGAGCCCTCTGAGTGAGAAAATGGTAGAAATGAAGGTACCTGCATCTTCTCACCATTTTGAATGCATCCAGAGGCATCAAAGACCTCGACAGTATGGACATCCGGTAGGTGGACCTCTGTGCTTCTCTGAAAAGTCAATTTTTCTTTGTTTATAGCATTTTTAGCATTTGTTTTGTACGTTTTCAATTTTTTATTTTTGCATGCACAAAAACTCATACAACTATCCGTCTATGATCATATGAATTTTCAACTCTAGTTAGATTTTCGTATCATTAACCTCCAAGACTCGTATGAGAGGGACCCAAGAGTCGTACGACATTTCATCGGGTCCCTCCTAACTCGTACAAGGAGATATACATTGTCCTATCATCATGATTTGTCGTATGGTAGCCAGTGAAAACTTGTATGAGTTTTTCTGCCAGTCTGCTTTGTCATTTGGAAAATAGTGAGCCCAAAACTTATTTTTAGGGCAAAATTTTGAATTTTCTGATCTTTTTTCTTGATTACTAAGTCTTTGATCTACCTTTTGAAATATCAAACTATTCCATTCCTATATGTGTAGCTTGTTTTCCAACCAAAGTACTGATAGGGTTTCCTATTTTTGTGCTATGTAGGTCATATATCCTGATGTTCACATACGCATCTCACATCTAGCTACATAGAGACTCTATGTTTCCTTTCCTGATCCGATGAGGGTTCATCTTGCTTCATGTGGATTTGAGTATCCGATCCATTTAATCGAGATTAGGGTAAACCATGGACTCTTGACTACATTGATAGAGAGGTTCCATTCAGAGATGCAAACATTCCATCTACCCACTGGAGAGCTCACTGTGACTCTAGAGGATGTTTACAGGATTTTATGTATTCCATTCCATAGTAGTTAGCGTCCAGCTTATGTGAGTTCAGGGAACTCTAGATTATTAGCATTCAGACGTCTCTTCAGAGATAACACTCAGTTGACTGGTTCTATTTCATGGGAGATTTTGGTACAACATTATGGACAATCTCATAGATTAGAGTGTATTATTGCTAGGATGATCGACGGTATCATCATTTTGACCATCAGCAGAATGGTCTTCTGATGGGCTAGGCCCTGATGGTTGCACGTATGATGGTAACTCCTTCTGAGTTAGCCTGGGGTCAGTGTCTCTTGGCCCACATGGTCTTTGAGATGCATGAGGTAGTGTATTAGGAGAGAAATAATTTTTCTACTAGTGCTCTTGTTTTACAGATCTAGGCATGGAAGCATATCCTAGTTTTGAGACCAGTGTGTTAGTCATAGAGGCAGCCACAGGAGTCTATGATATATATTTATGCTGGATATGTCATATAGAGGTGCATGGACCATGTAGAGTATTGGAGATGGTGTCTTGATGACATGACATTTGTATGACAGAGGCCCTATGTAGAGATTGAGCCTTGGCCTACTGCACAAGAGTAGTTTAGTTTCTTCTTTCAGAGTTGGGTGATGATAGGACAATCATCCTTTGTACTAGAGATATTTCTTATTACCAGGGTTTGGCAATAGTATGGATGAGTGTAGGATGCACCTCAAGATTACACCATGTATGCGTGGATAGCTTGTGAGCTTAGACTTGGATGGACCTTGAGGCTTTCTTATGCCTTGTGTTCACAGGAGTATAGTGGTATCATTGGTAGAGATTGGGAGTATAGGCCATAGGTTGTTGATGCAGGAATTACAGATGGTTTTATTATATGGCTTGCTAATCATCCAGTTTATAGATTCTCTAACCCTATAGAGTTGATACCTTCCATGGAGGAGGCAATGGATGTCACAGGTGCTCCAATGAGATAGGGTCATAGACCCACACAGGTTTCAATTGTACACCCCACACCTTCGAGACCAAGAGTGATGGCTCCTCCATAGAGACCATCAGGATAGATGAGGCCCCCTCGTCCCACTAGTTCCATAGCAGGTAGATCTATAGGTGCATAGAGATGAACTAGGGGAGAGGATGGTACTTTAGGCAGTGTTGGTATTGTTGAGGAGGTACTTGTAGCTGAGCAAGTTGTAGGTGGTGATACTAATCCCTTATAGGAGGATACCAATTTTGATCTAGGTGTAGAGGTTAGATGCCATAAGGTGCAGAGAGTAGAGACCACAGAGCAGCCTGCTAAGGATATTGACATGTTGGTGGTAGATGTTGATCCCAGTGTTCCATTGACTACACATGAGATTGTGAGGAGGCTCAGATTATAGGTCCAAGACTTGAAGGTGCATAGTGCTCACTGGGAGGAGAGGTTTCTAGAGGTAGATAGATAGTGCACTGAGCTTCGTGGTGAGGTTCAGAGATTACAGGCAGAGGTTATTCATCAAACCTCTAGATCTTCTTACTATGTTTCTGCATACTACACTATAGTACCACTTTCTCAGAGAGTTCCTTCGTACTCTTAGTATATGATAGCATCAGAGGGAGAAAGAGCACCTAGGGCCGAGGCAGTACCAGATGCACCACCACCACCTCCACTAAATGGAGAGGATTAGGTCGAAAGATGATCTATCATGATATTCTGATATTTTTGTGGCTCTTTTGATATTGATACTATTCTAATAGCTCACATGAGCTCATTCTTTTGTACATTGTGCCAGTAGTGCACCCCTGACTATTTTGAGTTTTATGATATATATATGAGATCGAGACTTTTGGTTGTGACTTCATTTGTACTTGTCATGTTTTTGATGTATGATATGCTATCATGTGATGTAAATGCTATGAGTAGAGTAGAACGTATGTATGGATTCATGCGATGCAATGATTTTCTTTCATATGTATGAATGTGATGCAAATGTACTTGATTATGGAAAGTGTATGTATGGAAATGTATGTAATGCAATAGATGGAATGAATGATTATCAATATGTAATGAAAATGCAACAATACACATGATATGTTTTGCAGGTATTGAAGAAGACAAGTACTCAGTCTTATGTCAAAAAGGATGTTTAACCTAGGATTGTGACTACTTGCGTTTCTATGAGAAAACTTTCATATGAGATTCAACTCTTTGTGTTTAAGTGTAAGTATAGTTTTTAGAAGGATTGTTAAAGATTGTCAAGCAATTTGTGAGATCATGCAATCATGCAAAGTGTAAAATGACATGCAAAATGAAATGCAAACCTAGGACCTAGGACCTAGTCACTGATCATGTGTCGGTCATTTGTCATCATTGAGTTTTTTAGGTAATTGGATAAATCAATACAATGCCCACTAGTTAGGAAACTATGAACATATGAATATTGATTTGTATGCTCAGGAATCAATACAACACCCATTGGTGAGACAACCATGGACATATGAATATTGATTTTGTTTTCAGAATGTTAGATTAGATACAAGCACCAAGGCACAAATGCCAGGATGACCTGAATATCATGTCCATTTTGGTATAGAAATTAGTATAAGCATCAGAACATAAATGTCATGATGACCAGAATACGCCTTGCTAAAATAAACACATCAAGCAGTCAAGACATCATTCTAAATCCAGTGTGAATTACCCGTAGTGACCCTTTATCATTCACATCCTTAGGTAAGATTGTGTTTCACAGTAGGAGAAAGAACTCACTCAAAAAGAAAATAGTTAGATCAAAATTCCTTGAATTTTTTGGGTATCAATGGTCGAGGTACACATGGCCATCCAATTCAAGATAGAGGTTCTTATAGTCGGACACCATTTCAATCCAAAATTTCCAAAGTTGTTAGATTTTCACATACAAGCAAAAAAAAGAAGAAAAGATTATGCCCCCAGTCATCACTCTGTAAATCCTATTTAGGACATCATCGAAGAGCTCGAGGGAACATAATATGCAAAAATCCCAATGCAAATCAATAAGCATACAAGGAGATAAAAGCATGTAAAAAGCATATATTGTTTTTAGTTTTCAGTTTGATTGTGTTGTTGTAGATGCAAAATCCTTTTTGGAGAGGAGATAGACCGACTGACTCAGATGAAGCTTCAAAGGAATCTGACTGGATATGACTCATCTAAGATGTACTGGAGGCCATAGGATATGACTTGATTTCCCCCAAGTTTGGAACATTGATAGGATATAGACGCTTGAGCTAATTGGTGTACAAATCAACTTATTGAAAATAGGAATACAGGAACACACTGTGAAATATGTACAAACTAAAGCAAGATTGAAAGTTGGGAAAGACCAAGATTGTGCTGATAGATGGAGCATTTTGAAACAAGTGGTGCTTGTTTGCCAAGTTTTCACCATCTTGGCAGAGATTCTATTTTTGCTACCAAGGCAACTGTTTCCAAGTTTTCACCAAGGCACTTTTTCTTTTTCTCATTTTTTTGTATTTTTCATCTTTTCAATTTTTTTGATTTTTTTGTGAATCATCAAGGTGCCTATTGCTAGGTTTTCACCAAGATGTTCATTTTTTCAGGACTTTTTCCAATTTTAAAGATTTTTTCAGGACATTTTACCATACACTGAATGACTTAGACATAGAATTTCTTTAGATGGAGAATGTTGATTGGTTCTCAGAGCTGTTCTCCTTCAGTCATTGAGAGTTGATAGGCACTAGAGCCAAAAGTAGTAGTGATAGCAAAGGGACCCAGCCAGTTGGGTTCAAACTTCCCCTTGCATTCTCTATGTGATTGATTTTTAGGATTTTCTCTCAAGACTAGATCGCCAACCTAAAATTCTCTATGTCTGACTTTCTTGTTGTAGCCTCTAGACATTCTCTTTTGATATACTCTGATATGATCATATGCTGCTTGTCTGCACTCATCTAGTAGTTCAAGTTCTTGAAACCTAGACACTTTTTAGTCATCATCAGTTACTAGACCATGCATTCTGATTCTTAGTGATGGGAGTTCAACCTCAATAGGTAGTACCGTTTCAGACCCATAAACTAAAGTGAAAGGTGTAGCCCCAGTAGGTGTTTTGATACTTGTTCTGTAGGCCCAAAGAGCTGGATTGATCATGAGATGCTAGTCTCTTCCTATTTTATTAACTATATGGTGCAAGATTTTTAATAGATTCTTATTAGAAGCCTCTGCTTGTTCATTCCCTTGAGGATAGTAGATAGATGACCAATGTTATGTAATCTTGAATTTGCCACATAAATCATCCAAGGCTTTGTTCTTGAATTGTCCACCATTATCTATGACTATAGAATGTGGAATACCATACCATCATATGATGTAGTTCAAGATGAACATAGATATTTGTTTTCCAGTTGCTTGTGTTAAAGGGACTACTTCTACCCATTTCATGAAATAATCTGTAGCTGTAATAATGTGGGTATGTCCATTAGAAGAATGAGGATGTATTGCTCCTATAAGATCAAATGCCCATTGATGAAAAGGCCATTGTGTAGTGAAGGGGATTAGATCTCTCCCTAGAGCATGAATTAAGTTTCCATGCACTTGGCACTTTTGATAGTTCTTAGCAAACTTGATAGACTCTTTCTCCATTTAAGGCCAATAGTACCTAGCCCTAATAAGTTTTTGAGCTAGTTTTAAACCATTCAATTGTGACCCACAAATACCATCGTGCACTTCCTCTGACACACATTGAGACTCTTCCCATTCTAACATCTAAATAGCGTACCATCTAGACCTCATTTGTATAGATCATTACCAATGATGACATATCAGGAGACATTTCGGATAAGGTATCTCTTTTCATGGCGGTTAAAGGTATCGGGAATGATTTTGTCTTTGAGATAGGAGAATAAGTTTTTATATCAGGATGAATCATGACCCACAATAGTGAAAATCATATGGGTATCAGAGGATTCATATGTAGGATAAGATAGTGCTTCCACCAAGAACTCATAGCGTAGCTCATGTTCAGGCTGTTGTAATAAAGTAGATAGTGTTGCCATTACATGGACAGCCTTATTCTTTGTTCTAGGTATTTTCTCAAATGTGATAGATATGAAATATTTCTTTAGATCATCTACCATTCTGTTGTATGGAATGAGCTTTTCATCTTTAGTTTGGTACACATCATTGACTTGATGGATGAAAAGTTGTGAGTCTCCATGAATGTGTAATTCTCTTACTCTCCACTCAATTTCTATTTTCATACCATTCAAAAGGGCTTCATATTCAGCAATATTGTTTGTACAAGGAAATTTAATTCTGAATGCCATAGGAATGGAGTATCTTTGAGGAGTGATAAACAAGATACCTCCTCCAGATCTAATCTATATATAGGAGCCATCAAAGAAAATTTTTCATTCTCTAGAAGAAATATTCATGATAGAGGAATCTGAGAATTTCATTTGCATTGGTGTGTCATCAAAAAAAGGTGCATATGCTAATTGATTGGCAATAACTTGACCTTTAATAGCTTTTCTTTCAACATATTCAATGTCAAATTCACTTAAGAGCATGACCCATTTGGCTAATCTACTTGCGAGGGCACCTTTTCTTAGTAGGTGCTTTAGTGGATCAATTTTAGCTACTAAATGTGTGGTATGGGCCAACATATAATGTCTCAGTTTCTGTGAAGCAAAAATCACAGCTAGACAAGCCTTTTCAATCATAGAATAGTTCTTTTTGTATGCCACCAACATTCTACTGATATAGTATATAGCTCATTCCATTTTATTCTCATCACATTGTGCAAGCAATGCCCCAAGTGATGTATCTGTTGTGGAGACATATAAGATCAATGGCTTCCCTTGAATAGGTGGCATCAAGATATGAGGATTTGATAGATACTTCTTGATATGATCAAAATTCTTTTCACATTCCTTGCTCCATGCAAATGTCACACCTTTATGTAATGTCTTTGTAAAAGGTTGTGATATGTCTGCTAGCTGAGATATGAAGCATCTAATAGATTGTACTCTCCCTTGTAATGTTCTCATTTGGCTGATTTTCTTGGGAGGTTGCATCTCCATGATAGCTTTAACTTTAGCTGGATCTACTTCAATTCCTTTCTTTGAAACAATATATCCTAAGAGCTTTCCAGAAGTGACACCAAAAGCACACTTCTTAGGATTTAGTCTGAGACTAAATTTTTCCATTCTGTCTAGTATCTTGCTCAAGTCATTTAGATGTTCATCTCTAATCATAGATTTTGCTAAAGTATCATCAACATAATCATCCATAGTTTGATGGATCATGTCATGAAAAATAGATGTCATAGCTCTCTGATATGTAGCACCAGCATTTTTAAGCCCAAATGGCATGACATTCCAATAGAAGGTACCCCATGCACATGTAAAAGCAATTTTCTCTTGATCCTCTGGAGCAATTTTGATTTGATTATATCCAGAGAAACCATCCATCAAAGAATACATCTCAAAGCCCGCCGTCATGTTCACTATCATATCAATGTTAGGTAATGGAAAATCATCCTTAGGGCATGCCTTGTTTACATCTCTAAAATCTATGCACACTCTTATTGATTTGTTTGGTTTAGAAATAGGTACAATATTAGAGATCCATTCTGCATAATCAATAACTCAGATAAATTTGGCTTTTAGGAGCTTCTCTAATTCAGCTTTTACCAAGAGTGCAACATGTGGATGCATCTTTCTCAATTTTTTCTTAATAAGTTTAACATTTGGAGCTATAGATAAATGGTGCATTATAAGATCAGGATCCAACCCTAGCATATCTAAGTATTTCCATGCAAAGTTGATCTTCTTTTTTGTTAAGAATGTTGTAATTTTTTTCTTTTCTTCTTCTGATAAAGATTGTCCTACATGGATCAACTGTAATTCTTTTGTTGTTCCCAAATTGATAGATTGAGTGGGCTCAATTAGAAATGAAGATTTGTCTCATAAATGACTTGGAAGGACATCAAATATGTCATCCTTAGGCACCTCAGAGAGGTTTTCACCTTTGGATACATCTTTTATTTTTACTTTTGTAGGTTTTGAGACTGTGACAAAGTGGTTTTCACCCTCAGAACTCCTTTTCTTTTTATTCTTATTCTTATTTTTCTGACTAAGATACTTGATGTCTGACTCCATCATGCTAACACTCAGTTCACTGATGGAAGTCCTCATAGTCTCAACTGCATTTAGGTAGCAAGCAAGGGCATAGTCATTGGCAAAGGTATAAATACCTTGGTTCAAGTTGGTGGACGTTATGTCAAGAAGGTCAAGGTGTTGGATAGTCAAAGTGGTGAAAGATTGGGAAAGGGCGTTTACAAATATGGATGTATCATCATTGGTCCTAACCCAACGCTCAAGTTCAAAGGTGATATTACAACTTAAGAGATTCAATTCATGAATAGGCTCAATGTCATTGTGGAAATCCACTTCAGCCATCGGTGGATCAGACTTGATAAGTTCATCATTTCGCTCTAGACTTACGTTAAGATTAGGTGCATATTGGTGAATAAAATCAACATGCTTGTCTGTAATAAATTCATCTGGTTCTAGAATGACTCCCCATTCATTGTCATTTGATTCATCTTCTGTTTCTTCATCTAGACCTCTAGGAAATCTGAGAACATGAGTAAAGTCAGGATGAATACCCCAAGAAGGGTTTCCCTCATATTTTGATTTGAATTCATACTCATGGAAATTTGTCTCAAAATAACTACCACCTTCCTCTTTGTCTATTTGATTGCCTTCAAGATTAGCTGGTTCTTGTGTTGCAACCATCTCTTTCTCTAGAGTAGGTTCTTGTGTTTCTACTACATTAATTCTTTTTATTGGATCATCTTTAGATTCAAGGAGGTCTTTTATTTCTTTAGGAAAATGCTCATAGGGAATGAGATCTTCAGTGGTGTCTGAATCATCACTATCATATTGTTCTATTGTTTCTCCCTGTAGTTGATTTTCTATGGAGGGCTCTACCTATTCTAAAACATGCGGGGAGTTCTTGCTAAGGCAGAAAGGTTTCTTCATGTATCCTAGACTGGTTGTATTCTTGTTCACTTGGCCATGATGATCAAGAGGTGATAGAAGACCTTTACCCTATATTCCTAGAGGTCCTTTTCCTTTATGTCCCATTTTTTTGATCAATTTGTCCCTTGGGCCATATGACTTACTAGGGATATTCAGTATTTTAGCATCACATTTTTGAACAACTTGAGATTTAGGTTCATCTTTGTATAGCCATGCGAGCACAGCTTCATCCTCTTCAAACTCCTATTTAGATACTTGTTTTGCAATTTTTTTTTCCTTATATGCTTTAAGAGGTTCTTAAGACTCTATTTTAGACTATTTTAGAGTTTTCCCATAAGACTTAGGAGAGATAGGGAGAGATGTCAAAGATAAGACTGGCTCTATAGTATATTCTCCCATACCATTTTCTTTGATCTTAACCTCTTTAGCAATGTCTTCCATCTTGGATGTTGAAGCAATGTCTAGCTACTTAGTGGAAGATTCTCTATTATTAGGAACAAGCTTATCAACACTCTCTTTCAAGGTATTACAAGTTGTATACAGATCAGCTGGAATTGTCACCTCTACTCCTTCATAAGGAAACTTCAAACACCAATGGAATGTAGAGGTTATGGCTTTCATTTCATGTATCCACGGTCTTCCTAGAAGGATATTGTAAGCCAAAGCTAGATCAAGAACTTGACATATAGTATCTCTAATGACATGACCTGCTCTGATAGGTAAGACAATAGTTCCCTTAGAATATCTTTCTTGCTCATCATATGCTTTGATAGTTATCTTCTGTTAGAAATAGGAAATACTGAGAGGGGGGGGTGAATTAGTATTTCACAAACATTTTCTTTTGCCCACTTATGGATATAACAGATTACTTTAGTACATACAAAGATTATCAAGCTGATTAACAAACATAGCAATAAATAGAAAGAACTCATAACACATCATATGTTCTTGAGGGAACCTTGGCCAAGGGAAAACCCCGGTGGGGATGGTACCCACAAAGATCACTAATCAAAAGTATCCTGTTAGGGATATTGGACCCTGTTAGGAGTCAATTTACAATATATAGTAGATCTATCCTAGTTAAAGGACTTTAGGCCTTGTTAGAAGCCTTAACCTTGTTAGGAGCACTAGTAAATTTGACTTCAAATTTTGACAAAAATTGGTCAAAATTTCAACAGTAATTGGTCGAATTTATGACCAAAACTGTCATCGTTCTTTTTTCATCAAATTTTTGACGCGTCTACTATTTGTCAAAATTTTGACCTTTGTTTTGGTCAAAATTTTGACGATATCCTAGGCTCAAAAATCGCTGTCATTTTTTCTAATGGTCAAAATTTCAACCACTGATTGCCCCAACGATTGGTCAAAATTACGACCAATGGACCAAACCATAGACGATGAATCCATACTTTCCACCAATCAAATGGTCAAATTTTCAACCATTGGATTGGTTGAAAGTACGGATTCATCGTCAATTTTTTGGTCCATTGGTCGAAATTCGACCAATAGTTGGTCAAAATTGGTTCTAGCATTGGTCAAAATTTCAACCAATGCGAATTTTTTTTAATTTTTAAAAATGTTATAGACCGAGTTCTTTTCATTGACCTATGATTCATGAGTAGTGGTTTACATGAACCCATCTCTCATGAGAATGAATGGAACACTTAGCACTCATTGGCTCTAGGTGATGCTTACGGAGGTGAAGCACCAGGACTTCCCGGGAGGTCATCCATCCCAGTACCACTCTAGCTCAAGCACGCTTAACTACGGAGTTTCCTCCATGGTTAAACCCACTCTGCTTGCATCCTCATTTGAAAAACCTTCACTAAGTGTTGTGCCTTATGAACCATTCATTAGAAAGCCCATTAAGCTTGTCAATTAATAAGTAGGAGATATTTTCCACAGCAAGTCAAATTGTGATATTTCTATCAAGATTCAACTATGTAGTTTTTTGAGTCAAACTCATTGACCTGTGATTCATGAGTAGTAGTTCACATGAACCCATCTCTCATGAGAATGAATGGAACACTTAGCACTCATTGGCTCTAGGTGATGCTCACAGAGGTGAAGCACCAGGACTTCCTGAGAGGTCACCCATCTCAGTACTACTCAACTCGAGCGCACTTAACTACGGAGTTTCCTCCATGGTTAAACCCACTCTGGATGCAAGCAGAGTGCATTTAATGAGGATACAAGTAGAGTGGGTTTAACCATGGAGGAAACTTTGTAGTTAAGTGTGCTCAAGTTGGAGTAGTATTGGGATGCGTGACCTCTCAAGAAGTCCCGGTGCTTCACCTCTATGAGCATCACCTAGAGCCAATGAGTGCTAAGTGTTCCATTCATTCTCATGAGAGATGGGTTCATGTGAACCACTACTCATGAATCGCGGGTCAATGAGTTTGACTCAAAAAACTACACAGTTGAATCTTGATAGCAATATCACAATTTGACTTGCTGTGGAAAATATCTCCTACTTATTAATTGACGAGCTTAAGGGGATTTCTAATGAATGGTTCATAAGGCACAACACTTGGTGAAGGTTTTGCAAATGAGGATGCAAGCAGAGTGGGTTTAACCATGGAGGAAACTCTGTAGTTAAGCGTGCTCAAGCTGGAGTGGTACTGGGATGGATGACCTCCCGGGAAGTCCCAGTGCTTCACCTCTGTAAGCATCACCTAGAGCCAATGAGTGCTAAGTGTTCCATTCATTCTAATGAGAGATGGATTCATGTAAACCACTACTCATGAATCACAGGTCAATGAGTTTGACTCAAAAAATTACACAGTTGAATCCTGATAGCAATATCACAATTTGGCTTGCTATGGAAAATATCTCTTACTTATCACATGAATCTTGTATTATTTCTTAACACCAAACCCCATCTACAGATTTCCAATTTAGGGTTCTTGGAGCAACAACATTAGGGTCTATAAGCACATAAATATTAATGATAAAAATCATCTGTTAAAGAAAAAACCATGTTTTAAATGACTAGCAATGGTGCCCTAACTTTGTGCAAAATATCTAGAATTGAAGACTCTAGTGGTGACTCGGGAAGTATAAACCAGATATGTTGCAGGGACAAAATGCCCTGAATAGGTTAAAAATGAGGCTTCCATGGATAGGCCAATAATAGACTCATCCCAACCAAGAAGAAAGACTTTTTAAAAGCATATTTGATGTAGGGGCATCTAGAAGAGAATCTGAGCAAAGGAGGACTCCAGTAACTAAGAAGGAGAAGATGGTATCAAGACAAGTTGATTGGCAAGTTTTGAAGCCTATAATGGCTTATGATAGTGTTGGATTCAATAAACTATGTAAAAGTCATGATAGAGGTCTAAGGACCAATACAATGTAATAAGTGATCAAAGAAATGTAATAGGTGAAAGAGTCCAATAGGATTAGATTTGAGTAGTTTTCATGTTTAGAAGCATTCAATAAATACATTGGACCATGTGTAGGTCAATGGAGTAAGTTGGGAAGTCAGAATAGTCATAAAATGCATAAAATAAAGTTTATTAATTTAAATTTGAATGTAAACATTCATATTACCTTTTTGGAGGGAAATTAGTTTTAACAGGTTTTAGGATTAATTAAACCTCCCAACTATCTAAATTTGGTTGAGGTAGGTAGATAGGGGTCATTAAATGTCTAAAGGATCCATTGTATGGAGGGGGACAGGGAGAAAAAAAGCCTGTTTTACGGACTGTTGTGAAAGCAAGCAATAAAATTTCATTTTGGTGCTGTTCCATTCAATGTATTGAACTTATTTTTGTTTGGGACTATCAAATACATGAATTAGAAGGGTATTTAAACACATTTCACTCATTATTGAATGAATAACACTTTGTTTTGAAGCAGCATATACGACTGTTGGTTCATTTCAGGCTATTTTCTTGAGTTTTTCCTGTGACAGACAAAAGTTTTCTTTAAATAGATGAACCTCCCATGAATTCAAGGGCCTAGACTTCATGGGAGGCATGTTTCTAACATGTACAATAGAAATATAACAAGTTTTGATGTAGCACTAGTGCCAAGACAGCAAGTTTGGAGAAAATAATGGAAATGTCCCATGGTGGATTGGTGGGAATAGTATGACAGTAGCATATTGAGCTGTACAAGAAGGTTATCTAATGATTTGAGATGTCCTAGGGCATCAAAGAGAAGGTTTATGAACCATTATTTGGTCTCCAAGGTTAGTGGAGATAGGTGTTTGGTGAAACCCTATGCAACAAGGGTTTGAAGGCATTGAATGAGTGTTTTGGGCATTCCTTGTGGAATAGGACTAAAATCTCTTGGATTTAGTCATATTTTTCCATATTATAACTATGATGAAAGTTTGGAGTGATGAGGATAAGAGAATGATATATTTGCTTTGTTATTTGCTTGATTTTGATGCCATTAGGAGGGTGCCTTGTGAAGGAAGTTAAGACTGGTCTAAAGGAGTCACCATTAAAATTTACATATGTTAAATAACCCTGAAAAGGGTGTCTGAAACTATAATTTGTTTCTCAAGTTGTTTGGAAAAAGTCAGAGAAAAAGGGAGAAAACTGGTCCAGCAGGGCTAATTGGGGCTCATAGGGCTAGAAGGCAGATTTGAAGGTTGTGGTCAATAGGTGTTGTAAAGGCTATCAAAAATGATTGATTCTTGTTGAAACCACCTTTTTTAAACCATTTTGGTCCATCTTAGGTGTTTGGAGGCATAGTTGATTCAATTGTGGGTATGTAGCCTTTGGTGAGCCTGAAGGGCTAGTGGGGTTCCCGAGTCATAAAAATTTGACAATCATGGGTTCTTTTAACTGTTGTAAAAAATTTCATACAGGACTCATACAGTCCTTAGTCATCAAACTCAAGTTGAATGGTTTTGATTTCCATAGGTGCTAATTCCACAATAAATTCTTCATTCATTATTTTGTTTGTCTTAGATGGCTCATGCATATCATTCTCTTCACCTTCAATTCGCCAGTCCAATGATGTCATTTCTGACTTTTCCTGAATTGTAGAAAGATTGAGCTTGACAACTTCTTCAATCTACAAAATCATGCAAAACAAATATTTCAACAATTAGAGAAAATATACCATTTAATCTTTGACTCTACCATCTAAACTCATTAAAGGGACCACAGCTTCCTACTGTTCTTCATATTCTGATTCAAAGAAAATGTGAACGTGTACATGCAATTTTTTTAATCCCCTAATGTATATATAAATGATTCAATACATAGGGTCAATCACCCATGAGAAGGGAATGAGCGATGGGAGAGTAAAGATCATGGAAGGACCTAAAAGGCAAATATTAAATTAAATAAAGCCATAATGATATGTTCAATTGTATTTTTTATAATAACTGCCCATTAAAGATTTCTCTGGGAGAAAAATACCAGCAATAAAGGGTAATCGTATGTTATGCATGGCTTGTTGTCTACAACATTTTAAATAGTTATGATTATATTTTCAAGACCTTATTCCATCCTTGAAGGAAAGTGTGTTTATTTTCTCAATGGTTATCATAGGAAATGAAAAGTAAAAATTGACCAAAATAGCATAGTGATGAAGATTGGAGATAATATGGTTATATCAAACACATGATAACATATTTAATCAAACACATGATATTGGGATGGTATAACCTAGAAATGTTAAATTGGGATGGTTTTTGTACATGCAAAATCATAGCAGTAAATTGTTTAATGTAGTGAGCTCATGTGAAAAAGCATAAAGGAATTCGTATGGACAAGCTAGGTCAAACTATTTAAGAGATACAATAACACAATGAAACTAGGTCAAATAATATGACATCCATCTTGCTGACGTGACATGTTCCAATAGACAAAGCAGGGTACAAGTCCCCTCAGTTCACATGCCTCAATAATATAAGTTTACATATTTGAACTTCAATTTTTTTAAAAGGCATTAATTAATAACATCAAAAAGAAAATAACAAAATAATATTGAGAAATCAACTGCAAGTGTTCACTTGATGTTTCATATATCTATTTCAAGAACATTTATTTCTAGTTTGCCACCAAGATGTATATGACTGACTTCAATATTCCTCTTTAGAAACCACCAATAAATGTCAACAGCCATCAAGGACTGAACTTTCGAACAATATATACTCAATAATTGAGGTTTTGCTAAATAGGACAAATAGAAAGCCTTTATTTATCATTCTCATTTATTGCATTTGTTAAGCCTACCAAAATTGTTGGAGATCAACTCACGATTCCATGATCAATACTAGTCATATCTTCATTGAACTAAGTTCTCTAGTGTTTGTAATTTGTATTGACTTGAAAAAATATTAATAATTTGAAAAGACATCCTTCTCAAAAAGTTTCCAATTATTGTCCTCAGGCTTTCTAGTTGTTTTATAATATCTAAAGACCATTTTAAATTTCAACATTAAAAGGTTAATCTTTTTTGACCCAGCAGAGCTTTTGTATAATCCATGTACCATATGGCGATGACAAAAACAACATATCTTTCAATATTAGATAACAGAAACAAAGTTCCCTTATCACTTTTGAACTAAAAATACTGATTCTGAGGAGGTAGAAAGAACCAAAGGAAACTAATTTTGACCGATTTCCTGTGATGCCCCTGTAAGAAGTGTACTTACAAGGCAAAATAAAAAAATATACAGTAGAATTCAGTTTTGGAAATTGCATCAGTGACCAATTTAATGATTACATATAATACTATCCTTGAAAGTTGAAAAACAAACTTCTATTGTTATACCTATAACTAAGGCTTCTATAGGCTTCTATTGTTATGCATATTGAATTCATTAAAATGACAACAATGTCTTATAATTATGAATTTAGAAAATGCTTTTAACTTGATCCTATCATGCTAACATACAAATGTGTTTGTTAAATTTTCTTGTGACTGCTTACCTTTGATTTAGAACAATTGAAAAACAACTTAATGAAGAACTAAATCACCAACATAATATGTTGTGGAATCTTAAGAATGTAGAAATAAAATCAAACAAAATGGCAGATCAGATTTTCAAATATCCAAGTGTTCAACAATGAAATAGAGATAGATGGTTCTTGTTTGGCAGACTGTACTACAAAACATTTTTTGCTTCACCAAGTGAACAATTGTTTGCAAATTTTTCAAATGTTTTTTCTAGTATCAAGTTATATGGGCTTCTCTGTGCCTGAACATAATAGTTAAAAGATGAGAGTATACAAATCAATAAAGAAGGTAATGTCAAAGAGGACTGAAAGAGTGATAATCTATAATAACTACTTTAATGAGTTTTTAGTAGACACATGTTGCCAAAGTAGATTTATCCTTGAATATGAAAAATTGCATTTATGACATGCATAAATATGATTTTTTGGTTGTACGAAGGCATCGCATTGGAATAAATGTTTGAGGCAAGCTTTATACAACTAAGGACAAACACATGCCATCAATCTTACAAAGGAGTAATTGGATATCCACATGAAAAAATAGGGCATCAGAAGCTAGTAAGGTCCATTTGCAAAATAGTATACCTTCCGTCGTGGAAATAGTTTTTGAAGATCAACTCTTGCGGGGGTTGAAAACTTGTCATCTTCTCCAATCTGCACAAGAATACAGGACAACAGACATTTTGCCAAATGTTTTTATAATTTTACAATTTCAGACCATAGTTTTGTACAAACAAAATGGTTCAGTTTATATAAAGTTCAAATTTACCTCATAAAGATGTGCTAAACGCAATAAAGTAAGCTTATCCTCCAGTTCCTATTCTCCAAATTGCATGTTCAATGTAAAATAAAAACTAAAAGAGGAAAAAATAAATATAAATGACTCTCCCAAACAATCTACTTGAAATACACCTTAAAATATTCATCATCCTCTCGAAAAGAATGCGAAATTTACCTGAAGTGTAATTATTGCAATATTTGTTGGTAGCTCATAACCTGGGGGAAATGATGAATACCGAGGGGTATTTATTAGATTCGTTTCTTTTTCCTGCATCATAGAATTTTCCTTATTTCATTTTAAACTCATGCAAGAAAGTGATTTTCATAGATTTCACACTTTGCCTTTTTTCATATAGTAGACAGAATAAAGACAAAACATTTCATTTTAGTCATACCTACAACCATAAGTGATTGTGTGATTTTTGTGTTTATGAATCATCAAAACTTGTCCTAAAAAATGTCCCACATAGAGAAACAAAATAGCATGGGTCATAAATATATCATTTTTCCTTTATCTAGAATATTTTGATTGGAAACCCTTGCAAATTATAAGTTCATACCTTGCATTTTAGTGGCATTCTTATATTGAGAGTTTATAACCTTTCTTAGTCATTTTCATAGTGAATAGTCCTCATCTTAGATTCAAAAAATCTAAAAATCTAAAAACATAGCTTGCACATCCTAGGGTCAAGAATTACACTTTCTAGAGTCATTTTCCAAATTAGAGGGTACATCTTTTGAGGACATTCCTATAGTGGCTTTGCACATTATCTTGACTTCCTTTAAATATAGTTATCTTCTTTTCATGTCCACCTTTTCTTGGATGCTTGTCATTCTTGTCTAAATTTGTCTTATTCATAAACACCTTGTCATAATTATAATTTTGTTTTCCTCAAAATTGAATTCAAGATAGTTCCCAACATCATTTAGGTATTTCCTTAGAAGGTTTACATTTATCTATCTTAGGGTATACTACATGCACCTTAGACAACTTTCGTTCATAGTTTTCATTAGCATTCCAAAATCATCAAAAATTAAAAAAATAGTCCTAGTGCTTCATGATGTAGAGTGGTTAGTAGAAGTGGTGGTTTCCCACAAAACTTGTTCAATTCTACAAGGTTCCCACAAGCCTTTAAGGTACTCCAAAGGTCAAATACCCACAAAACACTCAATCTTGCCTCCAAATGCCTGGGGTGGACACAAATGGTATAAACTAGATGTTTTAGACAAGAATCAATCAGTTTCAACCTTTTATGCAACTCCAATCATCAAATCCCCAAAACTGACTATTAGGTCTAGTTGACAGGCTAGTAGCCCTCCAACAGCACTAAAACCCAAATAACTCAAATTTTTTCCAAAACACTTGATAAGGTAATTATATTTATGAATACCCTTTTTATTGTACTAAAACATATCCAAAACGTAAATATTGTTACTATGGAAAATATTACCAGAAAACATGATTGAGACTATTTTTAGAGGGCTAATTAGGTGGGTTTACAAAGCAACCATGCTCTGAATGCATCCAAACTCCATGAAATTCATAGGACCATCATTATTTATGCCCAATTAAAGAAATCACTGATCAACCCCAATTGCATGCATTAAAACCCTCATTTCCTAGGGCATCATTGAACTAGGTCAATCTAGCACTTCCAAGACCAAAAATTTAGGTTTCACCATGTATTCAACACGTGTTAAAAGATTCTCCAACAAAAAATACACCTCCTTAAGCTAGATGTACGGCTGTGTGACTGTTAGCATCATTTGGGTACCCAAATCAATCCCTACACCACTCAAATTTGCATATGCTTCACCCTATCTTGCAAATCTTCACTTTCCTTGAATTTTCATGGTTAATTAAACATGTTAGAACCATCAGGGTCCATCCCATGGTTAGATATACATTCATAGGATGGAACCCTCACTTATTCATTTGAAAAAAATAATGCAAAACTGTATGTTTGGCGTGACAGCAGTAATAAGTTTTGAAATGTGTTATTAAATTCACCAAATTCAACTCAAAACAACTTAAGTATGCCTTACCAACATTTATGGAAGATTTCTACATCAAAGAGGGCTTCAAATTAGCAAGAAAACTTCAAAATCTCATTGATTCATTGCCTGTCCGTACAATTTTTTTGTGTACTTCGTACAAAACCATACCTCCTCCTTGCCTAAGGTTGTGACATCTTAAATAGACCTCTAATTGACTACCCAACCAACCAAGGTAGTTGGAATGTTTATTTAAACAAGACAAATACTAAATCTTAAGTTTCCCTCCAGAACTACTTAGTGACCATTTGAGTTTGAATTCAAATTATAAGATATGCTTTTTATGCTTTTTCTAATATCTAGACCTATGCTAATGACTCATAATTGGTCCAATGACCTTATTGAATATCTTAAAACATGAAACTAAATCCTACTACCCTTTCATGGCTCATATGCCATTTGTTACATCATTTTGCCCATAGGCTTTATCAGGACCTTTGACCATTAAAGTACTCTGGCCATGAAAATATGCCATGATTGGCTTTAGAATATTCTAGTTGACATGGCTAGATGCCTTGTCCTTCTTGTCTTCACCTGGTACCATGGAATTCCTTGGTTGCATGATGGATGCCCCTGCATCACTTCACCTCTGTGAGCATCACCTAGATGAAATGAGCACTAAGTGTTCCATTCATTCTCATGAGAGATGGAGTCATGTGAATCACTACTCATGAAATATTTGTCAATAAGCTAACCATAAAGCTACACGGTTGAATGTTGATTGCAATATCACAATTTGACAACTTGTGGAAAATATCTCTTAATTATCAATTGATGAGCTTAAGAGGCTTTTTAATGAATGGTTCACAAGGCACAAAACTTGTTGAATGTTTTACAAATGGGGTTGCAAGCAAAGTGGGCTTAACATTGGAGGAACCTTCATAGTAAAGAGCACTTGAACTAGAATAATATTGGGATGAGTGACCTGCTGGGAAGTAGCATTTCACCTCTATGAGCATCATCTAGATGCAATGAGTACTAAGTGTTCCATTCATTCTCATAAAAGAAAGGTTATTATGAACTACTATTCATGAAACATTTGTCAGTAAACTAATTATAAAACTACATAGTTAAATTCTGATAATAATATCATAATTTAACTTACTGTAAAAAAAATATTTCCTACTTATCAAATTATATAACTATTCTCATGATCCAACCCAACCTGTAAAAATGGTGGAAATTACCTCATTCGTTGTGACAAGAACTGTTGCATCTTTGTCCCCCTTGACCTGCCAAATTATCCTTAGAACCATTGATATAATGAAATACAATGACCCAACAAATATCACATACCTTGTGAATTTATGAATATCTTTTCATACATTATTCAAAGTTTCATTGATATTTTGGATTGCCCCAGGCCCAAACCTGCACAAGCGAAACCAAATGAGTAAGATAAATTTGATAGAATTATAAAATTCAAAATGCAAGTGAGGCAGCTTACACATGCTTGTCACGCCCTCCAAATGTCAAAAGATAAATACCACCCTCTTGACACTTCAATTCATAGAAGTTCTCTTCTTCTTCTTCATATCTCTTTGAAATCCTAAACAAAAATACTTCTAAAAAGGCTGGCAAATTCTCAAAGAAATTGGGCCATTAATTAACAAACTAGCTGGCTTATTCATATATAGAATGAAGTACATACTACAAATTACAATCTATAGGCAACAAGCTATGTAAAGCTTAAACAGCGGGCTTTTAATCTGTGAAGTATGTTAGAGTTGATTCTAATTGGATCTCCATGTAAATCAACTTTTGTTGTGATTAAAAAGGGGAAAGTACCTGTAATTGTTTGTGTTCTAATAATCGCCTATGGGAGAGGTACTAAGGCCTATAAATATTATGTTTTTATCATGATCTAGATGCAGGTGTCAGTGAAAGGAGAAAGGAATAGTACATGCAAATTTTCCCTTTGTCTGAAGACCTACAAGATCATGTATAATTGGATTAAATGTGTTAACTTTGTGTTAGCACTATAACATACCAAAAAAGAGGTGTTAAGAAGAGAACATACCACAAAAATGTGTTAGCCTAGGGGCATCATGTATTGTCCATACAAGCATTGGATGGAATTGAAATTGTCTTTGTCCTATTGGTCTAGAGATGTCATACATAGTGACCCCATTCCATAACACCATCAACTCGTCGATAAGGGGCTCAATATATACATTGATATCTTTAACTTGGTACTTACCTAGTTGAATGAACAAAAACATTACATAATTATTATGACCATTTTGATGGATTATTAATAATAAATTAATTTAGATGACCATTAAATCAAAAAATACTTGGAACAATCAGTGACAACATTATGTGCTCCCTCTTTATGGACAACCAAGGAGGAATATTATTGTTGATAACAAAAATAGGCCACACCGAGTAAGTAGATCTCATCTCTCCAAATGGATTGACACCATCCACTGCCAATGAAAGCTTGAGATTACGAGGTTCTTCTTTAAAGTGTGGCCATTTTTCTTCTATTTCCTTAAATGCCGAGCCATTTGCAGACATTCGCATAATGCCATCCTGACTTCTATTGCATGCATGGTAATCCATAAATTGTGCCAAGCTATTGCACTTGAATAATCATTGCAAACGTGGAATAATGGGAATATGTCGAAGAACCTTGCGAGGCACCTTTTTAGTTATTCGATCTGATTGATATCTACTAATATGACAAATAGGGCATTCTGTTGCAAATTCATGCTATTTATAATATATAATATGATCATTTGGACATGCATGTATTGTTTGATATTCCATTCCAATATCTTTCATAATGGCAGATAATTCTCGGTATGAGCGAGGTAGAATGTTTGATGGTGGTAACAAACACTCACCTATCAACCTATGACCAAAAATATAATTTGTTAATTTAAAGAATATTAATTGCTACACGATTCACCCAATATTAATTGTAAGGAAATTACGACTAAAATAATGAAAAAAGATGACATACCTTAACATACGTGTCATTGCTATGTTGGATAAACCATTCATAACCTTCAAGTTCACCAACAACAATACAACAGAAAGAAGAGTTGTTTTGGAGCCTTCATATAGGGGCTCGTGTGCCTTCTCAAGTATAGGTACATCAAGCTCTGCATCAACATCATCATCATCTTGATCATCATGATCATCTTGATCTTCTTCATCATCATGGTCTTCTTCCATGATATCATTACCTTCTACTTCTATATTCGCACCTCCATGTTCCCTCATTTGGAAATCCACATTCTCCAGATTGTCATGGTCCATAACATGAAACTGAGGGACGTTGACCTATATGAAAATGATGACCTTATTTTAACCATGACCACGTTGTCATCATCAAATCATGTCTTATGTATTTTATAAAATATTAAAATACATACCAATGGACGAAATTCATTTCCCCCTTCAATGTGACCATGTTGCCTACAATGTTCCTCAGCTATTTTGATTAGATATCTTTGAGTCTTTAAGCCCTTACAAAGTTTGCAAGGACAATAACATTTTCCATCACCTTTTCTTTTTAAGTTAGACCATAGTCTAGCAATTGTCTCCCTATTTTTTTGTGTGTTGATATTGTCAGACATGGTCTTTCTTGAATGGAATGACTCGTTGGTGGAAGAAGGATGATTTGTTTGCAACCTGCTGATAAAAATCGTTACTGAACAACCATTTTCTCAACCATTTTAATATCAAAAACATCATATGAAATATCTTTATCATTTAGATTTTAATGCTATATTTTAACTTTTAATTAGAATTCTGTGTAATATAAGGACCCCTATATCACCATTTTACTGAGATTCAAGCATCAAGTCATTGGTAAGTTAACACAACTTGATAAATTTGGGAGTAAGCTTTATTTAAATCATTTAAATTTGGGAGTAAGCTTCATTTTTTTGGTACGAATATGTTGAGTTGTTAACAAAAGTGTCATCCAAAAAATTACCACTAACCAGATGAGAAGGTGACTCAAGTAGGGAAATGGATCATATTTTCCTTATGGAGATTGAGTTTTCCAACAAAAACTAAAGACTTCAATAGTCATAACATTCAAAGGAGAAAAAGGACACACTTGGTGAATAGACTAAAAAATCATAAAAGTCAAGGAATGGTAGTTGTTAATGGTGATACATGCTGATGTACACAATTTTTTTTTATTAAGCTAGATAAAATGGGGGCCATATCCAAGGGAACCCAACATGGCCAAAATAAAGGGTTATTCAATGTAATTGTAGGCCTTATCAAAATTAGTTTTCAAGAAGATGGCACTTCATCAAGAATGATAGGCCCACTCCATTCCTTCCCAAATATAAGTAATGTTATCTAGAATCAACTAGATTTGATGAAGTGATTCTACCTAGGTGGGGTAATTTGCATATAAGAAATTGATGGGTCTTTAAGGCCAAGGATTTTGAAATGATATTTTATGAGACATTGAGCATAGTGATAAGTGGTCATTTGTAAATGTCTTTATGGCCACCAAAATCAGATATAAATTTAATATTTCCTCTATATATTAATATTTAATATGTCCTTCTAAACATAAAAGACCCAAATTGCTCCCAAAAAACCCTTCAAACTTAGGGCATGCTTAATGTCTCCATTAAGCATAAGGTGTAATTATTTAATCACATGTATTTTCCTTCTCGTTGACTCTAAATATCAGGGAGAATGTGTAGCATGTTAATTTGAGTAAGGAGGTTCTATGTGATATGTGCTTGATTCCTTACTGGTGCAGAGTGGACAGAGAAAGCACAGTGACAGTGCCCAACCCAACTTCTATGCACAACAAAGGTTCAAAACCCCAACCAAAGGCTTGGCTTCAATACCCCAACCAATAAACTCTACAATGAATCAACTTTTATGGTTTCAACTATATTGATATCATCATCCTTCCATCATATCATCTTTAAGGGTGTCACCAAGAATTCAAAATATGGAGGGCCACATGGTTCATCAATAAGAAATGCTTTTAGGACTCAAGGAGAATTTGGTCACAACACAAAGTCAAATGAAGCAACAAGAAGACAAACATCACAATGACAAATGTTTTGAAGTTGGGGGCTGAGTGTTCTTGAGAGTGCAACATTAAATTACAAAAATAAAATTGAAGCAAAAAGTAAAGAATAATAAGTTTTCACCAAAATATCATGGCTCATACCATATCTTGCAAAAGATAGGTAGTGTTGTCTACAAGCTTGAATTGCCACCAACAAACCAAGTTATCTCCATTTATTCATGTTTCTTGTTTGAGGAATGTAATTTAGAATAACGTCCATAGATAAACAATATTAGTATAACTTAATGAAGAAGTAAGAATCATATTAGAGCCAAAGTTCATTCTCTAAACATGTACACATCTAAGCTAACAAACTAGAACATAATGAGCATCTTATTTAGCATAAGAATCTACTAGTTGAAGATGCCACATGGGAAGATGAAGAGTTCATTCAAAAGAGTCCACACTTGTTTAGCATTGAGGACAATGCTTCTTTGAATTGGGGGTGTGGGAGGGAGGTGGGGAAGGGGGGTGGGAGATGCTATACCCTTAATCCTAAAGTACACATATGGTTATGAGTAGTTGGGGTGTGGCTACCTTAACTTCTAATTAAATCATTTGATTATTTTTATATTTCTATTTAGTCATTTTATCAGCTATTATAATCATTTACATCGCATTTCATATTATCTTCCTCTTTTGTGTATGTTATTCATTAAAAAATATACTATCTGATATCAACATCTCTAAGAAAATTATACTATCATAACCAAATATACATCTAAACTAGAAATCATCCTTCCATTAAACTACCATGATCTTTACATAAAACTTTAAACTTCTAGGGGAAGAGTACCAATAGTTGTTATAGCTAACTTTGTGCAACCTAAACACCTAAATGGTATATTGGATGCGACAATTCATTTCTGGGTTGTCTTTGTATGTAAATTAAGTGCTTATAACTATTGTTCTGACTTTTGGGTAGTATAGACAAATACTTTGGATCTGCTATGTGTGCAAGGGTCAAAAAGTGGTCACGCCAAGGTTATGTCTAAAACAATTCCCTATTGCTCCATTACTTGTGCACTTTGACAACCAAAAACATTGCACAATTGATCCATACTTGCACACAAATGCCCCAATAATTGTTGACTATTGGTACAAATAAATTTGTATAATTAATCTAATTACTAACTTTTTTTCTCATAAATTAGGAGGCTATTAGCCTACTAGCTGATTCTTTTTAAGTAGACTTTTATTAGCAAAACCTAATAAATGATAAATAAAAATGAAGATAAATGATAACTTATATTCCTCCCCTATGTTTTAGTAGACTTTTTAATAGCAAAGTCCAATAGACCAAAACATGAATGATAACTGATACTCCCCCATATTTTTTGAACGTTGAAATGCCCTAATGTTGATCTCTTTTGTTAATATGGTCATAGAAAGGTTACTTGATCAAAAGGAAAAGCGAAGGATGCTTTGCTTTGAATTCCTATTCATGTACAATAATTAATGTTCACTATAGAAAACCCATATATACTTCTTTGTAGAATTAAAAGATACATTTCATTTAATAATAACAACTTTAAAGTTACAATTATTAGTATAATATTATCAAAAAATATTAATTTAAGTACAACATTTAAATCAATAATTATTATCACGACCTTTAGAAAGTGCTCACGTAAAGTGTATGAGAAAGTCATTATTTTTTGTGAGTGCAATTGTTCAAGCCATTGTCACACTTGCAAATGTATGTGTCATGATATTTGTCATTGTAGCTGGCAGTATTATTGGCTTTCAGATTGGTTGGCTTGGATATGAGCTGGCTAATGGCCATTTTCCATATGGACTCAATGGTGTGCTTGGTGGGGCAGCAACAGTTTTCTTTTCTTATATTGGTTTTGATACAGTTGCTAGTACTGCTGAAGAGGTCAAGAACCCACAACGTGATTTACCTCTAGGCATTGGCATAGCACTTTCCATATGTGGTGGACTATACATGCTTGTGTTTGTTGTTATTGTTGGCATTGTACCATACTATTTAATGGACCTAGATACTCCAATCTCATCTGCATTTTCAGGTCATGGCTTACATTGGGCAATGTATATTGTTACTGCTGGTGCAGTGGCTACACTTTCATCTACATTGATGGGTTCCATTCTTCCTCAGCCCAGAATATTGATGGCAATGGCTAGAGATGGATTACTGCCTTCATTTTTCTCTGAAATCAACAGAACTACTTTAGTTCCCATCAATAGCACTTTACTAACTGGGTGTGTTGCTGCTATTATGTCATTTTCAATGGATGTTTCTCAATTGGCAGGCATGGTCAGTGTTGGTACACTACTTGCTTTTACAATTGTGGTAGTTTCTATTCTTATACTGAGATATGTGCCACCAGATGGGGTGCCTATTTCACCTAATTTCATCCAAGGATAGGGACTAACACATCTGTCCAAGGTCTTACATCAATTTTGGATAGGGACATACACATCTATCCAACATCAGTTATGAACAAGGAGATAAACATTTGTTCACAACAATTATTCTTGCGGACAAATACTTTCGATCGCTTGCACCATCACATGAATGGGGACAATCACATCCATTCACTAACAACCAAGAAATGTGATTGGGGACATAGACATCCAACCACAAATATAGATTTTGAGAACCAAGTCCTCATTGTTGCATATGCAGCCACCATTGTAGATTAGTGCCACTCTGATCACAAATGATATGAGATGGTTATTGCTTCCATTTAGAAACCAATCTTGGCTTTAGTCTTTTTAGTAAAAATAATTTTGTCACTAATGCAATTCATGACCCTGTCGCTAGTGACTAATGAGAGGTTGCTGAATCTCCTCTAACCTCTAGTGCCTTCATCCTTTGGTGTGTTGGCTACTTAGCAGATTTGGCTTTTGAGTCTCATTTTATCACTTGCGAGGAAAGAACATATTCTCCCTCATAATGTTAACTTTTCACAAAGAGTGTCAGGTACCACCGATCATACACTCCAAATACAATTGAAACAATTGTTGTTTTGATATAATTTTTTTTGACACGTTTTAAATTTTTACACACACTATTAATATTATTATAATTCATTAAGATGGATCCTATAATTCAATTTGACTTGCTTCAAAAAGAAAAAGAAAAACTGACCACTGTGGGAGACACTAATTTCCTAATATGAGCCCATACCTTGACATCTATTCCACCACATCCATGTCCATTGAAGAGGGTAAGAATATAATCACACTGCACAGGCTAGATTCCTCTACACAACCTCTGACCTTTGACAAGGATAGTGCTAAAAAGGATCACGACCGATATCTGATCAATATAATCACCATTGCCCAAGGTGGAGCTCATGTCCAAGTGATTTATGACTTTGAAAGTCAACCCCTATCTGGATCAGCTTGGGAGCTTCCTGAAAGGTTCATGAAGAGAGTGTGGTATTTATCATTGAGAAATCTCAGAAGAGAGCATCAATGTTGAAGACATCCATAAAATTTGAAGTTTTAGCCTTCAATTCAAGGTATAAATCAGTGACTCAAAATGTCAGTAAGTCTGCCACCAGCCAACAATGACAACTTTATTTGCCTTGATGAATTCTTCATATCACTAAAGACTCCTCTCGTAGTTGAAGGAGTAATTGCTATCACAATCACACCCTAGTTTGTGTCGAATGGCCATGGAAAATTCTTCTTGTATCTTTTTATCACATAGACCAGGTAAAATCTACATCACTCATATTGATAAAACATTTTCTTCTAGTTTTTCCTATCAATTCATAAAATCTTGATCATCCCTATTGTTAAAACATTTTCTTATCTTTTTGCCCATCAATTCATAAAATCTTGATCACCCAGTTTGTTAAAACAGTTTCTTCTTGTTTTGCCCATCAATTCATTAAATCTTGATCACCCATTTTGTTAAAACATTTTGTTCTGGTTTAGCCCATTAATTCATTAAATCTTGATCACCCATATTATTAAGACATTTTCTTCTTGTTTTGCCCATGAACTCATAAAATCTTGATCACCCATTTTGTTAAAACATTTTCTTCTTGTTTTTCCAATTAATTCATAAAATCTTGGTCACCCATTTTGTTAAAACATTTCTTCTTGTTTTTCCCATGAATTCACAAAATCACACTGATAGGCCCTTTGCATGTTTTCTCTCAGTTGACCGATTGCACCTCAAGTTGTATATCTTACAGATGGCTCTTAAAACACCCACATAGATTTCAATATATATTAATATTTCTTTCAATCTGTTATGCCAGCTACAGATGTTCTCAAGAATATGGGAAATGGAAGAAATGTGAATGATACATCTATCATATATTCAACAGACAGTAATGGAAATAGTTCATTTGGAGGCAGTCTGAGCCTTGAAGAAAGAAAATCATTTTTCCAATATGATGGGACTAAAGAAATATCTTGTGGGTTTCTAAGTCCTCAAGACAATGGATTCAAAGTCTCTAGTAAAGATCGCCAAGCTATGGATTCTTGCAGGGGTGTAGTTGTAGTTTCTGCCATTTTTGGAGCATATGATAAACTCAGGCAGCCAAGACATGTTAAGAAAATCACAGCCCAAAGTGTTTGTTTTTTCATGTTTGTAGATAAAGAAACCCTTGAATCCCTAGCCCACAGTGACATAAGGCCAGATGAATTCCACAAAATTGGGTTATGGAGGATTGTGTTGGTTACAAGCTTGCCTTACAATACTTTTGTGATGAATGGAATCATACCAAAGCATCCACAAGCAAAGCCTCACACCCAAATTTACATATGGCTACCATAAATAGAATAAGTCCATACAAAAACCGATTACAAATAAGAATGCGCAGTCAAGAAAAGACTTTCCAATCTAAGAGAAAATGAAGCAACTCAGGCCAATCCAAACTAGATATATGGCTCATGCTATTAATAAGCCATTGAAATTAAATGATATAGGCCAATTGTATAACCTTACCTTTGAAATTTGACACCATCAATGCAAGAGCACAAGACCAAATTGCTCCCACCCGCTCCCGCCCACGCCGAAAATAAAATCGGAAGTGTTTAAATGAAATGCACTTCTATTTTTTTTTTCACTTTTTATGCCCCGTGTTGGTCGAAATTTTGACCAACACGTGCATATAAGGAAAAAAAAGAAAATTTTAAAACCATTTTGCACTTTGGTCAAAAATTTTGGTCGAAATTTGGGTTCAAATCTACTAGTGGAGTTAGATTACAAAACTTGATCACCAGCTGAGCTCACTGCCCAAATAGGTAATACAAAATGTTTTTGACTGTAATATGGTACTGCTTACAACTTCACATCAATAGCCTTTTTTTCTATCACAATAAACAACTATTGCAAGTTATCTTTTCTTTCTTTTTACATATCACTTCGCTGTTTCATTACATTTCAAGTATGCCTAATATATGAGTTATTAAAGCTAATAACTTTACATGGTTAGCTTCCAAAATATTTATCCAAGAGTAAACATCTAGGATGTCATCCCTTCATAATGTTAAGTCATTATTTTGACAAGCAAAAATAATCCCTTAACTCTTTTGCTAATACTGTCTCCAAAACTGTTCTGTTTGCAAAAATTGTCTTCGGTAAACTTTGAATAACTTTGTCTGTACTACTCCAAAATTTATGTGCACTGAGATGGGGCATCCTCATACTCTATAGAAGCTTTAGTTAACTACACAAACAAAAATATTGCTCCAGTGGACATCGCCAACTAAATCTTCATCGGGTGCTCTGTCAGGATCACTGTATTCATACTTAGACAATTTCTTCCTTCAACTTGCCATACTTGCATTCCAGATTCTACGCTCTCAATAGAGATCATATGTTTCCATAATGACAACATCTATGCATCCACATTAGCCAAATTGCCAACAATCTCCCCCTTTTTCATTGGTGGCAACATATGGGAAAATTGGCTAAGTGTGCAAACAAAACTTCAAAAACACTTATACAAAATTATGGCCAAAAGTTTATACAATATGTATACAATATCATACTCCATAGAATAGCTCCCCCTATGAGTATCCTTCCTCAACATATATTCAATTTTCTGCTATCTCTCCCCCTTTGACAACAATGACAAAGATAGGGTGTACAAAAATTTCAAAAACTTTATACCTTATTATTAGTTATTACAAAGCCAGTAGGCTTGCAACAAAATCACCAAACTCTAACTTCCAAGATTCAAAATCCTTCTCCCATACCTTCCTGATGGATTCAACAACATTGAGTAGAGTACTCAATCCATATGCTGCTGTCTGACAAGCTTGCAGGGAATCGAAGCTAAACTTCTGAAATGATGTCTTTGCTGAAAGACACTGCTCAATTTGATCTTCAACAATTGATATCTTGATTGAGACATGCTCTCTCAAGATGTTAACCTTGATAATCTTTTTGTTCTTCTCCTCTGCTAACATTCTAATTTCATCTTTCAATTTCTTTATGTTCTTCTCTACAGAACTTATCTTGACATTAGGGCTTGTCAAGGTGTTTGTCTCAGCTGTAATAGCATCTAACTTCTCTCTGATCTTCTTATCCTCTTCAACTAATAGGATTTTTGATTTAGTGCATTGTATGTACAAATTATTTCTTGTCTCAAAATGTCTCCTCAAATTCTTTATGCATACATCTAAACTACCAATATCATTTCGAATATTTACACTTAAAGTTTGTTGCATTTCTGCTTCAAAGTCTTCCTGAACTTTTATCTTAGCAATATCCTTCAAGTTAGAAAATTCAGAGTCAAAAGAATTCATTACTGATTGAGCTTTCTCGAGTGGATGTGATTTAGATACCTTAGTGCTGATCACACTCTCAAGTTTCTCTGTCAAAACTCTAACTTTTCCTTCAAGGTCTTTCACCTTCTTATTCTTTCCAATAATTTTATTCAGAGATGTGATGAACTCAAGCTGATCATCATCTTCAACTTCTTTTCTAAGGTCTTCAAACATTGAACCAATATGCCTCTTCTTACTATCAGGTGCACTAATGTCTTCAATTGGTATAGAAGGTGCACTAGAGGTAGTGGCCTCTATCAAAATTTGTTTGCCTTTAACTGACTGCTCTACTAGAACTAATTCTGATACAGTTGGTGCTTCCTCTACCTCTATATTCTTCTCTGATTCTGTGACCTTTTCTTGCTCTCCCAAAGCCAAATTGTCAACAGTGTTTCCTAGATCATGAAATACTGCATCATCTGATTCTAGAGTCACTTTGGTGCCTTCAATATCCATTGATTCTTTGCCAATATTGATATGTGAAGAAGATGGAACTTCTTCAATACCAACTTCCCCTGCATGCGGTTCCTCTGATTGCTTCTGCTGAGGGTCTGATTCAACATGCTTTTCTGCAACTATATCTGCAAGAACTTGCATTACTGCTTGCTTTGTCTCTTTTTGTACTTCCTCCTTTTTGCCTCCCATTATAAGGATTGTTCTTCTCTTAGTTCTCAATAAAGTTCCAAGAGACTTCAAGAATCTGTTCAAATGATCTTCATCCTTAACTTCACGGAACTATCTGATTACATGTTCTCTCATCTTTATGTCCTCTTCTTGTGCTCTCTATTTTCTATTCACAAGTCTGTTATACAAATCTTCTAGGATCTTACCATGAATAGTGCTAAGTTTCTTATCTACCACAATGATGTGTGTAACCATTGCATTTTCAAAGTTTAATTTGTCAAATGATCCATATAGATCATAGAATTTATTCAACTTAGTGAAGTCTCCATGCTTCAATATATCTTCATTAACTCTTTCAATTCTTGGTTTCCAAGTTTTCTTCTTGATTGAAACTACATCATCATCTTTAATTACTGCTACATTTCTAGGTATAGGTGGTACAACCATTTTTTATCTCTTGCCAGGTCGTGTTGCACTCACTTTTACTCTTTTGCTAGGAATAGGAGAAAAAGATTTATCTCCTTCATCTTTTTCAGGTACTTCAACTTTTACCTTTACTGCAATAGGATCAACAAGATCTGCACTTGATGTCTCAGGTGGAATTACAAGATTTTCACTTTTCTTCAAGGCTTCTACAGTCTTCTTAGCTATGTCAAACTCATGACTTGACATACCAGATTCTTTCAATATTTTCTTCATAGTAGATTCAACTCTCTTACTAGATTGCTTCTTTTCTGTCAGGATCACTGTAACTTTCTCCAAACATATCCTCAAAGTTTTCACTATGAACCACATCATCATTAATGAGTCTCCAACATCCCTTTAACTATGAAAAATTAGATTCCATCCCAGCTAAGAGATATCCTCTGATTTCTAAACATCGCTACACTGAAACACTATCTAAATACTACTTTCACCAAAATGCTCATAACTCTTACAAATGAATGAATTTCTTTTTGTGCTATTAACCATAGGTTAATAACACACCAAAGAACATACCATCAATTGCACAAAAGCCAATCTACAATACAACATGTGTACAAAACAAAATTGTACCTACTTTCTTGCTAATATCCAGAATATCACTATGTTGACATCAATGACAATCCAAGTCATGAATGCAACAACAACTGCTACAGAATGACTACCAAAACACTTTTCATTCATTCCTAACAATCTCCCCCATTTGCATTGATGGCAACATAGATGAAAAACATCCAATGTTCCAAAAATCCAATACTGCAACATCACTGCAAAATATCAAATCAAATCTTGCTTCATTTTCCTATTCAGCTCTCTCATACAATCCACAATGTTTTTCATGTATATCTCTCCCCCATTGACATCAATGATAGAAATTCCATCACTAAGTCAAAAACAACTTAATGTCAAAAGACACTTTTCAGAAAAATACAATAACAAGAGTCCTCATGACTCAGCTCATAAACTCCCCCATAGAGGAAGTTCCAACATCCAATCCAGAAGAAAGATAGGGCTCATATACCACTGGATGGATGCAATCATCTGCATCAATTCTCAAAAATAGGTTGGGGCATAACCCCAAGCATACCTCTCAGATACACAAATGTATCCTTAGGTAAAGGCTTTGTAAATATATCTGCTATCTGCTCCTTTGCACTTATGTACTCCAATCTTACTTCTTTTTCTGCAACTTTCTCTCTTACAACATGATACTTGATCTCAATATGTTTAGTCTTAGAATGTAAAATAGGATTTTTTGACATAATCATTATACTAGTGTTATCACAATGTATAACAATAGGCTCATCAAACTTTATTCCAATATCTTTCAACATCTGCTTCATCCAAATAATTTGATTACAATTATTTGCTGCTACAACATATTCTTCTTCTGTTGTGCTTTGTGAAGTACAATTCTACTTCTTACTTAGCCAAGAGACCAATTTACCTCCAAGAAAAAAGGCTCCACCACTGGTGCTTTTCTTGCCATCAACGCTACCTCCCCAATCTGCATCAATATAGGCACATAAAGTAAAATCATCAGAATTCTCATACCATAATCCATAATCCATTGTTCCTTTCAGATATCTCAGTATCCTCTTTACTACTGCATAATGTGATTCTCTAGGTTCTGCTTGAAATTTTGCTACAATCCCCACTGAATGTGCTATATCAGGTCTTGTATGTGTCAAGTACTACAATCCTCCAATCATAGATCTGTACTTTTTCTGCTCAACTGCTGGTGTCTCATCTTTGCTAGATAACTTATGTCTAGTTACCATAGGTGTTCCAATAGGTTTAGAATCTTCCATTCCAAATCTTTTCAATAATTCATTTAAATACTTAGTCTGACTTACAAATATACCTTCCTTGCTTTGTGTTATCTGTAATCCCAAAAAGTATTTCATTTCTCCAATCATGCTCATCTCAAATTCAGTCTTCATTTCATCTACAAATTTGTCACTAGCTTCATCTTCTCCTCTAAAGATAATATCATCAACAAATATAACTATAACCAACAAACCATTCTCAATTTCTTTTGTGTATAAGTTTCTATCTGCTATTCCTTTTATAAATCCCAATTTCAATAAATACTTATCCAATCTTGCATACCAGGTTCTAGGTGCTTGTTTTAATCCATATAAAGCTTTCTTTAACTTACATACCATATCTCCTTCTTGTGTCAAAGGAAAACCTTTAGGCTTCTCAATGTAGACTTCTTCTTCCAATTCACCATTCAAAAATGCTGACTTCACATCGATCTAATACACTCTAAATTTTTTGTAAGTTGCATATGCTAGAAACATTCTCACTGCTTCAAGTCTGGCCACAGGTGCAAAAGTTTCTTCATAGTCAATTCCTTGTTGTTGTGAATATCCTTTACATACCAATCTTGCTTTGTTTTTTATCACTTCTCCTTGTTCATTCATCTTGTTTCTGAATACCCACTTTGTTCCAATCACATTCTTGTCTTCAGGTCTAGGGACCAATTCCCATGTCTTGTTTTTTTCAATCTGCTCTAGTTCTTCTTTCATAGCATTGATCCAATGTTCATCTTCACAAGCTTCATTAGTAGTCTTAGGTTCAATTTGAGAGATCAAACATAAATGTACCTTATTTCGAGTCAAAACTCCTCTATCTATACTTGCAATAAATTTCTCAATAGGGTGATGTCTTGAAGTATACCTGTTAGGTGTCATAGTTATTGATCTTGTTCCGATTGTAGATTCTTCTTTGCTTTCTTCTCTGTTTTCTTCTCTGTCTTCTTCAGCATGACTTTCATTCAGCAAATCACTGTTAGTTTCAAAAAATAATTTTGCATTTTCAATGTTAGGCTAAGGTTGTGCTTCTCCATCAGATTCATAATCAAACATTCTTTCCTAAATTTTAAACTTCTCATCAACTTTTACATTTGCACTTTCAACAATAGTCTTAGTTCTTTTGTTATAACATCTATATGCTTTGCTTTTTAAAGAATATCCAAGAAATATTCCTTCATCACTTCTAGGATCAAAATTTCCTATATCATCATCTCTCTTTATATAACATTTACTTCCAAAAATTCTAAAATACTTAACTGAGGGTGTATGTCCAAACCATAATTCATAAGGTGTCTTGTTTGTATCTGCTTTGATTTGTACTTTGTTCATAGTGTATACTGCTATGTTCACTGCTTCTCTCCAAAAAGTTTTAGCCAAATCATTTTCAAACAACATAGCTCTTGCTGCTTCAGTTATTGACTTGTTCCTTCTTTCTACAATACCATTTTGTTCTGGTGTTCTAGGGGTTGAAAGTTGTCTCTTAAGACCATTCATTTCACAAAAAGTGTTAAACTCTCTAAATGTAAATTCACCACCTCTATCAGATCTTATACACTTAATCTTCATTCTAGATTCATTCTCAATTTTGCTTTTCATGATCTTAAATTTATCAAATACTTCAGATTTTTCTTTCAAAAATGCAAACCACATCATTCTTGTAAAATCATCAACAAGAATCATAAAATACCTTTCACCATAGAATCCTCTAGTCCTAGTAGGACCACTCAAGTCTGTATGAACAATCTCCAACTTCTCTACCAATGTGAACTTCTTATTGGGAAATGAACTCCTTTTCTACTTTTCCATCATACATTCTTTGCAAATCATGTTAGTAGGTTTCATAATTCTAGGTAAATCTCTTACCGCATGTGTAGTGCTCACCTTGACAATATTATCAAAGTTTATATGACAAAACCTTTTATTCCATAACCAACTATTATCAATCCTAGTTATCAAACATGTCATCTTAGTAGGATTCAACTGAAATACATTACCTCTGGTTCTGGATCCTTTTCCAATCAGATTTCCATCTTTATCTTTTATCACACAAGTTTTCTCAGAAAACCAAACTTGATAACCCTTATCAGCCAATTGTCCAACGCTTAGTAGATTATGTCTTAGTCCATCAACAAAGTAAACATCATCAATGTTAGTCTTTCCATCAAGAGTAATAGATCCTATACCCTTAATCAAACAAGGTGCATTGTTACCAACCCTAACAATTCCTCCATCATAATTATCTAACTTAACAAACTTTCTTTTATCTCCAGTCATATGATGTGAACAACCACCATCTATAATCCAATCAAATTTCTTTTCAACTTGTGAAACTAATGCTTTTTCTTCCCTTTTATCAGATTCAAAACTTTCTTCTTTAATTGCTACAAATCCTATTTCCTCAAATTTATCATTATCACTGCCACTTAAATGTTTTTCAATTCCTACTTTAAAATCTTCATCATTTGCATACTAACATTCTTTAGATCTCCTAGGTTTAAAGTTGCTTCTATACTTCTTAACTCTTTTAGGACATTTAGATGAAAAATGACCATATTGTTGACAAGTCCAACATTTAAAGATTTTCTTACCATCTGGTTCTCTTTTTACAAGTAATGCAATACCTTCTTCAATCTTCTTATCTTCCTCAGATCTGCTACTACTGGCATAATATCCATTCACACTAGTACTTCTTATAGGTCTAATGCTAAGAGCACTGAATGTTGTTTCCATTCTAGGTAGCTCTCCTGATAATCTCAAGTTCATCTCTGTTGTTTCTAATCTTCCAAGAAGAGTCTCTCTTGAAAAGTTTGATGTACAAGGTATCACTTGTTCAATCATCTATGTTGTCTACTTGAATACTGGTGTCAAAGTTCTCAGAATTTTCCATATCACTTCATTCTCTATCTTATCACCTCCACAAGACTTTATTCCTGTCACAATCTCAGACATCCTACCAATATAACTTCTAATAGATTCATCTTCCATCATTCTGATATCTTCAAATGCACAAATCCAATTATGTAATCTAGCCTTCTTTGCATGTTCATCACCTTCAAAAGTAGAATGTAAAGCTTTCCAAATTGCATGAGATGTTTTCAAACATCTTACCTGACTATATTCATTCTCTGATAGTGCTGATAAAAGTGCTTCTCTTGCAAGTATGTTACACATAAATAGATCTAGTTCATCTTTAGTTCCTACCTCTAGATTGTCTTCTTCAATGATAGTCTTCTCATTCTTTGTAATCAACCAATAACTTGGTCCTAAACACAATAGATGTGTCTTCATCTTTTCTTTCCAGCTGTCAAAATTTACTCCATCAAACTTAGGGCTTTCTTTTTTGAAATTCACCATGGATCTCCTTAAGTTGTTAAACTTTTCTTTCAAGAACCTGGCTCCGATACCAATTGTTAGAAATAGGAAATACTGAGAGGGGGAGGTGAATCAGTATTTCACAAACTTTTTCTTTTTCCCACTTATGGATATAATAGATTAATTTAGTGCATACAAAGATTATCAAGCTAATTAACAAACATAGCAGTAAATAGAAATAACTCATAACACATCATATGTTCTCAAGGAAACCCTGGCCAAGGGAAAACCCCGGTGGGGATGGTACCCACAAAGATCACTAATCAAAAGTATCCTGTTAGGGATATTGGACCTTGTTAGGAGTCAATTTACAATATATAGTAGATCTATCCTGGTTAAAGGACTTTAGGCCTTGTTAGAAGCCTTAACCCTGTTAGGAGTTAGATTACAAAACCTGATCACCAGTTGAGCTCACTGCCCAAATAGGTAATACAAAATGTTTTTGACTATAATATGGTACTGCTTACAACTTTACATCAATAGCCTTTGCTGCTATCACAATAAACAACTATCGCAAGTTATCTTTTCTTTCTTTTTACATATCACTTCGCTGTTTCATTACATTTCAAGTATGCCTAATATATGAGTTATTAAAGCTAATAACTTTACATGGTCAGCTTCCAAAATATTTATCCAAGAGTAAACATCTATGATGTCATCCCTTCATAATGTTAAGTCATTATTTTGACAAGCAAAAATAATCCCTTAACTCTTTTGCTAATACTGTCTCCAAAACTGTTCTGTCTGCAAAAACTATCTTCAGTAAACTTTGAATAACTTTGTCCGTACTACTCCAAAATTTATGTGCATTGAGATGGGGTATCCTCATACTCTATAGAAGCTTTAGTTAAATGTACAAACAAAAATATTTCTCCAGTGGACGTCGCCAACTAAATCTTCATCAGGTGCTCTGTCAGGATCACTATATTCATACTTAGACAATTTCTTCCTTCAACTTGCCATACTTGGATTCCAGATTCTACGCTCTCAATAGAGATCATATGTTGCCATAATGACAACATCTATGCATCCACATTAGCCAAATTGCCAACATCTTCTTCCAGGGATCAATGGCCATTTCTAAAAATCCCAATTGTGTAATCAAACTAAAAGAACAAATGTTTAGGCCAGCCCCTCCATCTATCAACACATGTTTGACACGATGGTTTTGGATCAAGACTTCAATATGCAAGGGCTAGTTATGTGGATGACTCAAGGAGTTATCATCTTCTTCTGAAAAGGAAATGTACTATGGAGACGTAAGATGACCAACCATATTCTGGAATCTATTGAAATCAAGGTCATCAGGAACATTGGATCTGAGCAAAGCTTTGTCTAGAATGGATCTATGAGCTAGAGATATCTGAAGCAACTCAAACATGGAGATTTTAGCATTTGTGTGCTGGAGTTCTTGAACAATACTGTATGAAGTAGGCCTCGTGTCTTTAGGATTTGAAGATTTAGATGTCTTCTATTTAGAAGCATATGAAAGATTGAAAGGCACCTTAGGGACACTTGATGAATCTGGTATTTGTCCTTGCAGTTGTGCGTGAGCCTATGATCAAGTAACTACATTGGCTGATTGATTTTCTCTATCACTTCTTACAATTGTGATGACATTGCAACTCTCAGATAGGCATGGTTCAACCATATTGATAACAACATTGTTTCCAAAGTAGGCATAATTGACTTTAGCACCCATATTAGGCTGTGAAGAAGAATCTTCTTTACCATGTTTAGGAAATGGTTCTATGAATGTTGTATGATCATTATTACTCTTATGATTGTCAATTGTGATGTCACCATTATCAATTTTTTCTTGTATAATGTGCTTCAAGTGAACGCTATTATTAGTCTTATGACCTTTATTGTGATGGAATTCATAGAAATATCTCTCCACCATTTTGATTTAGGTTCCAGATCAAAGACTTTCATCTTAGGCAAGTAGATGATTTTGTTCACCAATAGAGTTTTCATGGCAGATTCCAAGGATTCTCCAAGAGGAGTGAATTTACGATAGGATCTATAGCCCAAGGTTTGTAATCAGATGACTTTTTGTTGGACTCTGTGGCTTTAGCTTCGGAAGCTTTGATGGCTTGGGTACCAATAGTAAGATTGAAAGTAGGTGCCTTAGATGGGGCACAAATATTATCAACAATGCCATCTATGACAATGCCTTTATTCTTGTTCTAGTTTTCGTTCTTGTCCTTAGAACTAGATCCAGATTCATACTTGTCTTTTTGAAGTGTGATGTCTCCTTTTTTCACAAGTACTTTCTCAATTTTGATCGCATTATCTACCATCTTGTCAAAAGATGTATGATTTTACATTTGTAAAGGGTATTTGATTTCTAGAACAAGATTATTGATGAAGATTTCCAACTTCTCAGTTTCGGGAATGGGTCTATCATATAGAGAAAATTTCTTCCTCCACCTCTTGAGAAATGTCAGGAATGGTTCTCCTAGATACTATGTTAGATTGCAGATGTTGATCATGGTGACCGGATGTTGAATATTGTAGGAGTATTGTTGATAGAATAGTTTGATTAACTCCTCAAAATTTTTGATAGTAGGAGGCATTCTAGAGAACCAATGAATGGCTTCTCCTCCCAGAGATCGAGGGAAAAGACACAGTAAGTAGGTTGGTTCATGCATAAACTCCATAGATTGAGTACATAATTCTCTGACATGATCTTGAGGGTTAGAGTTTCCATCATACTTATCATATTTAGGCATCTCCACTCTTTTAGGGAATGGCGACATGTACAAGTCTTTATCAAATGGAAAAGGGCATAGAGCTTCCATGGAGAACTCCTTAGGTTCCTTTTCTTTTTCAAGTTTGTTAAGTTTGACTTGCATGGCATGCATCTATTTCATCATAGCTATGATAGGAGTTTCTTCCTCATGTGTAATGATATCTTCCACATTAAAGTTTGGAGGAATTTTAGGTCCTTGATGAGCTAACTCTAGAAAGTATGCTTCTCTATCTTCCTTCAAGAAATGTTTCATCATTCTTTTGAAGTCATCATCATTTTGATATCGAGAAATTTTAGAAGGTGTAGGTTCTTGATCCACAACATGTTGAGAATGGTGTCCTTGAGACCCATGTTGTGTCCCTCCATGAGACATGTTAAGAGTTTTAAGGCTCCCTGGATTAGATTGAGGAGGGGTTTGTTGATTACCTCCGTGAGTTGATGGAGGGGGTATGTAACCAATTTTCAATCAAAATTTGCCAAGATCATCATCTTCGTAAGGACCAGAATTGTAGAGTTATTCAAGAGTGGGACCCTTGTGAATAGTCAAAGGTGTAGTGCCAAGTGCTTCTTTGGATTTTTTGTGTGACGAAGCTCAAGTTTCCACCATTAACCTTGAGTGAAGCAAAAGAATGAGATGAAGACAACTAAATAATGAATTGATTTTAGAAGATCAAATGATGCAACCTTGTCAAGATCGAAGTGATTAAGGATTAGATTAGATGTAAATGAAGGATACTATGCCATAGTAGTGTGGGTAGATGCCCAACAGATGGTGGGCATGAGCTCATAACACTTAGCCGTTTAGTAACAAGACTGAATTTGAAGATAATTTTGACAAGGTTTTGACACAAGATGAAAAAGACTCAAATCGATAGCCCAAAAGGTTAAATCAAACTCAAGAGAAAACTTTAGGAAAATGAATGGATTTGTTCTAGTTTCTTCTTTGTTCCTGACATAGTGATTTGTTCAACAGATTCTGGAAATAGGCTGTAAAAATTGAGTTTCTGACAATTCTGACCACTTTTAAGCAATTTTTCTCAAATGACTTTCTACAGGATCATACGACAGTGGGTATGCTGTGAAATGACAATTGACAAACTCGTACGATAGTTACAAAACTCGCATGACAATTGATAGTAGATTTTTGACTTTTGTTTTTAACTAGTGGCAAAACTCATATGACACTATACAAGCTATCATACAACAATACAGGGCTTCTGAAATGACACTTCCCAAAACTCGTACGACTTTCTGACCTGATGGGACCACTTTTGACTCTAGAAAGGATTTTTACTTCAAATTTTGTAAATTTTTGGTTTTCAATTTCAGATTTTTCACAAATTTCTCTGTGCAGGTTTGAAGATTATTCTGAGATCGTTCATTTTTGGTAGCCAAATAGATAAACAAGCACACAAAATAGCAAGCAAGTGATTCCAAGAACGTCTAAAAATAATGAACATGAGACAAAGCAACCCTGTGCATGAACAATCAAGTGACTGAATGAGCTAATCCCTAGGAGTGCTAATTGTGTATGTTCCAAAAAAAATTTCCATAATGCACATATTCGTAGAAAAATGAAAATTTGGCATCACTAGGGTTTGTAGTAATGGTCTGACTCTACAACTTTTATGATCTCAAGAGGGAAAACTCCAATGCAGGTGCACTGGGGTTTTGACATAGTCTGAGAAATTAATCAATTAGGAGCTGCTAGGGAGATCTGACAGCCCAACAAGAGACCACACCTGTGAAGATTTTCTCCACAAGGAATTTATATAGTGGTTGCTACTACCATGGTGACAATGGCTATTATCGCTTGAGGTTCCATCCACGTGGTTGACCCAATTAAGGGAATGTCCACTATGGTTAACCCTCTCTAAAGGTGACTCAAAAAAGATACCACATGGAGACTAGTTCCAAATTCAAGGATCTAAGTTTTTGATACTACCTAGAAAGGGAGTAGAGCATAGTCCTCTAGCCTTTTCACTTTTAACCAAAACAAAGCAGACAAATTAATATGACACACTAAGACCAAGATTATCTCACAAAGATCTATGACATCAACCACTTATGATCTATCAACCCCTTCAGAGAGAGAATGTATCAATCAAAAGTTGAAGACACATGAATCTAGTAGAACGTGAGACTCTCTAAGTACCTTCCCTACCTACAAGGGGATCCTTCATTAAGAGGAGCTTTGCATGAATAAACAAGTGAAAGAAGCTCAATCTCTCAAGATCATCCACAAATAGTGTTCATAGGGCCTATTTACTATGTGTAAGAGATATGAAAAATGCAAATCTATGTTCGTTTTATAGCCCAATATGAAGTATGTGATATGAAAGAAAGAAAATCACACAAGCTTGACACGTGAGAGTTCATTTTAATCCAAATCGAAATGTTATTAGCTTGAGAAGAATACCTAAATTCCTCACAACGTGCTTGGTAGATTTTTACCTATTTTAGCAATTTAGTTGCACTTTTTCCAATCAGATTCAACAAGTATCATGAAAAACAAAAGATTTCAATTGTTAGGGTTAGCTGTTAGTCCAAATCTGAAAATAAAATCTAAAAAATTGCCAAAAATGCTGAAATGACTATTGAATTCTAGAGTCAAAACTTGTACGATAGTGGGTTACCTCCTAGATGACAGTCTGGAAACTCGTACAATAGTGGGTGTCTTCTCATATGACAATCAGGCTTCCAAATGACAATGTGTACTTTCTGATACGAGCCTTGAAATCTGAACCCATCGTATGGTAGTGTGTACCTCTTGAAATGACTTTTTGACAAAAGTCATACAAAAAATGTACAGACAGAAAATAAAAATTGCAATTTTAACCAGAAAATGACAATAAATTGATAGAAATTGATAGAAAGATGATGGAAACCCATTTCAGGGCCGCACGGTGGGTGCCAGAAATATGTGTGTGAATTTTGTACCTAGCTGTAGACACAACACTTTAGTAAAACATTAGAGGTTAGCCAAAAACCAAAATCATGTAATGAAATAGAAACTAAACTAACCAGGTGATTTACTGCCTTCTAGTAGGTGCGAGTACGATACTCTCAGGTCAAACCGAGACCAGTGACAATGCAACACCTACATGAAGGATTTGAATGTAGAATATGAAAGATTATGAATGCAGATTATTCTATAATTTTGGATTTTCTATGCAATAATATGGAAAACTATATGAGATTAATCTAGATTGAATGAAATTAGAATGCATATTTGATGTAAAATTGCTATGAATGAGTATGAAACTATGAATAAGAAACTATGCAAAAGCTAAATGATCAACTATGAAAGATCTCACAAATCGCCTGTCGCAAATGCTCAATCATTCAATCACCAATTCGCCAGAGTAATTGTGCAAATTCGAGAGTTGTAATTATGAAGAGCTGAGCCTTGGTTTTATAGAAATCCAAGGCTTTGAGGATGCAAGAGAAAAGCCATAAATCACTCTTGATAAACTCAGGTTGATTTTTGAGTTATCAAGAAATTAGAAATAATTAACTCACAAAATCATGCAAAAGCATGCAAGAACAACTTTTTAACTCAAATCAGAAGTTTAGATCAGCTTTGAACTCAAAATAGAATGTTGAGTTTCCAAAAGTTAACAACTTGCATTGATTTCTTGATTTTGAGTTTAACTGCTCTTTGAATGTGCATAATTGATTATGAATTAATTAAATAAATAAAGTGATTTATCCTCAAGTTAACTGATTTTTGAAATTAAAAGAATTGATTTATGGGTTAATCAATTATTAAATCAAACTTTATTCAAAAACTATATTATTAAAATTGACAACTGACATGAATTAATTAAATAAGAATTTAATCAATTAGTCATAAGATTTTATATTCATTGTCAAAATTTAAATAATACAATTTAGGAATAATTTAATTAAATTCAATTAAATAATTAAGTGTCAGTATTAAATCTGATCAATTAAATATTCAGAATATTCAATTAATCAAAATTTAGGATAAATAGGATTTATCACCAAATAATCATTAAATTAACAATAATTATGATAAATAGGAATATTGTTTGGAATATTCTCTGATGCAGAATTTAGGATAATCAATTAGGATTCAATAATGTGTAGATGTGCCTTAGGTTAGGACTTTGATGTCAATTTTGTTCAAATTTGAAGATGTAGGAGGTTAATGAACCTATAGCCCATTTTTGGGGTATTACATTACCGAATGGAAGTTTCTACTTTCTCTGGTACTTTGAAGCCCGACAATTTGATTGATTGGACTGGTGAACTTGAAGATTTCTTTGAGCTAGAAGAAATTGAAGATCGTCTTTGGGTGAGATTAACACAGACAAAGTTGAAAGGACATTCTACTCTTTGGTGGAAAGTACTACAAAGAGATAGAGAAGATGAAGGTTAAACAAAGATCAATCGGTGGAGGTTGATAGTGACTAAGTTGAAAGCTAAGTTCATACCTTCTGACTATGATCTTGACTTGTTTAAGAAGTTGCAGAATTTGAAATAGAAGGATTTTTCTGTTGAAGATTATACCGAGGAGTTCTAAAAACTTACTATTCGGTTTGGACACCGAGAGCTTGGCAAGGAAAAGGTAGCTCAATATGTGAATGGTCTGAGATTCAATATCTAGGATGAGCTTGGTATGCTGAAGATTGATTCTATTGAAGATGCTTATCAATATGCTTTGAAGGGAGAAGATAAGTTGAAGAGGAAACAACCTAGTAACTCCTGAGGGAAGGAAAAGATTGACCACTTGGTGAAGTATAAGCCGACTGATGTAGAAGATGAACAAAAACCTATGGAACTGAAGAAGAAGATAGGCAGAGTTATCTTTAAGGGTACTTGCTATAACTATGGAGAGGAAGGACATAGTTCTTTTGAGTGTACATAGAAGAAGGTTGACCGATGAACTACTATGATGAATGAGAACATTTAGAATGAACTTGAATCAGTGAACTTGCTACTTTGGAAAACATTGCTCGGTACAAAGGAGGAACCTTGTCAGAGGAGTAACTTGTTTAGAACCCGATGCAAGTTTGAAGGTAAGCTCTATGATGTTATTTTTGATGGTGGTAGTACTGATAACCTTGTTGCGGAGGACCTAGTTCAAAAACTTGGTTTGAATAGAATGAAGCATCCTTTTCCTTATAGGATTGGCTGGTTGCAAGATGTTCATGCTTTGGAAGTAAGAGAACAATGCTTCATTGATGTTCAGATTGGCTAGTACAAGGATCTTGTGTTATGTGACATTGTGAAGATGAATAGTTGTGATATATTGCTCGGTAGACCTTGGCAATATGATTGCAGAGCTATGTATGACTAGGTCTAAAATGTGTTTATTGTTGAGAAGGATGACATGAAGTTTTAATTGATGCCTTTGATGGATACAACGCTCGGTAGGAGAAGACTAAGTATTGGTAGCCGAGTTGATATTGTGGATCCAGAGAAAATGAATGATCAATTTGGAAAACCAACTTGTATGTTGTCAAGAAAAGACTTGAAGAGACAGAGGAAACTAAAGTGGAAGAATTTGAGAGAAGAGAAGGTGGAGGACTTGTATGTGAAGAACCAGTTCAGGATTTATGTGTTGAATTGTGGAAGATTCTCTTCTCACATATGAACATCTTTTGGAACCTGGGGTGTCTGATGCAGGGGCATCCAAGGTTAAGGCAAGGGCATTCTTTGTCCTCAGTGAAATTGCATAGGGTGTTTGTATTTTGGCTGGTGTTACTCGGTTGTAGCCTTGATCGACGACCTCGGTCATTGAAGGAAGCTTGGTCACTGAAGGAAATCGATAGTTTCTAGCACTTGGTGAAGTGTTACTTAGTTATGCCTATGGTGCTTGGTCGACACTGGTGCTCGGTGATGTCTGGCATGCTCAGTTAATTCACTATTGCTTGGTAGTTTTGTCTTACCGACTAGAGTTCTATGTGATTTGTTGAGCCGACTTGGTGCATTTATTATTGGTAGATATTTTTATAGGCTGACATGTTGAATTAAATGTTTGTATACAATTGTAAGCTGACTTGTATGGCATTTAATTATTTGTTTGGGGGGTTAATGGTTTCATCCAGCTGACTTGTGGCTGATGATTAGTATTTATAGGATGTTTGGGTAGATGTTTAGAGACAGATCAGAAGGAGATAATCAAGAGGTTAGAGGATCATTAGAAGATCATAGAGGTTCATGACTTGAAAGACTTAGTGAGTCAAATCTGAGGTTCTGAAAGCTAAAGTTGGAAAAGTTGTGGAAAAGATCTTGCATGTTCTTGTAGATCAGATTGTTATCTGATAGTTGTTTGTAGCAGAGCTAGTGGTTTGCACACTTGGAGACAAGGAGATTTCTTGGAGGCTTGCGAGCTCAAGTTAAGATCTGCCTTAGGGTTTCCATTAGCTTCTAATTTTATTCAGAGTTGAACTAGCTGAGATTGTATTGGATCTACTTGGGGATCTTGCACAATTATTTCTATTTGTAATTGGCCCTAACACGGAAGGCCTTATAGCCCAACATGTTAATGAAAATTACTTGAAACAATTGTTTTGTTATCTATTGTGTTGAGTATTCCACTATGTAATTTTGTTGGCTGCAAGGTCTGGACTTTCCTTCATTGGATCCACCATCCTTGACTACATCAGGTGGTATCAGAGCTGAAGTTTCTTCCTATTGGAGCTGATAGTTGATATTATGGAGTGAAGGTTGACCTAGCAAGGCTGATCTTGTGAAGTTGATCCTGTTAGAGTAGAGATTGTGCGCAATTTGGATTGTAGATTCGAAGCACTAAACTTGTGAAGCTTGCCCTAGTTGTTTGTTCAAGGTGGTAGGTTGAGATCTGACTTGTACACAACTTGGAGATTGCCACAAGGTGATTGGTGAGGGTTTGTTGTAGATGGTTATTTTTTTTACATATCTTTAAGGATGCCTTTGAGAATATTAGACCCTAGAGCTATTGCAGATCTTTGTGATGCTGTGGAATCAAAGATTTATGATAAAGTCAGATCAGATGTCTGATTGGAGATAGAATTGATAAAGAATGACATGGTCACCGAGATCATGAGAGATTTTGCTGGTGTACCTTAGAATGTTGGTACTAAAGCTAGCTATGAAGAAGCTACTGAAGAATTTGAAACTACTGGATCTAGTAGAGCTAGTGGTTTGCACACTTGGAGACAAGGAGATTTCTTGGAGGCTTGCAAGCTCAAGTTAAGATCTACCTTAGGGTTTCCATCAACTTCTGATTATCTTCAGAGCTGAACTAGCAGAGATTGTATTGGATCTATTTGGGGATCTTGCAAAATTGTTTCTATTTGCAATTGGACCTAACCTAGAAGGCCTTACAGCCGGGCATGTTAATGCAAATTACTTGAAACAATTGTTGTGTTATTTGTTGTGTTGAGTATTCCGCTATGTAATTCTATTGGCTGCAAGGTTTGGACTATCCTTAATTGGATCCACCATCCTTGACTGCATCATAAGTTCATATGGTATTTCATCATCTCCCCTATATCCAAACACCTGACACTTAGAGTAATAGGACATCCTATAATATAAGTGAAATAATTATGCACTATAGGGTGGAGCCTCAAAACTTGTGAACTTGTCCAACTCACCATTAACCCTAGGCCTATGAATTGGAAGCCATAACCTCCTATAGATTCCTTCACATTTCTCATATTCTTTCTTGAGGGAAACTAGGTTAATCCTCACATTGTAATTGGCACCATCCTTGATGTCAAAGATACTGTAAATTGTATCCTTATTGATGTTATAACATCTAGCTAAAGTCCTAATCAGGTCTGCATTCTGCATTGATGAAAACATTAGGGACTACCAACTTTTCTAACCCAAACTTCCAGGGGTTAGAATCTGACTAAGAGCTCTCTGATTTAGTATAAAAATATTTAATAATATTGTGCCCTCTCACTCTCATGTGGACTTCACTATCCTATATCTCCTTGTCAGTGAATTTTGGAAAATTCAGAGTCATTTTTTACCTCTGTGAGGAGCCAAGGCATTGGGAAATTAAGTCATCATAGAGGTGTGTCTATTTTTTTTTTTGTTTGTGGTTGTGGGACCTTGTGGAGTAGGGTTTCTAAAAGAAGATGAAGTCATAAAAATATTCTTTTACAAGAGAAACCTAGCTCTAAAAATTTGATTACACTACAATTTATTCTACAAATCAACACTTCATTAAGAAAGTTTTAGAGAAGGAAAGGTGCTAAACCAAGGGTTAACTTACTATTTACCACTTTAATGGGTTAGACCTATGTGCTGAATGGTAAAAATGGCTACTTGAACTCACACAATTATTTATTTTTTATGTAATTATTCTTGGCTTTATGAAATGAAGATAAAACACCTCCTAAGTAGGCTCTCAAGAATGATTTTTGCACCATTAGATTATAAATCAAGTTTAAATCATAGTCATCAATATAAAGAAATAAAAAATAGTCAGCAAGATTTAAAATCCTTCTACCAAGCTCAATAAATTTATGTCATTTCACTCATAGAATTTGGCAAATAAATGACTACATGACTAAAAATTTTAGTCATGTGACTAAAAATGATCAAATTCTACTAATTATTTACAATTCACAAGTATAAATGACTAAATACATTACTAATTTGGTCATCAAGTAAATGTTTTCACTAAGGATTGCACCCAAAATGTCTAAGTGTAGAACTTAGCAATCCTATGAAACATTGGACTACTTTCAGGATGTGGGTAACCTATCAGAAAGTAGACCTCTAGATTAGGGGTCAGCTTCCCCTTTGATCACCTTGAAACTCGACTAACTTATTGAGGGAAAAGGGAGAGAGAGTGCATGAAACTAAAACTAAACCTAGGTGATTCACTGAACTTGAATAGATCCATAAATTGAAGCAATACTCACAATGACACTTGAAATAACTTGGTAACTCACAACTTGATCCTATCTGCCTTGATAATTCTTGAAATAAAGAGGTACTTGGATTAAAGGAAGGGAAAATCTTCCACAACTTAAAACCCAAATGTACACAGATTAGAAAAACAATTGAAAAACACTTTCTTGAACATTCAACTTGAACAAACATGTAAAATAAAGGATAAACAAAATCACAATAACTTTGACATGAATATTAATGGAAAACTCAGAAAGTGAACAAGGAAAAGAAGGAATACTACATATATTCAGTGAAAAGGAGCCAAGTACAACAATCTGCTTCTCTAGAGCTACAAGCGTTCACCTCCAAGAAAGAGAGAATGAAGAACTAACCTCAATCACATAAGTGAGAGGTATATAAAATAAGGCCTAAGAATCTGCATTCAAATCCCTCAACCTCCCAAAAATGGAAAAATTCTACATATAGGCCCATGAAGATGCCTCATAAATTTGGATGTCAGATTCCCAAATTTTTAGGGGTAAGGGGAAAAGTGAAAATCCTAAAAAAGATGGTCCTTAAAGCCTATCATGTCCCCTCTAAGTCATGCTCTATAAATGATATTCTGACAAAGGTTTATAAGAACACCAATTGTCAATATCTTACAATAATGAGAAAAATGAATTTTTACATTTAAATATTTCCCCTCTAAGAAAATATGTGGATTTTAAACATTTTATTTACTATAATAAATAGCTATCAACCCAATTAAGGGGAAAACATATTTAATAACTTACCATTTTAAATAAAACCCACATTTGTGAAATTACCTTAGCATAAAATATAACATTAATTAATAAGGTTCTCGACCTAATCCTTAAAAGGGAAAAGGGAAAACCTATTAATCAATTACTGACATGAAAACCGACCCTCAAAAGAGAATTAAAATGCCAAAGGCATCAAGTACATCACTGTTGATTATATGAGGAAAGTATCATTTTTGAATTGGACTTGGATTTTGTAACTCGAATGGATCTTGAAACTCTACCTTTGATCTTCATAGCATCATTATTCTTGAGATAGGCACTAGTTCTCATTTTGTTCCTCACTGCTATCTTTTTTGAATTTTGAGGGCATCATTTTATGTTCTATTTGTGGATGTCGTGATCATGTTCGCTATGATTTTTTCATTACAATGGCACCATTTTGATGCTCACTAGTCGATAGCTAACCTCATAACATCATTCCCTAGGCTTGATTTCTATTGTTATCTCAGACATTTGTGTATTTTAGATCACTATATTTGATGTTGTTGTGTATTCAGCTCCTCAAAATTTTTGAGGGCATGGTTTCTCTATGGTTATTGACATCATATTTTGATCAATCATTTGCTGACATGTTCACGTCCTGTAAGCTAGGGCATTACATTCATTAATCCATTGTTTTAAAATATTGATTGCTTTTGTCTTTAGTGTGCTCCTCTATATCTTGGAGGGTGTAATGTATATGCATTTAATTTGTATGGCATCTTTTGATCCTTGACATGGTTTTGTCTACATTTGAGATACCTGATGACGTATGAGCTTTTGAAATCTAGGGCATTGGTTTTTATTGATGTCACTACTTTGATTGAGATATTTGATGGCTCGCGAGCATTAAAGCCAGGGCATACTTAATTCACTGTGATTTGAAACTGTGGCTTTATTTCTTGTATTAGATGGCACCATTGTTTATATATAATCTATTGTTGATGAAGAAGCTTGCTTTTCACTATTACGATTACCATGCCATAGCATAGCCCATGAACCTCATGTATTGATACATTTCTTTGAATTCGATGACATCATTATACTAGTTCCACTTGCTAGAATTGTGCCCTTTTAGGGACTCATGAGCCTAGCATAATGTATTTATTGTTGTCCTCATCATGCCAGCCCGTGAGATGCTTGATTTTACTATTGGTTTGATAGCATGTATGTGTGCTGAATATGAATTCACTGCTAGTTATTACTGGCACTATTCATTTGTTGATGCTCACCTCTTATGATGCTTGTGATCTATCTTATAGCTGATATTAGAGATGTTTTCTCTTAGCTAAATATGTTGTTATAAGATGGGCACTATCATTAGAGCTTGTTGATGAAGGATGCTCCCCTTAATACCACAAACACATACAGAAATAGAGAAACAACAACAATATGCAAGAACATAAAATGGGCTTCTTATTATCTCCACAAATGTGGAATTACAAATTTTCAGAATTACAATATGCAAAGCCACATGGGCATTCCCCTTACAATATTCTATTGGAAAAAGCCTTGAATCATTACCCAAATCCACCCAGAACTTCTCTGAACTACCTAAGACAACACTACAGCCTTCCTTATATAGGCAATTTTGACCGCTTGAGAAGGTTCTAGAAATTTAGCCCTTAGGGCCGACCAAACTTAGAATTATTTTATTTTTCAATTTATTACATCAAAGTTGGCTCAAAATAACTTTTGAAACCTGAATAGAAATTTTGAAGAAAATTTATTTTTCACCATTTGAGGTGGCCCAACTTCTAGAGACCATAAGTCATCACCTGTTGATCTGATTGACTATTATGACCCCACTTCGAAAAGGGCACAAGGAGCTCTACAGTGGTTGACTTATGTAAGCTCCAGTCAACCAAATTTTTGACCTCATTCAGGGCCTCTAAAGATTTCAAAATTGAGTTCAAAGTTTTTGTACCCTATTGCCAATACCAAAAATCTTCAACATCTTCAAAACTAGACCTGATTTAGCCATGAAACTTTATTGGCAGGTTGATATGACTAAGATGAACCTCCACATGTGAAATCAGAACATTCTGAGATCGTATGACCAACTTACTAAAAATAGTAAGTTTCCATAAATAGAAGCTTTGCACAAGATAGCCCTTATTGAAAAGAAACCAGAAATATTTTTGGGTGATGCAAGATTGCTCTTACACCTAGGATGCTCCTGCATCACACACCTAGGGTAATTTGAGAAGTGACCATGTCACATCTCAAGTGTGAAGAGGAAAACCAAGATGGTTAACCTCCTCCCTTGTCAACCATGATGAATCTTCAACAAGTCATCCTTTCCACTTGACCAGATATTCTTCATATGCCTTGTGCTTCTGCCAAAATGACTATCTAGTATATCCTCAATCTCCTTAATATCTGAACTAGTTGCTAGAGTACTCCACTGTGATACTATGATCTCATCTTCAACACCTCCTTCATGATACTCTATCAAATTTGAAATGTTAATCACTGGTGAAATATTCAGCTCAATAGGCAATTCTACCTCATATGCATTTCCTGAATCATGCTTCTTTAGTATCTTACATGGCCCAAATTTCTTCATTTTTAGCTTGTTGTATGTACCAACTAGAAATCACTCCTTCCATAAATGAACCATGACTTCATCTCCAACCTAAAATTTCTTATGCCTTCTTTTCTCATCTACCTTAGCCTTATACTGTGCATTCATTTTGGTAATATGCTTCCTCACCTCCTCATGGATGTTCTTCAAATATTTTGCAAAATTCTCAGCTTCATCACTACTTATCTCTCCTTTATCTATCTTTCTCAACTCAAATACATTTCTTGGACTACTTTCATATACAATCTAAAATGGTGATCTACCAGTGCTCCTGTTGATAGAATTATTATATGCAAATTCTGCCTGTAGTAAAATCAAATCCCATCCCGTTGGCTTATCTCCAACCAAACATCTCAGAAAATTTCCCAAAATCCTATTCACCACCTTTGTCTGTCCATCAGTCTGTGGATGATGTGATGAACTGAACTTCAAATCTATCTTCAACTTCTTCCACAATGTACACCAGAAATACCCAACAAACTTAGTGTCTTGATCTAAAACTATGCTCTTTGGAAATCCATGTAGTCTCACCACTTCTCTGAAAAAAAATTCTTCTACATGAACAACATCATTAGTCTTCTTGCAGGGAATGAAATGTGTCATCTTTGAAAATTTGTCAACTACCACAAAAATTGAATCATGTCCCCACTGTGTCCTTAGTAAACCAAGAACAAAGTCCATGTTGATATCCTCCCAAGGCTTCTCTGGTACAGGTAATGGCTGATACAACCCTATATTATGCTTCACTCCTTTCACCATCTGACATACTCTACAATTCTGTACAAACTTCTTGACATCTTGCTGCAACTGTGGCCAATAATAATTCTCACTAACCAAAGCAAGGGTTTTATCATGACTAAAATGTCCAGCCAATCCTCCGCTATGCTTCTCCTTGATGAGATTCTCCCTCATAGATCTTCTTGGAATGCACAACTAAATCCCTCTAAATAGCATTTCATCTTGAATGATGAAATCTAACCACTTCATTCTGTCTAGAGTAACAGGTTCTTTACAATCTTTCCAAGCTTCACTTAAATCAGGATCCTCTGGATACAAATTCTTGAGTTCCTTGAACCCAACCACCTCAATCTGCATCTCTGTTAGTAATAGTTGCCTTCTGCTAAGCACATCTACAACCCTATTAGACTTTCCACTTCTATGTTTTAAAATAAATGCATAACTCTGCAAAAAATCAACCGATTTCAAATGTCTTTGATTCAACTTTCCTTGACTATTCAAATATTGCAAAGCTTGATGATTAGTATAAAAAAAAAGTCCTTAGGAAGAAGATAGTGTCTCCACTTCTTGAATGCTTAAACTATAGCATACAATTCCTTATCATAAACATGATATTTTCTCTTGGCATCATTTAACTTCTCATGGAAATAAGCAACAGGTTTACCTTCTTGGCTCATAACAACTCCTATTGTAGTACCACTAGTATCACAGTCTACTTGAAACACCTTATTAAAATCTGGAAGTGCTAAAATAGGTTATTCTATAACTTTTTGTTTCAACAATTGAAAACTCTTTTCTGTCCCATTAGTCCACTTAAACTCTTTTCTATCCCCTCTCATTGTTTCAGTCAAGGGTCCACAAATACTGCTAAAATTTTTGATAAAATTTCTATAAAAGCTAGCTAGACCATGAAAAGATCTTACCTCAGTAGCACTCCTTGGAGTAGGCCATTCAAGGATAGCTTGCACTTTCTCTAGGTCCATTTTTAGACCTTCTATTGAAACCTCAAATCCCAAATATACTAACTCCTTCATAAAACTGCACTTCTTCAAATTAATCAACAATTTCTCTTCCCTTAACTTCTCAAACACCATATGAATATGCATTATATGCTCCTCCAATGTCTTACTAAAGATCAAAATATCATCTAGGTAAATAATGACAAACTTACATAGAAATTCCTTCGAAACCTCATTCATGAGCCGCATGAAAGTGCTCGGTGCATTGGTTAGCCCAAAAGGCATGACTAGCCACTCATACAATCCTTCCTATGTCTTGAAGGTAGTCTTCCATTTGTCTCCTTCTCTGATCTGAATATGGTGATATCCACTCTTCAAATCTATCTTTGAAAAATATACAGCCCCACTCAAACAGTCCATAATATCATCCATTCGTGGAAATGGAAATCTGTACTTGATTGTGATCTTGTTTATTGCCTTAGAATCTATACACATCCTCCATTCTCTATTCTTCTTTGGTTCTAATATTACTGGTACAACACATGGACTTAGGTTCTCCCAAATCAACCCTTTCTATAACAACTCATGTACTTGTCTATTCAACTCTTCACTTTCTACTGGTGTCATTTTGTGTGATGTCTTATTTGGAAAACTAGCTCCTAGAATCAAATCCATCTGATGACTAATCTTCCTTACTAGTGGTAATCCATCAGGAACATTATCAGACACAATATCCTAAAACTCATTCAACAAATCTACAACTTCTATAGGCACATCTTCTACTTCCTCTTTACCAACTTTTGGAATTAAAGAAAAACACACATGCTCATGCCTCATACCATCTAGGAATTTTCTTCCATCAACAAAAGTTATTCTTGCATTACCACATACCTTTTTTTCTATGTCATTCAATGGCTTTAGCTTATGTCGCACTCCATCCTTTGTCAGGGAATAGGTATTCGCATGACCATCATGTACAACACACTTGTCAAACTACCATGGCCTACCCAACAACATATGGCATGCATCCATAGATATAATATCACACATTACCTCATCATGGTATCCACCAATCTCAAACTTCACTAGGCATTGTTCATTGACCATGACCTTGTGGTCATCTTGCACCTAGGCAATTTGGTATGCATGTGGGTGTTTCTATCTCTTGAGCTTCAACTTTCTCACCATCTCTTCTGACACCAAATTGTCAGTTCTTCTGCTATCAATAATCACATCACAACATTTACCTTCACACTTGCAGCTGGTGCAAAATAGGCTCATCCTTTGCTGAGGTTCATTCTCACCACTTACTAGGACTCTTCTATTAATCAACGTCTCTCCTCTCTCAATATCTTTAGAATGTGATGATTTGACATCTTCATCTACATGTGCAACTCTAGCCTGGCTTTCATTTCTCTTGTATGTCCTTCCTTGGCATTGAGGACATTCAAATACCCTATGACCTTCTTCTCCACAGTGAAAACATGTTCCATGGAAGCCTCCTCTTCTTGATCCTTGTCCTCTTCCTCTTCCTCTCTGATCTCTATTATTCTGATCATGGAAATGATTGGAAGTGTTTCCTCTCTGATTTTGACTACTACTGGCCTTATCCTTCTTTTTTGGATCTTCATTTCAGCCACCATATGACCGTCCACCAGATCTTCCACCATGACCTCTTCCATTTTGTCTACTCTCAAACTTCTTGTTTAGCTTTTCTTCTACTTTTAGGGAAAACTGGTATGCCTCTTCAATACTATTCATTCAAACTAGATTCAACTCCTCCTAAATGCTTGGCCTCAACCCATTAAGGTAATGGGTAACTTTCTCCTTATCAGCTTTCGCATGGCCTATTCTTATGAGGATTCAATAGAACTCTTCTGTATCCTCCTGAACAGATCTTCCTGCTTGCTTTAGGATTTGCATCTTCTTCAGTAGGTCAAGCTCATAATCAATAGGAATGAACTGCAACTTCAATTTATCCACCATCTGATCCCATCTTGTGATTTTATCTTTCCCTCTTATATTTCACTCCAATTGAAACTCTTGCCACCAGATCTTTGCATGACCTTTCAGTCTAGCCTTCACAAATTTGACCCTATTAAGATCCTCAATATCTTCATACTCAAAATATTCTTCACATTCATTGATCTAGTTGATCAACTCTTCTAGGTTAAGGTTTCCTGAAAATGTAGGAACCTCAATCTAAGGTCTTTTCCCAATCTTGGAAATGGCTCGGAAAAGTCTTTCTTCTTCTTGATTCAAAACTTTGACTTCTCCTTCCTGATCAAAATTTCCTTCTTCTTCGACTTCATCCTCACTTTCATCTCTGACATTAAGATTCATTCCTTTGTGAATCTCTTCTTGGAATGCTCGCACTTGTCTCTGGAGTGCCCTAACCTTAGGTGTCACAACACCAGCTCTTCCACCACGTTCCCTTCATGGAGGTATTTTTGCGCTGCTTGCTAAAACCCTAACCATAGTCCTAGCGCAAATTGCCTCACAATCAGTGATCTTTTTACACACTTAGGAACTCTCACTCTGATACCACTTGATGAAGGGTGCTCCTCTTAATACCACAAACAAATACATAAACAAAGAAACAACAACAATTTGCAAGAATAGAAAATGGGCTTCTTATTATCTCCACAAATGTGGAATTACAAATTTTTAGAATTACAATATGCAAAGCCACATGGGCATTCCTCTTACAATATTATGTAGGACAAAGCCTCGAATCATTACCTAGATACACCCAGAACTACTCCGAATCGCCTAAGACAACACTACAACCTTCCTTATATAGGCAATTTCCACCGCCTAAGAAGGTTCCAGAAATTTAGCCCTTAGGGCCGACCAAACTTAGAATTATTTTATTTTTCAATTTATTACATCAAAGTTAGCTCAAAATAACTTTTGAAACCCGAACATAAATTTTGAAGAAAACTTATTTTCCACCATTTTAGATGGCCTGACTTCCAGAGACCATAAGTCATCACCAGTTGATCCGATTGAATATTATGACCCCAATTTGGAAAGGGCACAAGGAGCTCTATAGTGCCTAACTCGTGCAAGCTCCAATCAACCAAATTTTTGAACTCATTCAGGGCCTCTAAAGCCTTCAAAACTAAGTTCAAAGTTTCTGTACCCTATTGCCAATACTGAAAATCTTCAATATCTTCAAAACTAGACCTGATCTAGCCATGAAAATCTATTGGCAGGTTGATATGACTAAGATGAACCTCCACATGTGAAATTAGAACATTCCAAGATTGTATGACCAACTTACTAAAAATAGTAAGTTTCCATAAATAGCAGCTCTGCATAAGATAGCCCTTATTGAAAAGAAACCAGAAATATTTTTGGGTGATGCAAGATTGCTCTTACACCCAAGATGCTCCTACTTCACTTGTCTACTAGCTGGCATTGTTGGCATTATGGATTCTTGAAGGGCCATGATCTATACTTGTGGTTCACTATGATTCTTTGTTACTGTTGCATGTTGTTATCGGGATTGCTCACTACTGCATTTTTTGAGCACATTGATGGCATTGTATATTGAAAGCTTGTTGAGATGGATTCTCCAAGGCCTGAGATATCATTTTTACTATTATTACTAGCTGTAGATTCTTGGTTTACTTGTTCACTATTTAAATTTTGGCACTACTTGATCCATATTATTGTATCATTGATCCTCTTCCTTTTAGTTGGCACCATGATTTCTCCATTGAATTGTTGCTAGCATCAATGTTTGAGACTCCTGACTTCCCATGACTATTTCATTATTCCATGCTTGAGATCCATTTGATTACACACTATTTGGTTCTCATTTCTTTAACACATGCACCATTTACTCACTAGTCCACATGATGATATGCCATTCTTAAGAGGCATCATGTCATTGTTTCAGCAATTGTAGTCCTTTTTACTTAGCTCATAATGTAGATTAAAACACACTCCATGCCATGAATATGTGTAAATGATGCAGATTTGTAACTTTATCTTTTGTGTTGATCCCTATTTTGTACTTCCATGCTTTCATGGATTCCTTATTTTTTCTTTATGATCTCTGAATGTTCCATTGATACTACTTCATCTGGTTGCTCCTTTTACTACTTTTGGGTTAGTGATGGTGATCATGGGTGCTCTTAGCATGTGATGTGGTTTCTCTCAAGGAAATTTGAAGGCTTTCCTGAAAGAGCTCACATCACAGGACAACATCATTCATTGGATTCTAGCACCCTACAATTGTTTTTGTCCAGATAGCATTGTTACTTTAAGGATGGTCCTTTTGAGATTAGACCATCCTCTCAGTACTACTACTATCTAGGTGAGAGCATGTTATAGTGCTAAAGCTTCTTCTATATGTTGACATGGAACAAACAAGTCAATGAAAACATGGTATCCTTTTATTTTTGTAGCATCTTCCCTGAGTGCACATGTCCTGTAGCATAGTCCATTCTTAGAAGTGTATGGTTGAGTGCATATATGAATGCTTGTAGATGAGGGTCAATATTAGGATATCATACATTGCTTAGATCCATCGGATCTAACCCCCATCTATTTCTTTTTCTTCTCTATAGGTTCTGGATCATAGGTACATACTGGACAAAACTAGATCAATGCTTCATTACTAGGAAATGTCTGGTACCCTTGTATTTGTCTCCATTTGATTCATGTATATCTATACTCATTTATACATTTCTAAATCTGCTCATAGCCTGTGTGAGCCCAGATGAATGGTTTTTTTCAATTCTTTCCTTTGTACAATATATTCAAGATATTGGCACATATACATGTAATACCTTATATGCAAATATTTCATTTCCTTTTCATGTATCTTATTATGAAATGAATGTAAATTTAAGAAAGATTACCTAATAACACAAACCAGGGTACTATAGCTTCATCTAGTAATCAGGTCACCAATCCAAAAATGAGAAAAAAATATGGTAACATTCTGGCGACCTCAGCTAAGTGCTTGCCTGCTAAGCACCATTAACTAGTTGCCTTTGCATCCATTGGGAATAGAGTCCTTAGCCTAAAAACTGAACTTGGCTCCCAGCCAAAACAACCTCCTTCTCTAAAAAAACTAAAACTAAATGCTGAAGATAGACTGATCTAGCTTATTGCTAACCAAAACCAAATTGAAAGTTGGAAACAAACTTGTCCTAAAGAACTTAGGGAACACAAAACTGAAAACTATCTACCCTACCCTACTCTACTAGTATTAGCTTTCTAGTTAAACAAATCCATTAAATGGACTATTGAAATAACTTCCCATCCTCCTCAGAGTATCATACTTTGCACATTTGATGACAACAAGGAGAATATGGATTATAAAAACATATTGAACTAGCTAGCATATCAACTTTTGAGGTAGTCCAGATTACTAACCTTGATTAGATCACAGGTTTTGTCTTCCCAGGGAGTTTGATAAGATTTAACAAGCTCCTGGTCACTAGGGAATGGACTTCTAATATCACCCTCCATTGAATCCTTGAGTATGGATGTCCCACTTGACCCCACCTGAGCTAGGTATTTGATAGGACACCCCCTTGAGAGTACGAATCTGGGCTTTTATATGTTGATTGTCCTTTCTTATCCAACATGTTCCTTATGAATGACCTCAGCATGTTGATCAAAATTCTTCCCCTCCATGATGGTCTCCCATACCATTTCTTCTTTTGCAATTAGAGGATCATCCTCTTCTTCAATTGGAATAGCCAATAGCTCATCAAAGCTATCAAGCTATCTTAGGTCCTTAACAATCATTGGCCCCTCCTCATAGTCCAGGAAACATGATTCTTGAGATTCATTCACCACTTTATTATAGATAGGTCTAGATTCTACAACTGGGATAGCATTAACCCCCTGAAATAAAAACTCATCCTCAAGAACATGCATGCTATTATCTATTTCAGGAGGATGAGGAACATCAACAAGAGTTGAGCAAAAAGCATCAATTATAGAATCAAAATCTTCATGTCGTTCTAAGTAAGCAGAAATTATATCATCTTTCTTATCATATTCAATGAGCTCAACTAGTAAATCCTACATTACCTCTTCTTTCTCAATATAAGAAGGCAATTCCTCAAATAAATCAGTTAGGATCTCACCTTCTTTACTTGCTTCCTGACCCTTGTCTTGCTACTCTAATCCATCATTTTGTAACAAATCTAATTGTTCCTCATGATCATCATGAAAAAGTACACCTAAAAGACAAGATTCATCCTCTTCTTGGTGGCCTAAAAGTCTATGAGGTGTAGGGGTCTCTTTAGGAATTGGCTCATAAGGCTTTTTCTGCTGCAGGATGGGTTCATTGTCACTTAGGAAGTCAAACCTTTTAGGTGTCTCCTTTAAAGGAATAGAATGGAGTGGCTGGAATTTTGGGATGGGGTCATGAGTAGGCTCTAAAAATGTATGGAGGTTAGGTCCCTCTTGACTAAGATTCTAAAATGAAGGAGAAATCCTAAAGCTTGGAATTTCAATAGAAGTGCTAGGGGACTTACCAGGAAAGAAACTTGGAATGTGAACCTTGTGATTCTTTTGTCTAGTCTGCAAGGCTTCTAGGTCCTTATTTTCTAGGCTTGCATCCCTTTGGGAATCTGAACACATAAGAGTAGCCTCCTTCTCAGAAACATGAGGAACCTCCTCATTGATCTCCTCTTTAAAAATATTTGGCATTTTGAAACCTGGATACATGGTCCATGAGGGTCTCCAAGACTGCATTAAGTTTTCATTTCCCTCTGGTGGATTTGGTGAACTTTCTTGTACTAGGGCAGCAATGACTGTTTGATCTCCTTTCCCTAGTGCTTGTGCCAACAAATCCTTAATCAATTTATCCTTTTCTGCAATCTATCTAGCAAGTGTCTCTTTCTCATGATCATAAAATTCATCATTTTCTGCTAACTCTTTTCAGAGATCCTCCTCATTTTTTGTAGCTGTCAGATAGATGGCCCTTATTAATTCTTGATGATCCTCAAGATTTTTCTCATGGGCCTTGTCTTGTGTCAATATCAATTGGTTCTTTTCTTCAAGGTTCTACTCATAAATTTCTATCTTGTTCTCTAGCTACCTTGAGATCTCTTCTTTTTGAGCCACCATCTCCATATATTGCCTTGAGATCTCTTCTTTCTAAGCCCTCATCTCCACATAGTCTTTCATGAAAGAGCTCATTTCTTCTCAAAAATTTTCCAACCAGTCATTGGAGTTCATATCTGAAGTGGTGTTGGATAGATTCTGAGGATTTCAATGGTGACCCCCGTAGGGTGATTCATAGGAGTGTTGCTAGGATGCTTGATGTTGGGTGGGAGGGTATGGTGGTGCATGCTGGTAATTTGCTATTAGTGGGTCATTTTGGCTATATGCTACTACTTGGCCAGCTTGATATGGCATGAATGACATCGCATGGGTAGCTTTCTCATGATATGGAGGGTGGTAGGGAGAATATTCATTAAGAATTGTCATGCTTACTCATCAAATGTGCTGGTAAAAGGATATTTTATGAAACTTATCAGCACTAGGACTACTTAAACCAATATATTTTTCTCAGATTTGCCATGGTTTTTGGAACAAACTACCTCTTAAAGGTTCATTGCACTAAGGATCACACCAAAATCTCAGTGAATGATGGGAAATATCAATGTCCCAATGGGTGTTCCAAAAATTGTTGTCACTAAGGATTGCACCTAAAAATGGCTAAGTGTAGAACCTAGTAATCCTATGAAACATGGGACTAATTTTAGGTTGTGAGTAACCTATCATAAAGTAGAACTCTAGATTAGGGGCCGACTTCCCCTTGAATCACCTTGAAACTCAACTAACTTATTGAGGGAAAAGGGAGAGAGTGTGCATGAAATTGAAACTAAACCTAGGTGATTCACCAAAATTGAATAGATCTAGAGTTTGAAGCAATACTCACAATGACACTTGAAATAACCTGGTAACTCACAACTTGACCCTACTTGCCTTGATAATCCTTGAAATAAAGAGGTACTTGGATTAAAGGAAGGGAAAAGATTCCACAACTTAAAACCCAAATGTACACAGATTAGAACAACAATTACAAAACACTTTCCTGAACATTCAACTTGAACAAACATGCAAAGTAAAGAATAAATAGAATCACAATAAATTTGACATGAATATTATTGGAAAACTTAGAAAATGAACAAGGGAAAGAAGGAATACTGCTTATATTTAGTGAAAAGGAGCCAAGTACAAAAATCTACTCCTCCAGAGCTACAAGCATTCACCTCCAAGAAAGAGAGAATGAAGAACTAACCTCAATCACATAAGTGAGAGGTATATAAAACAAGGCCTAAGAATCTGCATTCAAATCCCTCAACCTCCCAAAAATGGAAAATTTTTGCATATAGGCCCATGAAGATGCCTCTTAAATCCAGATGTCAGATTCCTAGATTTGTAGGGGTAAGGGGAAAAGTGAAAATCCTAAAAAAGATGGTCATTAAAGCCTATCATGTCCCCTCTAAGTCATGCTCTATAAATGATATTCTAAAAATGGTTTATAAGAACACCAATTGTCAATATCTTACAATAATGAGAAATGAATTTTTACATTTAAATATTTCCCCTTTAAGAAAATATGTGGATTTTAAACATTTTATTTACTAAGTTAATAAATAGCTCTCAACCCAATTAAGGGGAAAATATATTTAATAACTTACCATTTTAAATAAAACCCACATTGGTGAAGTTACCTTAGCATAAAATATAACATTAATTAATAATGTTCTCGACCTAATCCTTAAGAGGGAAAAGGGAAAACCTATTAATAAATTACTAACATGAAAACCAACCCTCAAAAGAGAATAAAAATGCCAAAGGCATCGAGTACATCACTGTTGATTATATGAGGAAAGTTTCCATTTTGAAATGGACTTGGATTCTGCGACTTGGCTAGATCTAAAATTCTACCTTTTGATCTTCGTGGCATCATTATTGTTGAGGTAGGCACTAGTTCTCATTTTGTTCCTCACTGCTATCTTTTTTGCATTTCAAGGGCATCATTTTATGTTCTGTTTGTGGATATCGTGATCATGTTCGCTGTGATTTTTTCATTATAATGGCACCATTTTGATGCTCATAAGATTTTTAAGCTCATTGGTTGATAGCTAACCTCATAGCATTTTTCCCTAGGCTTGATTGTTGTTGTTATCTTAGACATTTTTGTATTTCAGATCACTGTATTTGATGTTTTTGTGTATTCAGCTCCTCAAAATTTTTGAGGGCATAGTTTCTTTGTGGTAATTGGCATTGTATTTTGATTGATCATTTGTTAGCATGTTCATGGCCTATGAGCTAGGGCATTATATTCTTGAATCCACTGCTTTAAAATATTGATATCTTTTGTCTTCAGTGTGCTCCTATGTATCTTGGAGGGCGTAATGTATATGCATTTACTCTGTATGATATCTTTTGATCCTTGACATGGTTTTGTCTACATTTGAGATACCTGATGACTTACGAGCTTTTGAAATCTAGGGCATCATTATTTATTGATGTCACTACTTTGATTGAGATAGTTGATGGCTTGTGAGCATTAAAGCCAGGGCATACTTGATTCACTATGATTTGAAAATGTGGCTTTATTTCTTGTATTAGATGGCACCATTGTTTATATATAATATATTGTTGATGAAGCAGCTTGGTGTTCACTATTATGATTACCATGACATAGCATAGCCCATGAACCTCATGTATTGCTTTAATCTGCATTAAGACTAGTATCATTTTTTGATGCATTTCTTTGAATTTGAGGGCATTATTATACCAGTTCCACTTGTTGGAAGCATGCCCTTTAGGGACTCATGAGTTTGGCATAATGTATTTATTTTTGTCCTCATCATGCCAGCCCATGAGATGCTTGATTTTACAATTCATTTGATGGCATGTATGTGTGCTGAATATAAATTCAATGCTAGTTATTACTGGCACCATTCATTTGTTGATGCTCACCTCTTATGGTGCCCGTGATCTATCTTAGAGCTGATATTAGAGCTGTTTTCTCTTAGCTGAACATGTTGTTATAAGATGGGCACTATCATTATGGCTTGTCTACTCACTGGCATTGCTGACGTTATGGGTTCTTGAAGGCCCATGATCTATACTTGCGGTTGATTGTGATTCTTTGTTACTATTGCATGTTGTTATCTGTATTGCTCATTGCAGCATTTTTTGAGCTCATTGATGGCATTGTATACTAATAGCTTGTTGAGATGGATTCTCCAAGGCTCATGCTAGCATTTTTACTATTATTACTTGTTGTAGATTCTTGGTTTACTTGTTCACTATTTAAATCTTGGCACTGCTGGATCTATATTATTGTATCATTGATCCTTTGCCTTTTGGTTGGCACCATGATTTCTCCATTGAATTGTTGTTGGCATCAATGTTTGAGACTCCTAACATCCCATGACTGTTTCATTATTCCATGCTTGAGATCCATTTAATGACACACTATTCAGTGCTCATTTCTTTGACACGTGCACCATTTAATCATTGTTCCACATGATGATATGCCATTCTTAAGAGGCATCATGTCATTGTTTCACCAACTATAGCCCTTTTTACTTAGCTCATAATGCACATTAAAACACACTCCATGCCATGAATATGTATAAATGATGCAAATTTGTACCTTTATCTTTTGTGTTGATCCCTATTTTTTACTTTCATGCTTTTCCTTATTCCATTGATACTGCTTCATCTGGTTGCTCCTTTTACTACTTTTGGGTCAATGATGGTGATCATGGGTTATCTTGGCCTGTGATGTGGTTTCTCTCAAGAAAATTTGAAGGCTTTCTTGAAAGAGCCCACATCATAGGACAACATCATTCATTGGATTCTAGCACCCTACAATTGTTGCTGTCCAGATAACAATGGTACTTTAAGGATGGTCCTTTTGAGATTAGACCATCCTCTTAGTACCACTACTATCTAGATGAGAGCATGCTATAGTGCTAAATCTTCTTCTATATCTCTAAATGGAACAAAAAAGTAAGTGAACGCATGGTATCCTTTTCTTCTACAGCATCTTCCCTGAGTGCACATGCCCTGTAGCATAGTCCATTCTTAGAAGTGTATGGCTGAGTGCATATATGCATGCTTTTAGATGAGGGTAAGTATTAGGATATCATAAATTTCGTAGATCCATCAGATCTAACCCCCATCCCTTTCTTTTCTTCTTTGTAGGTTATGGATCACAAGTACATATTGGACAAAACCAGATCAATGCTTCATTACCAAGCAATGTCTGGTACCCTTGTATTTGTGTTCATTTGATTCATGTATATCTATACTCATTTATACATTTATAAAAATAGGCTATGCTCACGGCCTGTGCGAGCCCAGATGAATGATCTTTTTCAATTCTTTTCTTTGTACAATATATTCAAGATATTGGCACATATACATGTAATACCTTAGATGCAAATATTTCCTTTCCTTTTCATGTATCTTATTATGAAATGAACACAAATTTAAGAAAGATCGCCTAATACCACAAACTAGGGTACTGTAGCTTCATCTAGTAATCAAGTCACCAATCCAAATATGACTGAAAAATATGGTAACAGTAAACTCACAAGGTCAGACAACTAAAAATGACTAAATAATTAGTCACCCAAATAAAAATAACCAAATAATTAGTCATCCAAAGAAAAAATGACTAAATGAATGATTATTAGTACTCCTTTATTATAATATCATAGACTTATATACTATACAGAACTGAGAAGCAAAAGGTTACCATCTTGATCTTCGTGAAAAGAATTGTATCAAATCACCACTTTCCTCTTGCTTATAAGCTTCATCAATGAAAGTGAAAAAATCCTCAATTAAATGTTTCTCTAGATCTATATCCACATTGTCAAGCATTGAAGAGTCGAATGAAGCCTATTTATGTTAGATTTTAGAAAACAAGGTTAGCAATATTCTACAGTTTGAAGTTTAGAAATCATCAAATCATTCTACTCTTTTACAAGAGTAACATGAAATAATCTAATATCCCAAATTTTTACAAAAAATATTGGTCTTATTATTTTAGGTTATGTCCTCTTTTATTTTGTGTTTGTATTTATCTTTCTATTCATTTGTTTAATATATGTGTACTATGTGTAAACTATAACACACACACACACACACACACACACACAGATATTTGATTATATCATAAAATATATATTATATATACACTAATGTAAATAGCAAAACCAAAACATAAAATAAAATGCAAATGTCTTGAAAATTAATACTATTATATACAATATTTGTTATAGATAATTTTGAGCACCACACATCCTAAACATTACATAGGATTTTGATGATCTTTTTTTGGTTGTCTTCGTATGCGTTATATTTAATTACTATATATATATATATATATATATATATATATATATATATATATATATATATATATATATATATATATATATATATATATATATATATATATATATATATATATATATATATATATATTGTTTTGGCTTTTGGGTAGTAGCGAAACACATTGCGGGATCTGTTATGCACACAAGGATAAATAATTAAGTGGTCATTTTAAAGTGTTGTTTGAAACCTACTTAGAGGCACCACAAATATAACCATGTGCTAATTAACCACCTCAAAATTTGCTAATACTTATGCACAAATGTCTTGGTAGTCATGTGAGCTATGAGTACCAATCAATTTACACAACTCTTTCAATTGAAGTTTCATAAATCCAATTAATACAATATGTGTGAATGACTATTGATATTGCACGTAAAGTTTATTAATAGACTTTTAGTTATAATTTTTTTATTTCTTTAATTTAACACTAATAATTTGGAAGTCAAATGAGAAAAATATAAGGAGTAGTACTTAAACATGGGCCATAACACTCGACAACATCTATGAAGCACCCAAATTAATATACCATTTATTATAATTATTAATTAATTAAGAAATATAATTAATTAATTTAAAATTGAAATATAATGAATATATTATTTTTTAATTAATTAATAATCACACTAAATGAGACATTTTAGATGCTATATAGATGAAAGTGTAACTCTCCAATAGTGTTCCAAATTAATTAATTAATTATCCTAATTATTCCTATATAGTGCTATTTCTATAAGAATTTAATTGTATAGTTTTTCTAGTCAAACTCATTGACCCATGTTTCATGAGTAGTGGTTCACACAAATCGATCTGTCATGAGAGTGAATGGAACACAAGATAAATATATTATATCATTCACAATAATTATATTTAATTAGGATATCCTAATTATTTAATAGAGTTCACAAGATTGTTTGAAATTAAAATAGTAACCATGTTGGTTTAAAGATTATCCTAATTAATTAAATCTTGTGGACTATTTTATTTAATTAATTAAATAATTAATAATTATCATATGGGTGATCAATGTTTGGGTGGGTATATAAAAAATTAAATACAAACAAAACATCATGGGCCGATCAATATTGTTTGGGTGGGTATAAAACATTAAAAAAAACCAAAACATCATATTCATGCAAAGAAAATCAAACTCTCTCACCAGGCTGAAAACACCATTCACGCCAACCTAAAAATCCATTCGCGTTGGTGATTATTCCATTCATGAGAACTTGGAATGATTGAATGTGAAACAAGATTACAACTCGAGTGCTTTCAATCTCAAGTTTTCTCTAGCATTCTCCCGCCAAGATGAAAGCCCCATTCATGGCAAGGAAAAAGTTGTTCACATGTCATTTCTTTGATTCATGAGAAGTTGGATTGATTGAATGTGAACCAAGATTACAACCCAGGTACATTCAATCTCTTTTCTCTCTTTATTGTTATTAGGGTTTTTATTTGATACCAACATTCAATAACTTTTCCTTCATTTCTAGTAGAATAGATTCATATTTTAGCATGAGATGATGTCTTTTACACTCTTAGTTAATGTATCTAATGTTTACCTTGGAGATCTTCCCTTGAAATAGTCATGAATACATCTTCCTTTCTCTTAATTTGATGTTCCTTTAAACTTACATGTTCTTTCCTCTATCAAAACTCGTGCACCTTCCTCCATCAAACCCAATGATCTTGCATTGAAAAATAATGTTTCCCTCTAAGACTTTGGGCTATTAAAACCATAAAATGTGATCTTTAACTACAAATAGCCCCCTTCATATATAATTTCCACTATTTGACTTGATGCAATATTTGATAAACTTGTTCCTTATGTGTGAGAATTGTTGTCATCATCTTAGAGCCATTTCACTATTTTAAACCTCTAATGATGTTTGATCATTTCTAGGATCCATAATGGAAAATGGCCACTCTCTTGATATATTAGACCATTGTAACTTTAACCTTTGTCATTATAGTAACTTTTTTCTTACATGACTACCATGCTACTTGTCAATGTGTTGACAGTATTGAGTTTCATGTAATTCTTAAGGGTTTCGTGTTCTTTTCTCTTCCTCATGTGTGTCACCACATTCATTTTAAGACCATTGTTATGGTCATTTGTTCACCACTAAGTTAGCCTTAAACAATATTTTTTCATGTTCCTATTCTTTCAATGCCTCTTCTCTATCAAGGTATCTAATCTTTTGCATCGAAACAAGGTTATAATTCTCTCTTTAAACTATCATACCACATGCTACCACTATTTTTTACTATCTATATCTTCATTTTCTTGATGTCTTATGGAATACTCTAGCTGCTCCACTTCTCTTTACTTTCAAGCACTATATATATATAGCACTATTTTTTGTGTGTTTAGTCTTTGTATCACATACCATTGATGAATCATTATTATGGAGTTAGCACATTAAAGGATGTACTCTTGATAGCACTACTTATAATGGCATTATGATCACTATGTTTTCTTAGTATTTATCACTATCTATGGATTCTTTTATGTTTGATCTTTTATCAAAAAATTATGAACATTGTTTTCCATGAAAATATTACTAAAATGTGTTTCATAAGTAGGTTTTCATGAAAATTGTTTGAAATGTAGTTATACTAAACTACTGTAAACAAATTGATAGTAATGAGAGGTTCTTTCATATGTATGTAGTTTGTAAATGATAACTAATTACAAAATTTTTTTGGAAAGAACTATAGGAACAATAACTAAAAAATAGTGTTTTGTGGGGATGCATCTTGAACGACTCACCCTACCCTGCCTAGACATTTCTAGACTGGGGAAGTTCCTAGGATATTTCCTCCAAGCAGAAAGCAACCTGGGAGAGTCACTACTATACACAAGATGCTTAGAAATGCTCATGCATCCTTTCACCATCCCAACAACAGCAGGGAGTCCCCATCCTTTCATTATTTGTTTATATACCTAAATTAAAGGCTAAAACTACAAAGCCACCATATAGCACGTTTCTTGAAGAATCACATTATAGTAACACAAAGATACATTTGACATGTTGGTGCCCAAATCAACAAATTGGATTTCCTATGGTATCTTATTTCCAATTATAAGTAACCGAAAGGGCTTTGTCCAACAAAAAAATTCCACCCTTTCTAGGATGTGAACTTATACAATTTAGGCTCTACATGACCAAGGATGGTAGGCCTATACCTTAGGATCCTTTAAGGATTTTTATAGAAGATTGTTGTATTTCTCCTGAAATCTAATTGCTTTGAAAACTGAACCTACCTTAATTGTGTGCTTTATTTAGAATTAAAAATAAATTGTATATTGCTTGAAATTATTCTTGTTAGGATGTCTATTGATTAATCCCAAATTATATATGGTTGTAACCAATAATGAAACCTCTAACACAATATGTCAGACCAATGCCTTGTTATTAGGGTGAAGTATATTAAATATTTGTCAAATTTGTTTGTCAGTATAACTTTGGAGACAACAAATATCCCCTCTAAGATAGTTTTTTATCACTTTGATGATGCTTTAATTGATTAAGAAATTTAAGGAAATAGTAATCTAGTCCTATTGATTTTAACTTCCCTGTAGAAGCCCAATAAGATAGAACACGAGATTGACCAATCAATACATATGTTCTAATTTTCTAGTTTAGAGTTCATCCAAAATAACCAAATCAATTATACTATTATTTCAGATCTATGTAGCCACCAATAAATATAAGGGTCTATTACACCCTAATCCACTTTTCACTTGTTTCTAGGATCCTCTTTAATCCTACACCCACTCCTTGGGAACAAGCACTAAATGAGCTCAATAAGGGATCTTCACCCTAAACCACTAGAATGTTCTAAAAAATGGTGGATAAAATATTTAGGGACTAAAAATAACTAGGATTCACCCTCCTAAGGAATCCCCATCACCCACAACACAATTCCTTCAAACAAGGCCTACAATCCTTGTAGCCCTAGTCACCTAGTTTTTGACCTTTAATTTGAAAAACTTTTAAACAAATTGGAAAGCCTTCCATAGTTCCAAAAACCATTTTTCATCCCCCTAAAGATCCCAAGAGCCCTTGGCTTGTCTCTGATCCTTCAGCCCCAAAATACCTACTAGGTCCACATGCCGAATTGGCCAGATTAGGATAGGAACACAAAGAAACTATGAGAAGATGGGTTCTCAAAATCCTCCAAACTCCTTGGACATACTTAGAAAATCCTAAATGACCAAAAAAACTACTTCAATGGATCTCCTTAGCCCCACACTCTGACAGTCCCCACTTGATTTCTCCTCTCCTAGTTAAACACATAGAGATGATTAGGCTAGGGCCGACTTGATGAAAGGCCAGACCAACTCCTCCTACCTCGAGCCTCTGTAATTATTGAAAGGACACCCATAAGTTTCATTCCCTTGAGGGCCATGAGAATCCAATGGTGGAATGGAAAGTTAGGGTCCCATCTATACCAAATCCTCAAATTCAAGGTAAATCTGACTAGTCCAAGAACAAATGACTGGAACTTTAACAATACACCACCAAATGATGTCAAATCAATTGTATTAGAACACTAACTCACACCTTAAAAAAAAACATACATTATCCACTCATCAGAAGTTCGTACTCGATCATAAAAATTTGTCACAATGGAGTTTTTCCAAAATTTGAAGGCTTTTTATTGATTTCTTCAAGCCTCTGTATACAACTTCATCCCCCATGGATGTATGATAATATTTTGGTTTTAAAATCCTTCCTCAATGGATATAACCACCTTTTGAGGGGTTTTGAACTGATTTACAACTTATGAGCAACTTTTGAAAAGTTGTCAAGCAACTTTCAAAAGTTGCATGCAACTTTCAAATGTTGCATTGCAACTTTGTCATTTTTGCTCCTAGGCCTCTATTGGACCTTTCAAAGGCCTAAATGGATCAAATCCACCCACCTAAAGCCTAAAACTATCTTATCCACCTAAAAATCATCTATTATAGGTATTTGAGACCCTTGGTATAATTAGATCTCTAGGTTCATAACTTCACCTTAGAGCCAATTGACCTTACAATGGTCTTTATTACAACTCAAAAGATCTTCATGGATCCTATTAACTACCTACCCCTATGACTCCTATTGTTGAATCCATGGAAGGGTCTTGGGTGCCTTGCACCATACTCCCTAGGCCAATAAAATGCAAGTCTCTTGAGTTGGAAAATATGATACCTTGTAACCCAACTACTCAATTATTGCTTCTGTTAGCCAAGTAGAATCTTCTACTAGTTTCCCTTTCCACTTGATGAGCTATTCATGGTAGGTTTGTCTTCTGGTCTTTTGACTCTCCCATTTACCAAGGATACATTCAATCTCTAGTTTTTGGGATTTAGGAAGAATCTTGATGGTGTCATCCTTGGGTATTTCATCTCCATTGGTATCCAACATCTCTGAGCCTTTATAGGCATATAGATCTGAAAAATTGAAGGTATTAGACAATCTAATGTCTTGTGGCAAGTCAACCTTGTAGGAATTTGTGCCAAACTTCTACAGAATCTTGAATGGACATATATTTATCATCATGAGTCTGCTATGTTTTCCTTTGGGAAATTTCTTTTTTTTGAGATGACTCATCACCATATCTCCTATAGAGAATTGCACATCTCTTCTTTTATTGTCTACAACATCCTTGTATTTTTCTATTGTATTCTCCAATCTTCTCTTCACTTCCTTGTGGATGTCTCTCATGACTTCTACAAAGTCACTTGCTTGAGCATTGTTCCTCTCCAAGGATCTAACTTCCCTTAATTCCATCACACCCCTAGGGTGTGTCCCATAAACTATTTGGAAGGGAGTCTACCCTATACTCCTATTCACTGAGTCATTGTAGGCAAATTCTTCTTGAGCAAGGATTGAATCCCATGTGACACCATAATCCTTTGTTAGACACCTCAATAGGTTCCCAAGAGACCTATTTACAACCTATTTTTGGCCATCTGATTAGGGATGGTAGGCAGATGAATAGTACAATCATGTTCCAAGCTTCTTCCAAAGGGTTCTTCAAAAGTGACCAAGGAACTTAGAATCTCTATTTGAGACTATGGATAGAGGCAATCCATGTAGTCTTATGATCTCCTTAAAGAATCCCTACTATATGTGAGGCATCATGGCTTGTCTTACAAGGTAGGAAATGAGCCATCTTTGAGAATCTATCCACCACTACACATACACTATCATACCCTTGCTTGGTCATAGGAATCCCAAGCAAAAAATCCATGCTTACTGAATCCCATGGTCTATTTAGGATGGGCAATGGTGTATAAAGGCCTGCATTAGAACTCCTTCCCTTGGCTCTTTGACATATCATGCAACTTTCAATAAACTTCCAGACATTAGTTGGCATCTTAGGCCAATAGTAGAACCTTCTCACTAACTCCAAGGTCTTATCAATCCCAAAGTGACCTTCCAAGCCCCCACAGTGCTTCTCCTTCACAATATTATCTCTAAGTGATCCCTTACGGATACACAACTGACTGCCTTTGAAGAGTAGTCCTTCCTATAACATGTAGTCTAAAAATACACTATGATACTAATTATTCATTGTCTTACATACTTGGTAGGCTTCTTTAAAGTCTTCATCCTATTCATACATGTCCCTAATAGAGTGGATTCCCACACTTTCCAACCTCATCTCTTTCATGGTCAAATTTCTCCTGCTAAGGGCATCATCGACCTTATTTTCTACCACTTTCTTATCTTTTATGGTGAAGGTATAGGATTGGAGATACTCCATCCATTTCTCATGCCTCTAGTTTAGTTTTTGTTTCCTATTCAAGAAACTTAATGCATGGTTATCTGTGTACATAATAAATTCCTTTGGCAATAAATAGTTCCTCCATTTCCTCAAGGATTGCACCATTTCATACATCTCTAAATCATAGGTTGAGTATCTTTGTTTTGCCTCATTTAGTTTCTCACTGAAGAAGGCTACTAGATTGCCTTCTTGGCTTAGGACTCCTCCTATGGCCCTATTGCTTGCATCATACTCAATGGTAAAGACTTTATTGAAGTCTGGAAGAACCAATATGGGTTGTTCTGCAACCTTCTTTTTCAAAAATTCAAAAGCCCTTTCAGCTTCTTGAGTCCATACAAAATGGAACTTCTTACCCCCTTTTATAGTATCAATCATGGGAGCACTCACATTACTAAAGCCTCTAATAAACTTTCTATAAAAACTTTCTAAGCCACAGAAACTTTTTACCTCACTTGCATTCCTTGGGGTTGGCTAGTTTAGTATGACATCCACCTTTAATGGATCCATCTTGAGATTCCCTCATGATATGAAAATCCTAGGAATATCAATTCCTCCTGCAAGAACACACATTTCTCCAAGTTGATTCTCAACTTCTCTAGTAGTCTCTTCAAGACTTGTTCCACATGCCCAAGGTTCTCTTCCTTGCTCTTACTGAAGATGAGAATGTCATCTAAATAGACAAAAAAGTGGTTGATGAATGGTTTGAGCACTTCATTCATGAGTCTCATGAATGTTCTTGGTGCATTTGAGAGACCAAAGGGCATCACCATCCACTCAAATAGCCCCTCATTGGTCTTGAATGTAGTTTTCCATTTGTCTCATTCCCTCACTCTTATCTAGTGGTACCCACTCTTCAAGTCCATCTTGGAGTAGTACCTTTCCCCTCCTAGGAAATCCATCAGGTCTTCCATCCTTTGCATGAGAAATCTATATCTTATGGTTATTTTATTTATAGCCCAGGAGTCAGTACACAACCTCGATGTACCCTCATTTTTTGGGGCCAATAGGATTGGCACAACACAAGGACTGATGTTCCTCCTTGTATACCCTTTTCTCAAGAGTTCTTCCACTTGTCTTGCTAACTCCTCATTTTGATCAGGGGTCAATTTGTATGCTTCCTTGTTTGGGAGTATAGATCCTGGTATCAAGTCAATATAGTGACTTACATCTCTAATTAGTAGTACGGTCTCTATCTTGCTGTTTGAAATCACACCCTTATATCTGTTGGATACAATTGTTTGAAGGATATTGTTGGATTAATTGTGTGTTTTCTTTGATGTCACAAAAATGTCATATCAATTATCATGCTCAGTCGGTCAGCAAAGTAGTTCCCAGTGAGTACTGAGCTCAGTTGGTTAGCTAAGTGATTCTGTGTGTCTACCAAGCTCAGTCGATCAGCAAGGTGGTTTTCTATGTTTACCAAGATCTCTCGGTCTCCAAAGGATGTTGTAGAATTTTTAGTGGTAACCGAGTTCACTCGGTCACCAAAGGAATTCTTTTTGGATTAGTGTTTATCGAGCAAGGTCGGCCTAGTAAAGAATTTTGTTAATTTAAGGAATAAAGTTTGTTTATTCAAGCCAACTGTGGTAATGATTAGTAATGTTGGTAATGATTAGTAATGTTGGTAATGATTATTAGTTCTGACTTGACAATGTGAATGGACAATCCGAATGGTATATATAGAAGGTCAAGTTGTGAATTCAAGTGTGCAAGTGGAAAAGAGTGAAAGTGTGGAAGTTTGTGAGTGAACATGCAAATCATTTTGAAGGAAAGTGTGAGCGAATTTTGAAGAATGGTTAGGTATCCTTGAGGAGAAGTAGAGATATATTTGATCAAGAAGGATCTAGTGAAGTAGAATAGAGATCTGTAATCAACAATTCAGTTGCATCATTATTTAGGTCATTTCATTGTTACTTTCTTACCACTGTAGCAGTGATTCCTAAATCTCTTAACCGAGTTGGTTTAATAGCCATTTTTTAAATCCTCTAACAAGGTGATAGTTCTATTGAATTTTTCAAAGACCTCTTACAAGGCCACTCCTAACAGGGTGATTAAATCCTCTAACAAGGTCAAACCTAATAGTGTGTTTTGTAAACTTTTACCAAGTTGGCTCCTAACAGGGCTCACTTCAGAAGAGTGAAAAATAGTAACTAGTTACATTGGTGGTTTTTCCCATATTGGGTTTCCACGTTAAATCTAGTGTCTCTTGTGTTCATGTTATTTTCTTTATGCATGCATGTTAATCATTGATGAATGCTTAAGAATAGTTATAATTAATACTCATTGCAATAACTGAGTTTCAACATTTCTCTGTATGTTTTCTGAGTAATAGTAGTAATTGAATTAATAAGACATCTAAGGGATCTATGGTAATATTTTTGTGGTTAACTGATTCAAGCCCCCCTCTCAGTTACTCCATCTATATTTCCAATAATTGGTATTAGAGCTTTTGGTGCTTGCAGGAAGGGTTTCAAGGACCTAAGCTAGATCAGGATGTCTTACAAGAGAGAAATTCCAAGGCTTAATAGAGATAAATTTTTAGCATGGCAAGGTCTCATGAGACTTCATCTAGCTTCCATTGGTGATTCAAGATGCAAATATCTTGATGGAGAATATACAGCTCCTACTGGCACATTATCTGTTGAAGACATTACAGAGAAAAAGAACCATAACACCATGATGATAGACATTGCATCAGCTCTCAGCTATGAAGAATTTGATGAGATCAAAGACTGCACAATTGCTTATGCAATGTGGAACAAGCTAAAGAAAATTTATGGTGGTGATGACAATGTGAAGAGAGCCAAAGTAGAAAGCCTAAGAGGACAGTTTGATTAGATGAAAACATTGAAAAATATGTTGAAAGGATCAAGGCAAGTGTTAGTGAAATCAGAGCTTCTGGAGGAACAATTGAGGATGAAACTGTTATAAGTAAGGTTCTTAGAACATTACTCCCTATCTATGCAATAAGAGTATCTGCTATTCAAGAAAGAAGATGTGAAGAAAATCACAATATAACTTTGGATGCCTTAGTGGGAAGATTGACAGCCTTTGAGTCTGATAACTATGACAACTATGTTCCAACTTCCAAAAATATTGAATCAGCATTTGAGGCCAAACTTTCACTTAAGAAGGGCAAGAAAATAAAGGACATCCAGTTAGAAAGTGAAGAAGAATCAGAGGAAAGTTCTGATAGTGATCTTGAAGTTATTGAAGCATTACTTGCAAAGAAATATTCTAGAGGTAGAGGTAAATACAAAGGTAAAACTCCCTTAATCTATTTTTCATGTGAATAAATTGGTCATATTGCAACTAGGTGCCCAAACAAGAAAAGCAAGGATGAGAAGAAAGATCACAAGTACAATGGCAAGAAGTATTTCAAATCATTCAAGGATAAAGGTAAGAAAACATGTTTTATGGCTAAGGATTCTGATAATAGTGAAGATGAAATTGTCTACATTGCTGTAAAAGATGAATTTGATGATGATGAAGATAAGATGGTACTTATCTCTCATGTAAGCAAAAATGATACATGGATCATAGACAGTGGATGTTCACATCATATGACTGGTGACAGAACAAAGTTTGAACACCTTGAAGACTATGATGGTGGTAATGTAAGGTTTGGAAACAATGAACCTTGTTGCATAAAAGGAAGAGGATGAATATCATTAACCAAAGAACTTATATGTGATAATGCATATTGGGTTGAAGGACTAAAGCATAATCTTCTAAGTGTAGCACAACTAATCAACATTGGATTCAAGGTTGAATTCATTCATGGCAAAGCAAGACTGTTGGATGACAAGGGAAAACTGATTGGATCAGGCAAACAAACCAAAGGTAACTTGTTTTATCTTGATCTTGGTGAATGCTCATGTTTTATTGCTCAAATTGAAGAAAGTTGGTTATGGCACAAAAGGTTATGTCATGTAAATTTTGATAACATGGTGAAAATAAGAAAATTCAAGAAAGTAAGAGGCATTCCTACTTTGAAGAAACCTGATGTTGGTCTATGCAAGAATTGTCAGATTGGTAAAATGGGAAAGACTAGCTTTAAAAGTAAAAACTATCAGTTTGAAGATATTTTGGAAATTGTGCATACTGATTTGTGTCGACCTATTGGAATTGAAAGCTATACTGGAGAAAAATTCTTTATTCTCTTTGTTGATAACTACTCTAGAATGATGATTTTTATGTATCTAAGAGAAAAGTCAAAAGCATTTGAGAAATTTAAATGGTATTTGGCAAGAGTAGAAAAGGAAATAGGGAAAATAATGAAGTGCTTGAGATCAGACAGAGGTGGTGAATTCATCTCCCATGAATTCAATAATTTATGCATTGAAAGAGGAATCAAAAGATAGGTATCAGCCCCAAGAACTCCTGAGCATAATGGAATAGCTGAAAGGAGGAACAGATCTATCATGGATTGTGTAAGGACTCTAATGATTGAAAAGAACATTGCTATGAAATACTGAAGGAAGCTATCAACACTGTAGTTCATACCTTAAACTGAGTACAACTGAAGAAAGACACATTCAAAACTCCTTATGAGTTATGGTATGGCTATAAACCCAATGTAAGTTACCTGAAAGTATTTGGTAGTAAGTGTTACATCTTAAAAGAATCTAGAAAAGGCAAATTTGATGTGAAAAGTGATGAAGGAATATTTTTGGGATATTCTTGCAAGAGTAAGGCATATAGATGTTTGAATTTGTCTACTCACAAAATCATAGAAAGTGCACATGTGAAAGTTGATGAGTTTGCAGAAAAGATTGAAGAAGAAAGCAAAAAGGAACTAGAGGATTACAAGAGATTTGTTTACATTGAACCTGATACATTACCAGACACATCTATCAATAAGGAGAATGCATCTACCAAGCCCAGTACAGTAACCGAGTCACAAGAAGAAGTTCAAACCGAGTCATAAGGACCCAAGTCTCAGTCTGAAGATACCGAGCCAATATCTACCGAGCCTGAGCAACCAGAACCTGAAGATGAAATTCAAGAAGATGAAAATATAACTAATTCAAGAGGCAAGGAACTTGTATTGGCCAAGTATGTCAGGAGGCATCATACACTAGATCATATTATTGGAAACAAATCAGAAGGTACTATGACAAGAAGTAAACTAAAAGGCACATGTTTACTTGCTGATTTTGAACCTAGAAATATCAAAGATGCATTGGAAAATGAAAGTTGGATTGAGGCTATGAATGAAGAAATAAAACAAATAGAGAAGAACAAAACATGGACTCTTGCACCTAGACCTAAAGATAAAAATGTAATTGGAACAAAATGGGTATTCAAGAATAAGTTGAATGAAGATGGTCAAGTATCAAGACACAAAGCTAGATTGGTGTGTAAAGGATATTCTCAAGAAGAAGGCATAGATTATGGTGAGACTTTTGCTCCTATTGCAAGATTAGAAGGTGTAAGAACTCTACTTGCATATGCAAAACATAAAGGATTTAAGGTATATCAGATGGATGTAAAATTTGCATTTCTCAATGGTATTCTTGATGAAGAAGTCTACATTGAGCAACTTGAAGGTTTTATTGATCCAGACAAAAGGAATATGGTCTGCAAGTTACAGAAAGCATTATATGGTCTGAAACATGCCCCTAGAGCATGGTATGAAAGATTACATAACTATCTTATTCAGATTGGTTTCAGAAGAGCTAATGATAACAATAGTTTGTACATCAAGGAAGGACTAGATAACAAAATTGTTTTGGCAAAAATATTTGTGGATGATACTGTGTTTACAGGTAATGATGATCAGTGCAAAGAATTTTCAGAACAAATGAACAAAGAGTTTGAAATGTCTATGTTTGGTCAAATAAAGTTCTTTGTTGGTCTTCAAATTCAGTAGAGCAAGAACGATATCTACATTACTCGGTCTAAATACATCAAGGAAATACTTAAGAAGTTTGGTATGGAAGATGCAAAACTAGTTGGTACCCCCATGTCTACTAGACTGAAGCTTACCAAAGATGATGATTCAAAAGAAGTAGATCAGACCTTATACAGATCAATGATTGGAAAATTACAGTATGTAGTTCATACAAGGCCTGATATTGCTTTAGCAGTTGGTATAGTAGCAAGATTCTCAGCAAAACCCAGAGAAAATCATATGATGGCAATCAAAAGAATCTTGAGATACTTGAAAGGAACTGAAGATTATGGCTTGTGGTAAAAATTTGGAGGCAATCTGGACTTAAAAGTGTTTACTGATGCTGATTGGGTAGGAAACATTGATGATAGAAAGAGTACAAGTGGTGGTGCATTCTTTCTTGGCAAGAGGTTGGTATCTTGGACTAGTAAAAAGCAAAATTGCACATCCCAATCCACAAAAGAAGCAAAATATGTTGCTACAGCAGTAAACTACTCTAATATTGTTTGGTTTAAATAGTTATTGGAAGGCATGAAGGTTGAGATCAAAGGACCAGTTGTTATGTTTTGTGATAATACAAGTGCAATAAATATTTCAAAGAATCCAGTAATGCATTCCAAAACAAGCACATTGCTATAAAATATCACTTTGTCAGAGAATTGGTGCAGGACAAGGAAATCAGATTGGAATATATTCATACAAAAGAATAGATTGTAGATATATTCACCAAGCCACTACCTGAGGATGCATTCTTGTATCTAAGAGGTAAGTTAGGGGTCATTCCCCTATCTGAGGCTCACTAAATAAAGTTTTAGTGATGCATCAACTAGAGCATATTGAAGATCAGTCAGTTGATGTAGCTTAGTCAAGGAATCATTGCATATGAATCAGTACTTAATGTAAATTGCTATTCACCTGGTATGTGTTGTCTTTGGCATGTGTTGTCAAAGAGGGAGAGTTTGCTGTCATATTTCAAGAAATTTCTTAAGATTTCTAAGAGGGAGAGTTTTCTCGGAGAATTTGAGAAGTTAAGAAGGAGAGTTTTTAGTCAGGAAGAGAAGTTTGCTGACAGAGGGAGTTCTCATAGATGAGAATCAAAATGAAGCTAATGATATGTTCCTTACTCTATGTTTTCTATGAAATTTCATTGTGCTATGACATGTTGTGTTGCCATCAATGCCAAAGAGGGAGATTGTTGGATACAATTGTCTGAAGGAGATTGTTGGATTAATTGTGTGTTGTTTTTGATGTCACACAAATGTTATATCAATTATCATGCTTAGTCAGTCAGCAAAGTAGTTCCCAGTGATTATCGAGCTCAATCGGTCATCTAAGCGATTCTGTGTGTCTACTGAGCTCAGTCGGTCAGCAAGGTAGTTTTCTGTGTTTATTGAGATCTCTCGGTCTCCAAAGGATGTTGTAGAATTCACAGTGGTAACTGAGTTCACTTGGTCACCAAAGGAATTCTTTTCAGATTAGTGTTTACCGAGCAAGGTCGGCCCAGTAAAGAATTTTGTTAATTTAAGGAATAAAGTTTGTTTATTCAAGCTAACTGTGGTAATGATTAGTAATGTTGGTAATGATTATTAGTGCTGACTTGACAATGTGAATGGACAATTTGAATGGTATATATAGAAGGTCAAGTTTTGAATTCAAGTGTGCAAGTGGAAAAGAGTGAAAGTGTGGAAGTTTGTGAGTGAACATGCAAATCATTTTGAAGGAAAGTGTGAGTGAATTTTGAAGGATGGTTAGGTATCCTTGAGGAGCAGTAGAGATATATTTGATCAGGAAGGATCTAGTGAAGTAGAATAGAGTTCTGTAATCAGCAATTCAGTTGCATCATTATTTGTTACTTTCTTACCACTATAGTAGTGATTCCTAAATCTCTTAACCGAGTTGGTTTAACAGCCATTTTGTAAATCCTCTAACAAGGTGATAGTTCTATTGAATTATTCAAAGACCTCTTACAAGGCCACTCCTAATAGGGTGATTAAATCCTCTAACAAGGTCACACCTAACAGTATGTTTTGTAACCTTTTACCGGGTTGGCTCCTAACAGGGCTCACTTCATAAGAGTGAAAAATAGTAACTAGTTACATTGGTGGTTTTTCCCATATTGGGTTTCCACGTTAAATCTGGTGTCTCTTGTGTTTATGTTATTTTCTTTATGCATGCATGTTAATCACTAATGAATGCTTAAGAATAGTTATAATTAATACTCACTGCAATAACCGAGTTTCAAAATTTCTTTGTATGTTTGCCAAGTAACAAAAGTAATTGAATTAATAAGACATCTAAGGGATCTATGGTAATATTTTTGTGGTTAACTGATTCAACCCCCCCTCTCAGTTACTCCATCTATATTTCCAACAATATCTTCTCAACAGATCTTGTACTTCTTTGGGTCCCACTTTCCTTAGTGTTTCTTCATCTTCCTCTCTGCACTCCTTACTCTCTCCTTTGGGTCTCACCACAATGGCATAGCATGGATTTTACTTCACCTTGAGTGTCTTCAATAACTCCTCCCCAACAACTAGCATACTAGTTTCTTGGAGTGTTTCTTTTCCATCATCAAGCAGGGGCCTCAAAGTAAACTATCTTCCCCTTTGGTGATCTCATAGACATTTTTATTCCCATCATAATGTGATTCTACATCATACTACCAAGACCTTCCTAGTAGTAGGTGACAAGCATCCATGTCTATCACATCACATAGGATGTTTTCTTCTCCACATACACCTATTCATTCACCAAGGCTTGTTGTTCTTTTTTTAACTAGGACACCTTATAGGGGTTAGGATGTGTTATATTTTTCAAACCAAGTTTATCAACCATAGAAATGGATGATAAATTATTAGTGGAGATTGACTCTAATATTACCTTGTACACCTTACCTTTCTCCTTGCAACTAGTCTGGAACAAGGTCTTCCTCTATGGTGGCTCCTTTCTTGCAGGGTTCTTCAACATGGTCCTATTGAGCATGAGGAACTCTCCTTGCTCTAGATCTGCATTCCCTCTTTGTCCTTATATGCTATGGGTCTCATATTCTTGTGCTAGGTGCACCCTCCTATCTCTTCCTTGATGGTTGTTCCCTTGTTTGTCAGGGCACCTTGACGTTTGGTCTCCTACCTAGTTTCAATTGAAGCACCTCCTAGTGAACACCCCTAGAGTCCTTCCTCCTGATCTTCCTCTACTATTACCCCTTCTCCCTTTATAGCCACCTCTAGGACTAGCTTCTCCTTCTTGGTTCTCCTAGTTACTAGATTCCCCTCGAAATCTATTAAATGGTCCTCTTCCATTGAATATTCCTCTGCCCTTGTTATTTTTTCATCTCCCTTTACCTTGGGAGTCATTCTTCCTCCTTTTTCTCTCCTTTATCTTTTGTGCCATTCAGATTGAATAGAGATAGTTCATCTTGGATTGAGTACTTGAGCCCATTCAAGTATCTATCCAAGTTTTGATTCTCATTCTTAGGTACCTTAATGGCCCTTAGGGTGAGTTTTTTAAACTCCTCTGTATAGGCTCCCACATCCAAGTCCTTTTTCCTTAGGCTCTGCAATTTCTTGTGCATGGTAACCTCATAGTCTTTCGGTATGAATTGTTTTTGGATTTCATCCTTCATTCTTCTCCATGTTGATATGGAGTTCTTCCCCTCATCCATCCTCTCATTCTAAAGGAAATTCCACCAACTAAGGGCAGGGTCATTCATTTTGGACTTTTGCAACCTGAATTTTTGACTCTTGATCACATTGTCACAATCAAAGTGATTTTCCATTGCCTCTATCCAGTCAAGGAAATCTTCAGGATCCATCTTTCCATAAAAGATAGGCAAATATTTTGTGGTGTCTCTTCTTCCCACCTTCTCAAGGGCTTATAAAAAGACCCTTTGATCTAGAGCTATCCCTTGCCTCTCTATCCAGGGTTCTTCTCCCTCTTCTTCATCATCTCCTTCTTCTTCAGAGTCTTCTTGGGTTCCTCTACCCACTTTTCCTTTCAACTTATCCATCTCCCTCTTCATGGTTCTATTCTCTTCTCTTATGGCTCTCCCTTCCACCATCTACTCCTTGACCAATTTGGCCAACGCCACATTGGTGATTCTTAAAGGGATCTCCCTCTCCCCTTCTTCATTCTCTGACATCTTGTCTAACTCATGTTGTCCAATCAGGATCTTAGTGGCTTTGATACCACTTGATGCAGAGCTATGTAGCCACCAATATATCTAAGGGTCTATTACACCCCAATCCACTTTGCACTTATTTCTAGGACCCTCTTTGATCCTACACCCACTCCTTTAGAACAAGCACTAAATGAGCCCAATAAGGGATCTTCACCCTACACCACTAGAATATTATCAAAAATGGTGGATAAAATCTTTAGGGGCTACAAAAAACTAGGATTCACCCTCCTAAGGAATCCCCATCATCCACAACACAATTCCTTCAAATAAGACCTACAATCCTTGTAGCCCTAGTCGTGACATTTTTGACCTTTAACTTACAAAAATTTTGAATAACTTGGAAACCCTTACACATTTCCAAACACCCTTTTTCATCCCCCTAAAGATCCCAAGAGCCCTTGGCTTGACTCTGATCTTGCACCCCCAAACACCTACTAGGTCCATAGGCCTAATTGGCCAGATTAGGCTAGGAACAGAAAGCAACTATGCGAAGATGGTTTCTTAGAATCCTCCAAACTCATTGTAAATCCTTATCACATCCTAAATGACCAAAAAAATACTTCAATGGGTCTCCTTAGGCCCACACTCTGACTGTCCCCACTTGATTGCTCCTCTCTTGGCTAAACACATAGAGATGTTTAGCCTAGGGCCAGCTTGATGAAAGGCTAGACCAGCTCCTCATGCCTCGAGCCTCTAGAATTATTGAAAGGACACCCCTAAATTTAATTCCCCTAAGGACCATGAGAATCCAATGGTGGAATGGCAAGTTTTGGTCCCATCTATACCAAACCCTCAAATTCAGGGTAAAACTGACTAGTCCAAGAACAAATGACTGGAACTTTAACAATACACCACCAAATGATCTCAAATCAATTGGATTCGAATAATGACTCACACCTTAACATAAAAAATACATTATCCACTCATCAGAAGTTCATACTAGATCGTACAATTCATTGCAATAGAGAGTTTTTCTAGAATTTCAAGGTTTTTTATTGATTTCTTCAAGCCTCCATACACAAATTCATCCCCCATGGATGTATGATCATATTTTGGTTTCAAAATCCTTCCTCAATGGCTATAACTACCTTTTGAGGGGTTTTGAACTAATTTACAACTTATGAGCAACTTTTCAAAAGTTGTCAAACAACTTTCAAAAGTTGCATGCAGCTTTCAAATGTTGCATTACAACTTTGTCATTTTTTCTCCTAGGCCTCTATTGGACCTTTCCAAGGCCTAAATAGATCAAATCCACCCACCTAAATTCTAAAACTATCTTATCCACCTAAGAATCATCTATTCTAGGCATTTGAGACCCTTGGTACAATTAGGTCTCTAGGTTCATAACTTCACCTTAGAGCCAATTGACCTTACAATGGTCTTTATTACAACTCAAAAGATCTGCATGGATCCTATTAACTACCTACCCCTCTGACTCCTATTTTTGACTCCATGGAAGGGTCTTGGTTTCCCTGCACCAACTATCAATCAAAGCAAATCACTGACTTAATGTAAAGAACTCAAACAAAGACATAAGACATAATAATATCACCAGAATTTAAAGAGCAACTGGAACTTTGAGATTGCATTAAAAGGTATCATTACCACAAGAGCCTTGCTGATACATTTAACATATAACCCAAGTATCTTATAAGTTTTTTTTTTTAGACTAGAAAAAGTACTATCTTATAATAGTTGTCATCCTTTTTAGAGATCGACTCATATACATATAGATGTTGATTCAATTACATGTAAAGAAGTACAACTCTTTGTTTAATATTTAACAAAACTTAAAAAGTTTAACAAATGCCTAACTAATCTTAAATAGGATCTAAGTCCTCGAGATCTTTGTCACAATTGATAATATGTTTTCAGTAACCTTCATTCATTTCCAAATCAGCATCACTCAAAGCATCCTGAATCATGAATTCTATTGGTCCATGCTCTGGTTTGTACTCTTGAGCTCTAAGTCATAGTCCTTGTAGGCCTGAAGAGAAGCATCGAGTAATCCTTGAAAAATTTTTATCCCATGCATCCTTTGCTATGCTTTGTCTATTTTTGTCGACCCATGTTGGAAAACCATGCTTTGTTATATCTGTGAAGGCCTTAAAATCCTCTTTAATCTCTGAGCCATATTGATTGTGTGTGTTCAATAGGGTTTGGAGTTCCCCCTGTTCATCCATATCTGTGGTGCTCATTTTTTTTGTTAGCTTCTTAGTTATCTCATCATGAGTAATTCCCAGAACTTTATATTCCTCCATTCAATCCCACATAGCTATTATTTTTTCTTTGAGTTTATCAAATCTATGCTTAAGAAATCCCTGTATCATTTCTAACTGCCTTCACTAGATTGGTTAGCTTCTTGCTTTCCTCCTACATTTTTTCATATTTTTTCTTCAACATACTTTCACCACCTAGTAATAGAGGTAAAGGCTAGAATCCCCTTTTTCTTAACAAATCTTCATATTGATTCTTCCACTAGTCTCTCTCAAAGGCTAACCTTTTAACTTGAGCCTCATTCAACTTAGAAATATTTACAATGATGTTAGCAGTGACCAAGGGGTCTGATGCCCCAACCTTGACTTTCATCATATGCCCAAAGGCTTTATCAATGTCTATTATTTGTGGCCTCTAATGTGGTGGGTACAAGTCCCATATCAACATTTTTTATTTCTCTTCTACAAACGATGATCCAATAAACACGTCATTTACACCCTGAATGTCTAATTTGAGACCTTGGTTCCCTGAGTTTATCATGTTGTCAAAAATAAATGAGGCACTGAGGTCCCATCTTGTAAAAACAATTATACCTACTTCAATCAAAAGTTTCCTCCCTCTCTCAAGGGTCATTTCTTCTATCTCCTTTCTGACATATTCTTTCAACTTCCATAGAAGCTCTTGGTCGATCCCAGGAGTAATGTTTGGGATTGACTCCCTCAACCTTTTACCCCTTTAATTGTATAAACATGTCATAAATTATTTGGATTTAATGAAATATTCATTGGAAATAAGTTTTTTATATTCATCAAGCCTTTCATCTTGGTGAAAATTCAATCTAGTGATCATTTGATCATGGGTTTCTTCTATTTCAATCTCAGAAAAATCAATTTTCCTAGTTACAAGGGGCTCTCCTTCTTGCTCATCCCCTGAATATGTTGCCTCTTGGATGAATTGTGCTAGTTCTTGTTGTTTCTACACCAGTCTTTTATTGTGTTCATCAATAATTCTCTGAGCATCTGACCCTTGCATATTTTTAAAGATATCTTCCAATTCAAAAGTCTTGTGAATATAATCTGCCAATTTTTGTTTCTTTCTGCACTGGTGTATGTATCATTTAGGGTCATAACAATCTCTAGCATCATGTTGAAACATATTATATTCATCCTCCAACTTTGTACCGATGATTTCATAAGCTTTTATGGAAACTATGAAAAAAATATCCAAAAATTAAAGTTCTAGGCAGAAATGACTGCTTGTGAGAAAATCCTCTAGAATGCTTATTACTAGCAATACTCATATGTGTAGTAATTTCCAAATAGGCTATCCTATTTGGTACAAACTTAGGTAATCTATAAGGGTTTCCCTCAAACCCATATACCCTAAAGCATGTGAAGTTGGCACTGTATGCACCCTAAAATGGTCGCGTAGACTTTGGGCCCTCATTCAGCAATTTATGAAATCCTTGAATCAATATTTTTTCAAAAATCAACATTTTTCAATTATATCAATTTCCTTGATCAAATCCTATTTTATCATTTTTGATTATTTGCCTTAGGCTAACCATTTTATCCTAAGTCTTTATTTAAAAGGAATTTCCTCCCCTTTTATTAAATAAAAAGCCCCCACTTTTCCTCTTATCCTAAGTTGCACAAATAAAGTATTATTCTTATTTTATAAAAAGAAGAAAAGCACTTTTTGTCTCATACGGAGACAAAAGTCAACTCTTATTTTGTCATTGGAGGATATTTGTGCACATGGATTGCTCCTCTTTCAAGCTCCACCCTTGATAAAATCTTTTGCCTCTTAATCTCCATGGTCCATTCCTTTTCAATTCCTTTAAAAGGAGAGCTCTTTTCTCATTTCTAGATCCCAAATTTTTATGCTAATCTTATGTTGTAGGATTTCTTGGAGACTTTGGAGCTTTTGGAGATCATTTCTTGCATTCTAGTTTCATTTCTTGCATCATAGCTTTCATGGCATCTAGCTTAGTTTCTTTATGCTCTAGATTAGTTCACATAGCTTAATTAGCAAGGCTTTGTAATACTTTCATTCCCATAGCTTAGCTTGCATCTTCATTCATAGCTTAGCTTGCATCTTCATTCATAGCTTGCATTGCATTGCATTGCATTCTCATTGATTCTTGAGGATATTGGCATTCTTTCCCTTGACTCATTGAATCTCCCATTGTGTGGTTTACTAGCAAGGTTGCATGTTTCAATAGCTCTCACTGAGAGCACCATCAACATCCTTGTGACTCCATGCCTAGGGAGCTCTAGGTCACTTTCTCAAGGTTTCCCATTCATGGATTCCCTTGGAAGTAATGACTTAGAGAAGTGCACTATTTAGTGTGTACATTTTTGGCGCCCACTATGGGGTAGAACATTCTTGTTTTGTCCTACATTTTCTGCATTTCTGTCATTTTTTTCATCAATATTTGCTTGTTGTTTCGTCAAAATCTATTCTCTAGTTTTTTCTGATAGAATTATCATGCAACAGTTTTTCAATATTGTATGATAGTTTCCTATATACCAGTGAGATATTTTACCAGTTAAAATATCGCATGCTTTGGAAAATTATATTGCACTCTTCTTCTATTCTCTGTCACACATAGGTACTAGGAAATATCGCACAAAGATATAATATCACACCAGTACAAGATGAAATATTGTATGATTGTTCCTTTGATAGAAGTATTGCCTAGGCCTAGCACTGAGCAATTTTTGTCATTTCTTTGCAAGATTTACTTGGTTTTGATTTGGATTTCTGATTTGCTGTTGTAGAACAGGGATCTATTTGCAGATTTCATTTAGTTTTTGATGTGCTAACCCTTGTAGGGATAACAAGTGGTGCTTGTAGGTGCTCCTATTTCTTGATTATTTACCTAGAAGAATGCATGTCAAAGCTCCAAATGCACAAGGTCTACTAACGGTTTTTGTAGGGCTGCCCAAAGCATAAAAATCCAATCAAGTGCTTGTTTAATTGCTTTTCTTTTGAGTGTGGCATATACTAGTTGTTTCATTTATTAGGCACTTAATATTTTGTTGTAGGAATCTTTGGGTGGTAGGAGAAGTATGCTCTTCACCCTTGTGGTGAACCAGAAAATCTTGACCCATCTTTAGATTTTGAAAGCAAGAGGGTAATTGAACCTTTGCTTGGTGTGTTTGGGAGATATTTTTGAGCTAGGAGATTATGCTCTTCACCCTTGAGGTGAAATAGAAATCCTAACACTCAAAGGTTGATCCACTCTTTGTTTAGCTTTTAGAATCCTTTAGTGGGCATGCTCTTGAGAAATCAAGAGGAATGAACCAAGTGGGGACAAGCTTTTTGCTAGCTATTCCAACCCACTATAAACTAAAGGCTATCAAGGACACAAAACCTTGGTAGACATAGTACTTGTGGGATTGTGACTATGAGGAAAGTGTTGAGCAAGAATGCTTAAGGTACTCTTGTGGCCATGAGGGCTGTTACTTTCCACAAGGTAAGGAGTCCCTTTGGGGAGCAAGAGGGGTATTATGAACGAAAACCCTTATTAAGAATCATAGATAGAAGCCACCCTATTTTGCTGCTTAGCTTCTTTGTGCAAGGATTGATCCAAGTGGAATAACCTGGATCACCCCAAGATTACTCATCATCCATGTTCCTTTGGTTGTGTCATTTTCACTTCCACGACAAAGCCAATATCTATTGTGGGCAACCACTTTGTGTGAGGCAATGGAGCATCAAGTGTGGGCCAAGTTGTTAAGTATTGAGCCATTGAATTTTTAGGCTAGTAAGTGCTTGAAGTGTTCTCATTGTGATCTACTCATGTAAACATTCTCAAATATTAAACATCACGGTAGCATTCATAGGATTTTATTGCTTTGATATCACAAATTTCTTGTCTTGGCAAGGTTGCTTTTTCCCTTGTGCAAGTGTTTTATGACATGTTTGATCACCTACTGTTTGCAAACCTGTCTATTTATTGCTGTCACTGTGCTTGAAACCAAAAAATCCAACCTTCAAACTATAATTTTGACCAAAGTGCCCTTAAAACTAAGATTTTTAGCACTCACTGGTCAAGAGTTGTATGATCCTGAAACTACATTGCACACTGTACTGAGAATTATCGTGCGATAGTTCATCACTGGAAGACTATCGCATTGCTTGCCTGGAAAGTATCACATAGGCTACTTGGAAACTATAGCATTGCTTACTACAAAATATCATCTGGTCAAAAATTATCATACTGTTAGCCTGGAAACTGTCACACAGAGTCTTTCTGCTGTTTGTCTAGTTTTTGCAAAATTCAGCCTTTCCTTAGTCGACCAAATTTTAGTAGGTGACTTACTCTACTACTAGAAACCTATTTCTACCTTGGGTTCCTATTTTTAGACCCCTTGAATTAGTGTTCTCTAATTTTACAAAGTAGTCTTGCTTGGCATCAATAAGTTAGAGATCATCCTTGTTGGAAAAGTACACCTTTAGATTCATTGGTAACACACTTGGAGAGTTTCAATACTCTTTTGTCCAATTCACTTCCATCAAAATTAAATTTCAATTATATATTTGGAAAATCCATCCTCCTGGTCCATATGTGTTAGGATATTGATCCTTTTATTATACACCTCTGTGGTAGTGTTGGTTTGCACCTTTTGCAACTTTCTATCTTACCATCTCTTTTTGGACAATTGAACACCTTTCACTATCCTAGTTTGGTATTGAAGTTTCATAAGGTCATCTTATCACCAAGGGTCTTTTTCTTTCATGTTGGTTATGACAAGGTACCAAGTTCGTCAAGGAAAATGACCTCAAGTTGTCTTTGAACAATTACCCTTAGTCCAAACTTGTCAAAAGTGAAAGGGGAAGAAACTTGTCTTTGATCAATCACCTAGGAGCGAGTCTAAGGCCTAGTTTGACCCAAAGAGCAATCATAGTGAGTTGAGTACCTCTTTACCATCTTCTCAATCAAATATGGACATGAGCTACACTTTTACTAGGAAACAAAGAGAAGCGATGGATCAAACTCTTGATGACATTTTCCAAAGACATAGGGATAACATGCTATTTGGTGATGAAAATCAACCTGAATCACCCCCTATTAACTCAAGATATTTAGACGCCCATCAAAGAGCTGAAAGACATTATGGGTAGGCTCACCAAGATGCACAGTCACAACATGAAGACCAAAACAATGAATCTAGTGATGCTCATGTGAATGCCGCATTCACTAATGACTTTTTCAAACACTCGAGGTCCAACTCTCCCCTCAAAACAACCACAAGATATGCTAATGAAAGGCTTAAAAGAATTGAGTGCAAAAAGAAAGCCTTTTTGGATGAACAAGCCGCTAAAGAAGAAAGATTTAGACACCTAGGAGAAGAACAACAAGCCTTGCTAGAGTTGAGAAGAAAAACATTCCAAGAGGAACAAGATAGGCTTCTAGCCCAACAACTCAATGACCGATTCAACAATCGGGGTACCAACAGTGGTAACAACTCTCCACCATCTACTCCCTTTAGAACCCCAAGAAGTAGAAGGTGGTCAAGGACCCCTTCAAGATCTCCTAGTCCTAGAGGAAGGAGGATTTCATGACATAGGAGATGAACACCTCCTAGGAACTCAAGACAACCCTCCCAATGAGCTCATCATGGCTCTCAACATGGAGGAAGTAGTGAAAATTTTGATGATCAAGATTTTATGAGAATGTAACAAGAGCCACTATTCCAACAATATGTGGAGAAGTACCTTGATCAAAACAAAGATAGGTTCCTAGAGAGTTTGATTAACAAGGGTGCTAGAGTCCCTTGCAACTTTGATGTGGATAGGAGAATCAAGAAACAAGGACCCTCTCAAGAAGAGGAAATCAACAAACTCAAACGTATGATGGAAAAGGTGTTGGCACCTAAAAGTTCCTTTTCACTTGATTCTATTTGTTCCAATCCTTTCGAAAAAAGTGTGACTATGACGGATTTTCCTAGGAAAGTTGAAATCCCCCAATACAATAAGTATGATGGCAATGGTGACCCACATGATCATGTGCGTCAATTTTACATCATGAGTTTTGAGTTTCACCAAGATGACTCCTATCTTATGAGATTATTTCCAAGGAGCCTCAAGGGCCAAGCCACGGAGTGGTTTACCAACATAACCCCTCCCATCAAAACTTTCAAAGAACTTGTCCATAGATTCATTCAACATTTTTCATACAACTTATCAAGATCAGTCACTATGTCGGACTTATGCAATTTGAAACAAAACCAAGGGGAATCCTTTGTTACCTTCTTAAAAAGGTGGAGATGATTATGCTCCCACTATTCTAGGACTATTCCTGAGCATGAAAGGATTGACATCATTGTTAGTAATTTGGTGCCTGAGATGCATTATGAGGTTCAAAAGATGGTCTTTGATTCCTTTGATACTATGGTTGAGACTGCATGTCAAATTGAGGATGTCCTAAAAGAGAAAGGCATTTTGACCAAACATAGAAATAACAACGGTCAAAATCCTAACAATGCTAATAAGGACAAAGGCAAGCACTCGCACTGGAACAAGAATAAGAAAGTAGTCAACGATGGAGTTGTGGAATCTTCCCAACCCAAGGATCAAGGAGTGCTCAATTTGTCTAGTGCAGTCCAAGCTATGAAGCTAAACACATCCTCCAACCAACAAGAGCATAAACCTAAGTATCAAGAAAAACCCAAGAAAAAGTTGCGGTAGTTTTCTAAACTAGGCGACTCCTATGAGGATGTTTTCAAGACCCTTATTGCCAATAATCTTGCACAACCACAAGATCTAAAAAATTTCTACATACCTAATGTTAAGCCACATTGGTGGAATGAAAAATCTTTCTGCAAATTCCACAATGGTATTGGCCATGACATCGAACATTGTTGGAAACTTAAACACCTCATTCAAGACCTTATTGAAAGTGGAAAACTTCAGATTGATGGGTTGAATACCAATGCAGACCACAAAGAATTCAAGGAGCCTTTGCCCAAATATGAAAAGGGGGAAACCTCTAAACCCAAGAATGGAAAAGCTAAAATCAACTATACCTACACAGGTGCAAAAAATATGGTTAATATGCTTGAGATTGTTGAGGAAAGTGTCAACATGATGTGAAACAAAGATTCCTATGGTCATGATGTGGGATCTACTCCTATATTTTATGAAGAACCTATGGTGGTGCTTAGGGGTCCTCACTCTCAAAGGTCATCCCAAGCTCTTAACACTGTCACCAGAAGCCAAAGTCAAGGTCCTGTGATTATCACTCCAACAAACCCAAGCAAGTGACATCCAAGAATGTCACCACTAAGTCAGTAGTCAATCCTAAGATGAGCTGCAACCTTGTTAACCAGTTACAAATAACACTAGCTCAAATCTCAATTTTTGAACTCCTAGAATTGTCTCCAAAACATAAACGTGTCCTTGAGGATGCTTTGTGTACAGCCAATGTTCCTACCAACATAGGTGTTGACCAATTCCAAAACATGGTTAACCACCTTGATAGCCCTCATTACCTCACATTCTTAGAAGAAGATGACAAATCCTTGAGCCATCTGCATAATCTTGCCCTTCATATCGAAGTCATGATCCACAAGACCCATGTTAGGCGTGTGTTGATTGATGGGGGTGCTGGGCTCAATATTTGTTCCTTCAGTTTTTTGAAAATATTGGGTTATTCTGAGAAAGTTATTGATACTCAAAAGAAGATCACCATTAAAGCCTATGATGAGGCAAAGAGAAGCTCCAAAGGTTTGGTCATCCTTCCTGTCAGGATTGGCCCCGTTGAAAAGGACATTTTATTGAAAATTGTTGATGTTGGTCCTTGAGCCTATAATATCCTACTTGGTAGACCGTGGATCCATGAAATGCAAGTAGTGTCATCCACCTACCACCAATATGTTAAGTTTCCCTATAATGGAGTTGAAATTTGCATACCCAGGGATAGCACATTATCTACTAATGCAATTTCAGCAGGGACTCATGTTCCTCTCAATAGAGAAGCTGAGGATTTTGATGCCACTTTAGCATAATGTGAGAATAAGTTTAAGGCCATAGACCTTGGTATGGGGGGATATCAAATTGACTCCTTTACAAAACTACCAGTCTCACCTAGGTCCTATGGTAAACTTTCACAAGAGATGCGCCCCTCATCTTTAGCAATGACTCTATTTGGTACATTTGTAGAGTCCTCAGTGCCCATCCAGGATGAAAAAGAAGAGGTAGCTATTCGAGATTGGATTTACAAGGAGGAAAAATACAAGCATAATGAAAATTTCTCCCCATCTCCTAAGGCTTATGGGAGAGGATACACTTTGGTTGAAAATATGGGTTACCCATGTCATGGTCCTCTCAGTCACAGATTAAATGCTAAAGCTAAACCACTCAACCATGCTCTCTTTGGCCACAGATCTAAGACAACAATTGGCCTAGGTTTTGAAAGTTAGAATAAGAAAATTGTTCCTATCCTTGCTATGATGGATAGTGATGATGAATCAAGCTACATACTCAATTTGAAAAATCAACAAGATAAGTGTGAAGATTGGGTCCCTTCCACCAATCTCCTTTGGGGAGATTCAGATACTCTAGTTACCAATCCAACAGTTTCAGACCTAGAACAAGAAGTATCCACTGTTGAAGATCATGTTGAGGATCCTATTCTAGAAACTCAATACACAAATGGAATTCAAGAAAGTGGTACCCTTGGTGACATCAAAGCCTCTACCTCAAGGCCTAAAAAATATGCTCGGTGTAAACATCCCAGCTGGGATTCAGATACGAACTCACATGAGTATGAGTGGGAATCTCTTTCTGATTGTTCCATAGTTGACATGGACATTGATGTTGTTCATGCTTATAGTTCCCAACTTGAGGTAGCTAACGAGTCTAGTGTAGGATTAGTAGATTGGAATCCACAAGTCACTTTAGTGGATGATGCTTTGCTTAGTAGGATAAGTCCTGATTTGGGTACCTTAGAGGGATACTTGAGGGATCCTAACTCTGTAATCACTAGAGATGATACCATCCGCATACATAACATTGAACTAGTCATTGACCTACCCCTTGCCAATCCTCACCTAATTGATTGGTCTCAGTGCTATCAAGAGCCTTAGCTACTAAATTTTCAAAATGACTATGAGATAGCATGTTACCTAAATGCCCTTGAGCCAGTAGTCTCTTCCACTAGTGAACCAACTACAAGCATGACAGAACTAGATATTAAGTACCTTAGTCACAAAATGAAAAGAAAAGAAAAAAGAATAAGAGTTATGATGGAGAAAACCACTGTGTGGTGGTGTCAAAACCTAAAAAAGTAAAAATAAAGGATGTATCCGAGGGTGAAAACCTCTTCGAGGCACCTAAGGATGAGGTACTTGATGATCTCCCAAGTTACTTTTAGGACAGGTCTTTAGTGCTTGTTGAGCCTACATAGCTAGTTAACTTGAATACAGAAGAGGCTCCACAAATAGTGCATTTAGCTCAGTCTCTATCAATACCAAAAAAAGAAGCATATACCAAGTCCCTACAAACCAAGAAGATTAATTTTGCTTGGACTTACTTAGACATGCCAGGATTGGACACCAATCTCATTATGCATCATTTGTCCATAGCTCCAAGTATCAAACCAGTAAAATAGAAGTTGAGGAAAATGCATCCTCACATAGCTCTTCTTGTCAAAGCTAAACTAGAAAAACTTCTCAGTGCAAGATTTATAAGAGCCATTGATTATGCCAAATGGATATCTAATATTGTACTAGTTTCAAAACATGACAAGTCCATTCGCGTCTGCACAAATTTTAGAGATCTTAATAAAGCATGCCCAAATGATGATTTTCCACTTCCAAACATAGACATGATAGTGGACATGACCGCGAGCTATGAGATCTATTCTTTAATGGACGGTTTTTTTGGGTATAATCAAATGAAAATAGCTCCTGAAGACTAGGAAAAGACTGTGTTCACTTGCGCATGGGGAACCTATTGCTAGAATGTCATGCCATTTGGATTAAAAAATGCAGGAGCTACTTATCAAAGAGCTATGCCTACTATCTTCCATGACATGATGCATAAGAATATGGAGGATTATGTGGATGACACCCTAGCAAAATCTAAAAAAAGGGATACACACCTATGTGATTTGGAAGTCATTCTAGATCGTATGGAATAGTTTCAATTGAGATTAAATCCCAAAAAGTGTGCATTCAGAGTCACCTTTGGAAAACTCCTAGGATTTATCATTTTAGCTAAAGACATAGAGGTGGACCTAGAGAAATTTCAAGTAATATTGGATATGCCGCCTCCCAAAAACATCAGCCAAATGAGGAGTCTTCAAGGATGCCTTCAATCTATAAGGAGGTTTATCTCACAATTGGTTGATAGAGCTCAACCCTTCAATAAGACATTACACAAAGGGGTTAAATGTGTCTGGAATGAAGATTGTCAACAAAGCATGGACCAAATCAAGTGATACTTGGCCAATCCTCCAATCTTGATGCCTCCTATCCTAGGAAAACCACTCATATTGTATGTGTCAGCAACCAAATCTTCACTGGGGGTGTTATTGGCTCAACTTGATGATGCTAGAAAAGAAAGAGCTATATATTACATCAGCCGTACTCTTGTGTCATATGAAGTCAACTACACTAGTATTGAAAAATCTTGCCTAGCAGTGGTGTTTGCTTCCCAAAAGTTGTGACATTACATGCTTGCGCATACAATACACCTCATTGAAAAAGTTGATCCTCTCAAATATTTGCTTGGTAAGGCTCCTCTCATAGGTAGATTTGCTAAGTGGATGATGATCTTATTAGAATTTGACATAGAGTATGTTGAGCGTAACGCTATAAAAGGACAAGCCATTGCAGACCAATTGGCTGATTTTCTAATTCAAGACAAAGCACCCATTCAAGTTGAATTTCTAGATGAGCACATAATGTACATGACTACAAGAACATGGAAGATGTTCTTTGATGGCTCTTTCATGCAAAATGGTTCAGGAGTAGGAGTGTTGTTTATTTCTCCTCATGGGTACACCATCCCTAAGTCCTACAAACTATTGTTCCCATGCACAAATAACATTGTTGAGTATGAGGCCTTGACCAATGGTTTAAAAATGGCAATAGAGTGGAGAATCACAGAGCTGCATATTTATAGGGATTCACAATTAATATTCAACCAAGTTAATGAAGAATACCAAACCAAAGATGAAAAATTGGTACCTTACAAGAAGATGGTTGATTCATTGCGATGATATTTTACCTTTGTTACATTTCAACAAATCCCTAGAGTAGAGAATAAAGTAGCTAATGCTATAGCTACATTGGCTTCACTTCTTCAACTAGAACAACATGAATCCAGATTCGAATTCCTGGTGGAAGAGCTATACTACCCTATTTATGACTCCCAAGAAAGCCAAGTTGTTTGTACCCTTATTGGCCATGAGTCATCCCACTATGGTGCCATTTACTCATACCTCTGTGATGGTACTATCCCCGAAACCTTCAATCATTCTGACCAAAGAAACTTAACTCAAAATGCCTCTCGCCACACCCTTATCTTTGGTGATCTATATAGGAGGGGTTTAGATGGGACACTTCTTAGGTGTTTAGAAAAGGATGAGTCCAACCAAGTGTTAGTTGACATTCACAAGGGCATTTTTGGAGGACATTCTAATGGTCTTACCATGGCCTGAAGGTTGCTTAGGGAAGGGTACTATTGGGCTACCATGCAGACAGATGCAATAGCTTTTGCTAAATCTTGTGAAAAGTGTCAGAAACATGGTAACCTGATACATGCTCTAGGCAGGGAGCTTATTCCTTCTATTTCTCATTGGCCATTTCAGCGCTAGGCCTTTGACCTTGTTGGGTAGATTCATCCCAACTCATTAGGTGGACAAAAATTCATTATCACTGCTACTGATTACTTTACCAAATGGGTAGAAGCTGTCCCACTTTCTGTTGCCTCAGGAAAGATAGTTTCTCTATTTATTTTGAACCATATCATCTGTCGGTATGGAGTGCCTTCTGAAATAATCACTGACAATGGAGGTCAATTTAAAAACAAGGACCTTAAACATCTCTACAAGAAATTCAAGATAAACAACATTGGTCCTCCATTTACTTCCTGCAAGGAAATGGGTAAGAAGGGGCTTTGAATAAGACCATTCTCAAAATCCTCCATAGGATAGTTCACAAGAATGGTAGAGATTGGGATCTACAGATAAATCTAGCCTTGTGGGCCTATAGAATGAGTATTCATACTCCAATAGGGGCTACTCCTTTTGCTCTCACTTATGGTGCTAAAGTAGTGGTACCTTTAGATGTGGAGATTCCTTCACTTAGAGTTTCCCTTAAAGGTTTAGTGATAGATGAAGACTACCATGCCATGAGACTTCAAGAACTAGAACTTCTAGATGAAAAATGTAAAGCATCCTTTGATCACATGAGAGTCTACCAGAAGTGTATGTCCAAAGCATTCAACAAGAAGGTTCCCCCTAGAGAATTTCAAGTGGGGGATCTTGTCCTATGAGAAAACCCTAAGAATCAACAACATAGAGAGAAAAAGGGGAAATTTGAGCCTAATTGGCTTGGACCATACATCATCACTACTACTTTTGGTACAGGTACTTATTTATTGTTTGATCCAGAGGGGGAATAGCTCCCTGAGCCTATCAATGTCTTGCATCTCAAGAAGTTCTATCCATGATGCCTATTCTGTATGGGGGCATCCTTTATACATATCTTATAAAGTCCTTAAAAAATTCCAAAAAAAATTCATATATAATACTGAAAAAATCCTAAAAAGTATATAACGTCTAGAAAAAATACCAAAAAAAAAAAAAAAAATGCAAAAAATTCAAAAAAATAGAAAAAGTGCCTTGGTGAAAACCTGGAAATAGGTGCCTTGGTAGCAAAAATACAAAAAAAATTGAAAAATCAAAAAAATCTCCAAGTGGTGAAAACCTGGAAATAGGCATTACTTGAGGCCTTTGCATCCTTGCCTTTTAGCATGTGTCCTCGACACTTAGCCTTCCTCTATCATGCCTTGACCTTGTTGCCTTGGTTTGGAATTGGTCTTTGTCTTTGTCTAGGGGGCATAACTGTGTTAGCTTTGGTCTCTAGGATGTGTTGGTCTTTAGGACATCTCGCAAACGGTGTTTTTCAACACCACCCCAAAACTATATTTTTCAACACTACCTTAGCGTCAAATATTTCTCAACACTTATCAGATATCTTACCCATAGTCTACCATGATATGGTATTTCTCATTTGCAGATGTGATAGTCAAAGTTTGACTCTATGACCTACACAAACCCACTTAAACACTTGACTCGCTGAGACTTGTTTGACTTTATTTCTTTGTGTGTTGTCTATGATGATTTCTTTGATGAGTGTTCTCTCCGTAATAGTTTTCGATGATGCTAAGCTAGAAGACTGGGGGCATGAGGACATGTTTTATTACTTTTTCTGCTTGTGGGTATATTTTGTTGGTCCTAATTGTCATTAGCACTTATGCTTGTTCCCCTTGACATTAGGATCTGCAAGGTATTATCCTTGACTGTTTTCACAAGTGCATACTTCTAGCCATCTAGACTTTCCTTGTGTCTCGATGCGAGTATAATCTTGGTATATTAAACTTAGGTAATCTCACTACACTAGTCATCTTAACCTATATATCTTTTGGTGCTTAGATGGGATTCCCACATATCTATTTGATATAGATCATATTCAGATTCACATAGTCATACTAGTGTGCATTGTATGATCTTGCGACACTACCAAAAATGCTCGATGATGAATATTAGAGTCTAAAGGATTTGTAACCTTGCAAGTAAACCACTTTTTTTCATAGTAGCTTGCATTTTTTAGGTTCATGTTAGTTTAGTCTTGCATCTTGAATATGGAGAGAGCTCTCCTTTCATCTTTCATGTACCTATCGGTCAATTGCACTCACCTTTCCTTTTCTTGATCATGTCTTTCACTCCTTGTCTTTCACATCACGTCCTTTTTCTTATCGTCAGAAGGGGTTAATCTTATCTTCATATCTATATCCTAAAGAGATCATTTTTAGAAGCATGAGTCTATATCATAACATGAGAATTAAACATACATCTATGAGAGACATTATACATGAGCATATATAACATACATTTTGAGAAATATGATAAGACAATATAAAAAACATCCATCACAAGTGAGAAAAGTACACAAGATATATCACCAATCCAATAATATCATATATATAAATGTCATGATACAATATGGGATCCAAAAATATGGATAAAGTCCCAAGATATGTCTCTATACATCTATCCTAAACCTAAACCTAGGACTCACTAGCACCATTATGAGGAGTTGGTGGTGGTGGAGGTGGTGCTGTCACTCTATTTGGGACCATGGTAGATCTCCCAGCTATCACAGATTAGGGTGGTGCTCTTTGTTCCTCTGGTACAACCTGTATGTTGAGCCCATGATAATAAGCAGCTCATGCTGCCTCTCACTGGATCTCTACTGCATCGGCCTGTGCCATCCTCTCCCGATGCTCAATCTCAACTCTTAGATCAATCAGCTACCAGTCTTTGATGGCTATAGTGATCTGTAGCTACTATATCTCCATCTCTAGGACCTAGATCCTCACTCTCAAATCGTCTCCCCCTGCAGGTTGATCCTACCCAGCATCCACTTGACGGCAAGCTGGCCTCACCGTGTCATCACCCTCATCACCAGAACCTTGTCCCTATGACTATTTTCAGCCACCTAATCAAGAGCTCTATCATGTCTCCCTAGCTATCCCTCTCCATCCTCCATCTCCTCCATCTCCTTTAGCTCCATCATCCCCCTATGCTGCCAGCTATGCATTAGGTATAGTGAATCTAGGGAATGGGAACCTCCACTACTCTGCCCTATAGGCCGCATTAGCACCTACATTTGCCATGTCTGGGAGATAGTCCCATGGCTCCCTATGGATTGCCGCTATATCTTGTATTGCCTACTAGTAATCCAACATCAGAAGCCAACCCTATCCCTCCTCATCCCGAACCTGAGCATAAGTAGTGGTCTCAGTGGGCACTCTCTATAGGCACCTAAACTATCTCCAGACCCAAGTGATCAAAAACCTCTCAACAATGTTAGAGTGTTGACCTACCAGTGGTCGGATGCATAACATATAACCTAGCTCCTCCTCCCAGTCACCCCACTACTCAACAACCCTATATGGTCTCCATTGGAATGAGGTGAGCTCATCCAGTAATCTCCTATAATAAGTCACATCCCCACTATGTGGCTGAGATATGAACCCTGTGTATTTGTAGATGTAGGGCCATCTCCACTCCCTCGACTACACAATTAGATGCACAATGATGATGTGTTCCCACGCTAAAACCTGTGCGAAGATAGAACCTAATGCCCAAGTCCTACTCTCCTGATATACAATCTCATGGAGCTCATGGTACATGTCTACAAGGATGGCTGGCCCCCATGCCATCCACCGTGGGTGTGCAATCAAGTCCACCACTAACCTGCCCCAACCTAGTGGGAATCCTCTCTAGCTCCTGTCAGTAACTAGGGCTTGTGCTACTATAGAACATACAATACATGGCACTTGGAAGTCCCTACCAAACTCCTCCATCAGCCGATCCTATTTGAGGTGTCTATCCACAAATGTGACATCCTGAAACATGTCCTGCATAATCTACCGCCCCTCTGTCAGATCCTGATCATAGTATACTTGTGCCAACAAAAAATCATGTCAGTTTCTATAATATGGAAACTTTAAATTTATGACTATCTATAAACATGATTATACTTACAAGATCTTCGTGGCTCAAAACTCTTAAGATCCGATAGACATCCTCTAGGCTAATAGTAGCCTCTCTAGTGGGCAAGTGAAAGGTGTTATGCTCATTGTGCCACCTCTCAGCTAATGCTATAAGTAATCCATGATCTACCTGAATGTGGGGTATCTACAAAAAATAACCAAATCCCATCTCCCTCAGGTCTACCCATCCTGGATCATCTAGATCTCAGATGCATCATAGCCCAGTCACTCGAGGTGCTCTAATGAGCAGCACTAGAAAGTGCTCTTGCAAGCCATTTAACCCAAACCAGATATCAGAACATATCATGATGGATGGATAAAATCAGTACAAAACATATTAAAAGAAAACATTGTCTAGACCCATGTCATTTTGCTCAAAAAGATTAAAATATGTCATTTTTTTTATTAAGTATCATGCGATACTTTTCTCACTAGCAGTGCGATAGTATCTTTGCCTGCGATACTTCACATAGTATCACATGATATTTCATCTGGTATCATGCGATACTAGATTCAATATCAGTGCGATACTATTTTGACCCATGAAGTATCACACGATAGATATCCTCAAAGGGTGTGATACTTAGCAAGTATCATATGATTTTTCATATGGCTAAAAATTTGAAAATTTTAAAAAACATTAAAAACATGTTTTAAATTGACATAAATGCTCATAAATGACCTACAAAGCAAGTTTTTATGAAAACATACCGAGGCACCATACTGCGGAGGCCGGTTATGCAACTGGGTGCGCTCAAATCGATGCCTGTGGACCAAGATTGCTACTTGTTGGACCATTTTCTCTCTCTAAGCTATCGAGATTCTCAAATCACTAAAAGACAAATGATTTTGAAAATAACCCTTTTATCACCTTTTATAGCTGTAATAAACCAAAAATGGGCTATAAGTTCGTTAACCTCCTACATCGGCAATTCGAATGAAATCGACATCAAAGTCCTAACCTAAGGCACATCTGAACATTATTGAATCATAATTGATTATCCTAAATTCTGCATCGGGGAATATTCCTTATTCCTAAGTATCCTAATTATCTTTAATTTAATGATTATTTGGCAATAAATCCTATTTATCCTAAAAGTTTGATTAATCGAATATTTTTGAATATTTAATTAATTAGATTTAATACTACCACTTAATTATTTAATTAGATTTAATTATATTTATTGCTAAATTGTTTTATTTCATTTTAATAATAAATCAAACATCCTATGACTAGTTGATTAAATTCTTATTTAATTAATTAATGTCAATTGTCAAATTTAATAATATAGTTTTTTGAATAAAAGTTTGATTTAATAATTGATTAACCCATAAATCAATTATTTTATTTTTAAAATTAGTTAAAGTTGATGATAAATCACTTTATTTATTTAATTAATTCATATTAATTATGCACATTCAAAAAATAGTTAAACTTTAAATCAGAAAATCAATTCAAGTTGTTTTAAAGATAAACTCAACTCTCTTTTGAGTTGAAAGTTGATCTCAACTTCTGATTTAAATCAAAAAGCTTGTTAGTCCATTTTCCTGTCAATGCAAAATCTTGTGAAAATGGCCTCTTCCTTACAAATTTTGAAGTTGTCCCACCTTGCTGCAAGCTTATTTTAATGTGTGATGAAAATCCATAGTGTTTCATGGTTTGAGCTCTTAGCCCTGTGTTCTTCATTGTGTCACCAAGCTCTAGTCCAAATTGCACGTGCTGAATTGCAAAATGTAGAGAGTTATTCAAGTTTTAAGGTCTGCAAGAAACAATTTTAGAATCTGCCACAGTGTTGAAAACCCACATTATTTTTGAAAATCCATGATGTTTTCTATCGTCTGTATGAAAACCCTGGTTGTTTTCAACCTTGTGCTTCCTATATTTGCACGCTTGTCTTCTGGCATTGAAAACCTTGGATGTTTTCGATCCTTCACTATTGTAAAAACTTTGGATGTTTTCAACCTCGCTTTTCTTCCCTTTTGCTAGCATTCTTTGTTCGTCGGTCTTAACTGCGCAAGTGCGATCGGTTGGTGGGACCTTTTCCTTCCCAAGGGGTTAAACTTTAGTAAGATCTCACGGTTGTCATTATACCGGTAGGGAAAGCTACTCATTTTTTAAGATCGTAGTATAGCAACAACTGTCGATCTTCTTTGGTGATGCAATGGACCGTGGGACCGCTGTCAGAGGATGCTGAGGTGGTAGAGTTCTATTGGATGCAAAGCGGTGATGTGGTGAAGTTGCCAGTCACGAGCCCAGCTATCAGATCCCTTTGATCTTACGGTTGTCACATGACCGCAAGGAATATTCTTTCCCCTTGCAATCATGTGACAACCATCTGATCTTCTAGTGATTCAAAAGGGCGACAATGCAGTGGGTTTGATTCTCAATTTGTTGCGATGTGTGCACTTTTCATTGGTCGGGGAGTAGTGACTTGGTTTTTTGTCAGTGGGGCTAAAGGTTGCAGTGTTTAAAGGGGTCCAGTTGATTGATCTCCATGATGAGGTTGTTCCTGATTGGCCAGTGGGTGACAAGGTGGCAGTCTTGTGGCCTTGTTGCATGATCGCAAGGGCCATCTTTCGGCCATGCGATCATGTGACAAGGGTGCCACTTTGGTGGGGAGCAGTGACATGGTGTTGATGTGGAGGCTTTTCGCATGTTTGCATAGCCCTTTTCCTGGCTATGTGATCATGCGACAACTATTGGCGTCACGGTTGCAAAGTTGGGTGGGTCCACGGTGCCTGTGTTGCTGACATGCTAGTTTTTGATTGACTGATGACTTTTCAAGGGGCCCGTGACTATTATGAATTAAATGTGACCACCCAATTTTCTGGGAAAAGAAAGAGATCGATGGCCGCATTTTAAATTTTGCCGATTGGCCATTGGATTTTTTAATTTCAAACTTGCTGAGGGTTTCCTGTGACTGAAAGGACTAGAATTGAATGCTTTCCTGGTGGATTTTCTTGCTGGTTTGATGGTGGTAGGTGTTGCGATCTGGCCTGAGGGTCTATGTGGTTGGCTGCATGATGATTTTGTACCTGGTGGAATTTGTTTTTGAGCTTGAGAAGCTGTTTGTAGGTGGCTGATTTGACTAGTTTTCATGGCTATCCCTGGTGTCCTGTACTGAGCTCGCAAATTTTCATGATTGTAGATCTGCTTGAGATTTGTTTCCTCTAGGTTGCCTGCATTTCCTGCCCCTACATTAATTTTTTGGCTATTTTTGGTTGGTTTAGATGTTGTAACCCTAACCCTAGTCACCCTAAGCTTCATGCAATCTCTTTGAGATTCCCAAGGTGGCTAGTGGTATAAGTTGTTAGTTTTTGATAGAGTCGGGGTTCAAATTTTGATCAGTTCCAAGGGTTCTGATTTTGATTAGTTCCAATGGGAAATAGTGAACTTTGTCACATTGTAGGAGGCTAAATAGAACTTCTTTGTATCTTTTGCAGGTTATTGAAGTGGTAGTCTCATTTCTGGTATAGACATGAACATGATTCATCATACTTAATATAATTATTTCAAGCTTTCAAGTCTATCCTTGGTGTCAATTTTATGAGTTTTGGATTTTTTGGTCCATTGCATAGGGTTACCTTTGCATATGTTCTAGTCTTTAGTTCTTGATCTAGGATCAAGTGAAAAATACTTTGGATAGGGCATAGATTCATTAGATTCGTCTGCAGAAGGATCTTATAAGTAGTGGATGGGATGGAATAGTTGTATTTATGGCTTTGAGTCTTTGACAGTAGTTGGTTCATGTTTCTATATTTGCATTTGATGATTTTCCCAATGGATAATGGCACTGGTCAAGGATGAGTACATTCAGTTGAGTTCAGTGTTTCATGGGTTTTGACTATTTCCTGCATCTTTGAATATCAACACCATTTCAAGTCTTTTTCATTATTTGGTTGATAGTAGTAATACCCTTCACAAGACCATTTTAACCTGCATAGTAGAGTTGATTCAATGAATACCTAGTTAGTATTTAGTAATCCTTTACTATGATCTGCTTTATGAATCCAGAAGTATAAGGTGTGTAGTGAGTGGAGTTTTGTCTAGATTAGGTGCACCCACCTTGGTTTTGCAGAGCCAAAAGTAGAAGAGGGCATATTAAGACCCTATAGTTGGTCCAGTTGTCTTGTAGAGCTCTCATACTTGGAATTAACCACTCCTAACATTAGTCTCAAGGCATATTGGCTGCCCTAAGTGGCGTAAGCATGTTCAATCACCAACAAAGTTGATTTGCATCATTTTGTGAGTTAATTTATCTCTTAATTCTTGATAACTCAAAAATCAACCTGGGTTTATCAAGAGTGATTTATGGCTTTTTTCATGCACCTCCAAAGCCCTAAATTTCTATAAATTAAGGCCTCATCTCTTCATTTTTCATCCATCCATCCACGAATTGCATCCTCACGCTGTCGAATTGGTGATCGAAGAATCCATCTTTGTGAATCCAAACTGTTGTGAGATTTTCATTATTTTTAGCATTCATATCATTTAGCATATCATTGTTAGATTACTTGCATGTCATGTCCATTTTTCATATAGAATAGATTCATATCAGTTTATCTCATCTTATTGCATAGAAAAATCCAAAAAAATAGAGTAATTTGCATTCATCTCATATCCAGATTCTGCATTCAAATCCTTCATTTAGGTGTCGTCAAGATCACTAATCTTAGTCCAATCTAAGAATACATACTCACATCTACTAGAAGGCAGTAAATTGCCTAGTTAGATTAGTTTCCATTTCACTGCATGATTTTGATTTTAGCTAACCTCTAATGTTTTACTGAAGTGTTGTGTCTACAGCTAGGTACAAAATTCACACACTTATTTCTGGCACCCACCATGGGGCCCTGAAATAGGTTTCCATTCAATTTCTATCAATTTCTATCATCTTGTCATTTTTTGTTCCAAGTTGTGATTTTTAATTTCTATCCATACAATTTTCGTATGAGTTTTGTCAGGAACTCGTATCAGGAGGTACCCACTATCGTACGATAGTTGATTTGATCAAGGATCATACCATCAGAAACACAGTGTTGTTTGGAAGCTCTTTTGTCATATTATCTGATACCCATTGTTGTACGAGTTTCTGGATTATCGTCTGGTGCGCGACCCACTGTTGTACAAGTTTTAGTGCCAGTTTCAATTTTCATTTCACTTTTTCAGGTATTTTTTTTCCAGATTTATTTTTCTGATTTGGACTGACAACTAACATTAACAATTGAAATTTTCTATTTATGATTGATTTATGTTGATTTTGATTGGGAAAAAGTGTGAGAATTGCTAAAAATAGGTAAGAATCTACTAAGCACATTGCGAGGAATTCAGGTAATCTTCTTAGCTAATAACATTTTGATTTGGATTAAAAAGAACTCTTGCGTGTCAAGCTTGTGTGACCTTTATTGCTTTCATATCACATATTTCATTTTGGGCTATAAAAATGAACATAGATTTTCTTTTCAGCATCTTTGTTACACATAGTAAATAGGCCCTATGAACACTATTCATGGTTCTTGAGAGAGCGGGTTTCCAGTGAAACTCTTCTCAATGAAGGAACCCTTGTAGGTAGGGAGGTTACTAAGAGTGTCTCACTTTCTACTAGATTTGTGCGTCTTTAGCTTCTGATTGATACATTCTCTCTCTAGAGAGGTTAATAGATCATAAGTGGTTGACATCATAGATCTTTGTGAGATAATCTTGGTCTTAGCGTGTCGGATTAATTTATCTGCTTTGTTTGGGTTAAAAGTGAAAAGGCTAGGGGACTATGCTCTAGATCCTTAAATCTGGAGCTAGTCTCCATGTGGTATCTTTTCTGAGTCACCTTTAGAGAGGGTTAACCATAGTGGACATTCCCTTAATTAGGTCAACCACATTGATGGAACCTCAAGTGACAATAGCCATTTTTGTCACGGTAGTAGTAGCCGCTATATAAATGTTCTTGTGGAGGAAATCTTCATAGGTGTGGTCTCTTGTTGGGCTGTCAAATCTCCCTAGCAGCTCCTGATTGATTAATTTCTCAGACTGTGTCAAAACCCTGGTGCACCTCGATTGGAGTTCACCCTCTTGAGATCACAAAAGTTACAGAGTCAAACCATTACTAAAAACCCTAGTGAGGCCAAATTTTCATTTTCTAAGAATATGTGCGTTATTGCAAAACTTTTAGGAACATACACTATTAGCACTCCTAGGGATTAGCAGATTCAGTCACTTGCTTGTTCATGCGCAGGGTTGCTTTGTCCCCTATTCATTATTTTTAGACATGCTTGAAATCACTTGGTTGATGTTCTGTGTGCCTATTTATCTATCTGGTTACTAAGAATGAATCAATCTGATACAATCTTCAAATCTGGACAGACAATTTTGTGAACAATCTGAAATTGAAAATCTAAAAAATTGCCAAATCTGATGTCAAACACCTTTCTGGAGTCAAAAGTCATTTTGTAAAGTCATAAAGTCGTACAAATTTTGGAAAGTGTTGTTTCATTACCCCCATATTATCATATGGTATCTGGTATATTGTCGTATGAGTTTTTCTGCCAGTCAATTCAAAAAGTCAAAAACCCTGCTATCAACTGTCATGCGAGTTTTGCAACTATCGTATGAGTTTGTCAATTGTCATTTCATAGCTTACCCAGTATCGTACGAACCTACAGCAAGTCATTTGAGAAAGTTTGAAAAATTGCCAGAAAGTTGTTAGAACTATTAGAGACCCAGCTTTTCCAGCCTATTTCCAGAGTCTGTCAATGAAATCACTATGTCAGGAACAGAGCAGCAACTACTAAGAATCCAATCATTTTCCTAAAGTGACCTTTTGAACCTGATTTAGCATTCTATTTAATCGATTTGAGTCTTTTTCATCTTGTGTCAAAACCTTGTCATAACTATCATTCTTCAATCCATCTTCAAAATGGCTAAGTGTTGTGAACTCATGTTTGCTATCTTTTGGGCATCTACCCATACATCCAGGGCACAGTCTCCTTCATTTACATCTAATCTAAACTTCAATCAATCAAATCTTGAAAAGGTTGTGTCATTTGATCTTCTTGAATTAGATCTTTCTTTAGTTGTCTTCATCATATTCTTTTGTTTCACCCAAGGTTAATGGTGGAAACTAGAGCTTCCTCTCACAAGAAATCTAGAGAAGCATCCCATACCTTACCTATAACCACTATCAAAGGTCCAACTCTTGAGCAACTCTATAATTCTGGTCTTTACGAAGATGATGGTCTTGGCAACTTTCAATTAAAAATTGGTTACATATCCCCTCCATCAACTCAAGGAGGTAATCAACAAAATCCTCCTTGATCTATCCCAGGGAGAACTCCTACCATGTCTCAAGTGGGGACAAACCATGGCTCTCAAAGAGCTCAATCTTAGCATGATGTAGATTAGGAACCCACACCTAAAGAAATTGCTTGGTATCAAAATGACGATGACTTCAAAAGAATGATGAAGCATTTCTTGAAAGAAGATAGAGAAGAATACTTTTTACAATTAGCTCATCAAGGAGCTAAACTTCCTCCCAATTTTAATGTGGAAGATATCATTACACATGAAGAAGAAATGCCTATTTCAGCTATGATGAAACAAATGCACACCATGCAAGTAAAACTTAACAAAATGGAAAAAGAAAAGGAACCTAAGGAGTTCTCCATGGAGGCCCTATGTCCTTTTCCATTCGATAAAGACTTGTATATGCCACCATTCTCTAAAAGGGTAGAAATGTCGAATTATGATAAGTATGATGGAAACTCTGATCCTCAAGATCATGTCAGAGAATTCTATACTCAATCCATGGAGTTCATGCATTAACCAACCTATCTAATGCATCTTTTCCCTCAATCTCTGGGAGGGGCAGCCATTCATTGGTTCTCTAGGATGCCTCCTACATTCAAAACCTTTGAGGAGTTGATCAAATTTTTCTATCAAAAATACTCCTGCAATATACAACATCCAGTCACCATGATTGATATCTGCAATCTCAAGCAATATCCAGGAGAACCATTCGTAACTTTTCTCAAAAGATGGAGGAAGAAATTCTCTCTATATGCTAGGCCTATTCCAGAAACTGAGAAGCTAGAAATCTTCATCAACAATCTTGTTCCAGAAATCAACTACCCTTTACAAATGCAAAATCATACATCTTTTGACATGATGGTAGATAATGCAATTAAATTTGAAAAAGTGCTTGTGAAAAAGGGGGATGTCACACTTCAAAAGGAAAAATATGAATCTAGTTCTAAGGACAAGAACAAAAATTGGAACAAGAATAAGGGCATCATCACAGATGGCATTGTTGATAATCATGCCCCATCCAAGGCACCTACTTTCAATCTAACCATTCGTACTCAAGCCATCAAAGCTTCAAAACAAAAGGTGTCTGAATCATCTCAAAAGAAGCCAGAATACAAATCTTGGTCCGTTGATAATAAAATAAAGTTCACTCCTCTTGGAGAATCATTGGAATCAACTATAAGAACTCTGCTGGCTAATAACATCATATCTTTGCCTGAGATCTGACAATCTGATCCTGATCCTAAGCCAAAATGGTGGAGAGAGAATGAATTCTATGATTTCCATTGGGGTAAAGGTCACAAAACTAATAACTGCTTGCGCTTGAAGCATACCATTCAAGACAAGATTGATAGTGGAGAAATCACGATTGATAATCCTAAAAGTAATAATGATCACACAACATTCACTAAACCATTTCCAAAGCATAGCCAAGGAGATTCATCTTCTCAGCCTAATGTGGGTGCTAAGGTCAATTATGCCTATCCTAGAAATAATATTGTTATCAACATGGTTGAACCAAGCCTATCTGAGCGTTACAATGTCATCACAATTGTAAGAAGAGATAGAGAAAATCAATCAGCTAACGTAGTTACTCGATCACAAGCTTAGGCACACCTAAAAGGACAAATCTTAGATCAATCAAATGCCCCTAAGGTGCCTTTCAATCTGTCTTTTGCTTCTAAATAGAGGGAAACATCTAAATCTTCAAATCCTAAGGACATGAGGCATACTTCATACAGTATTGATCAACAAATCTAGCACACAAATGCTAAAATCACCATGTTTGAGTTGCTTTGGATATCTCCAGCTCATAGAGCCATTCTAGATAAAGCTCTACTCAGATCCAGTGTTCCTAATAACCTTGATTTAGATAGATTCCAAGCTATGGTTGGTCATCTTACATCTCCATAGTATATCTCTTTTTCAGAGGATGATGATAACTCCTTGAGTCATCCACATAACCAGCCCTTGCATATTGAAGTCTTGATCCAAAACCATCATGTGAAACATGTGTTGATAGATGGAGGTGTTGGTCTGAATATTTGTTCTTACAACTTGATCACACAATTGGGATTTTCAAAAATAGCCATTGATCCTAGAAAGAAAATAACTATCAAAGCATATGATGAAGAGGAAAGATCCTCCAAGGGAACAATTGTTTTGCTTATCAAAACAGGTCCTGTCATCAGAGATACTATATGTCAAGTTCTTGATATACCTTTGCCTTACAACATCCTTCTAGGAGACCCTAGATACATGAGATGAGAGCTATTCCTTCTACATACCATCAGTGTTTGAAATTTCCTTGTGACAGAGTAGAGGTAACCATTCCAGCTGATGTGTCAACAACTTGTAATGCATTAAAGGAAAATGCAGATAAACTTGTTCCTAATAACAAAGAATCTTCCACTAAGAAAATAGATGTAGCGTCCACCTCTAAGATGGAAGACATTGCAAAAGAGGTCAATATCAAAGAAAATGGTATGGGAGAATACACTATAGAGCTAGTCTTGTCTTTGACATCTCTCCCTATCTCAACTAAGTCTTATGGGCAAGCTCAAAAATAGTTCAAACTAGAATCTAAGGAACCTCTTGAGGCATATAAAGGAAAATTTGTTGCGAAGAAAGTACCTAAACAAAAATTTGAAGAAGATGAAGCTGTGCTTGCATGGCTTTACAAGGATGAACTAGAATCCCAAGTTGTTCCACCTAATGACTCTAAAGTATTGAAGGTTCCTTCTAAGTCATATGGCCCAGGGGATAAATTGATAGCTAAGATGGGATATAAAGGAAAAGTACCTCTAGGACTACAGGGTAAAGGTCTTTTGTCACCTCTGGAACATCGTGGTCAAGCCAACAAGAATACAATAGGTCTAGGATACACAAAGAAGCCTTTCTATCTTAGCAAGAACTGCACACATGTTCTAGAACAAATTGAGCCTTCCATAGAAAATCAATTAAAGAAGGAAATGACTGAATGATCTGATAGTGATGATTTTGACACCACTGATGAGCTCATTCCCTATGAGCATTTGCCTAAAGAAATCAAAGACCTCCTCGATGTTGAAGATGATCCAATAAAAAGGATTAATGTAGTAGAAACACAAGAACCTACTATAAACTAAGAGGTAGTTGCAACACAAGAACCAGCTAATCTCAAAGACAATCAAATAGACAAAGAGGAAGGTGGTAGTTATTCTAAGATAGATTCCCATGAGTATGAATTCAAATTAGAATCTAAGGGTAACCCTTCTTGGGGTATTCATCCTGACTTTACTCATGTTCTTAGATTTCCTAGAGGCATAGATGAAGAATCTAATGACTATGAATGGGGAGCCATTCCAAAAGAAGATGAGCTTATTACAGAGAAACATGTTGATGTTACACCTAAACCCAACGTAAGTCTAGAGTGAAATGATGAACTTATCGAGTATGATCCACCAATGGCTAAAGTGGACAATCACAATGACATTGAGCCTATTCATGAATTGAATGTCTTAAGTTGTAATATCACCTTTGAACTCGAGCATTGGGTTAGGACCAATGATGACAGATCCATATCTGTAAACACTCTTTCCCAATCTTTCACCACTTTGACTATCCAACATCCTGAACTTCTTGATCAAACCTCCACAAATCCAAGCCATGGTATTTATACCTTCCCAAATGACTACGCCCTTGCTTGCTACCTCAATGCAATTGAGCCTATGAGGACTTCCATCAATGAACTGAGCATTAGCATGACAGAGTTGGACATCAAGTATCTTAGTTAGAAAAATAAGAATAAAAATAAAAATAAAAGGAGTTCTGAGGGTGAAAACCACTTTGTGGCAGTCTCAGAACCTACAAAAGTAAAAATAAAAGATGTATCCAAAGGTGAAAACCTCTTTGAGGTGCCTAAGGATGAGATATTTGATGTCCTTCTGAGTCATTTACAAGATAGATCTCCAGTTCTAATTGAGCCCACTCAATCTATCAACTTGGGTATAGTAGAGGAACCATAGTTGATCCATGTAGCACAATCTTTATCAGAAGAAGAAAAGAAAAAATTTACAACATTCCTAACAGAGAAGATCAACTTTGCATGGAAATATTCAGATATGCCAGGATTGGATCCTAATCTTATAATGCACCATTTATCTATAGCTCTTGGAGTAAAACTAGTTAAACAAAAATTAAGAAAGATGCTTCCTCATGTTGCACTCTCAGTAAAAGCTGAATTAGAGAAGCTCCTAAAAGCTGGATTCATTCGAGTTATTGATTATGCACAATGGATCTCTAATATTGTACCTATTTCAAAACTAGATAAATCAATTAGAGTGTGCATAGACTTTAGAGATGTAAATAGAGCATGCCCTAAGGATGATTTTCCACTACTTAACATTGATATGATAGTGGACAAGACTGTGGGCTTTGAGATGTATTCTTTAATGGATGGTTTTTCTGGATATAATCAAATAAAAATTGATCAAGAGGATCAAGAGAAAACTGCTTTTACATATGGATGGGGCACCTTCTGTTGGAATGTCATGCCATTTGGGCTTAAGAATGTTGGTGCTACATATCAAAGAGCCATGACATCTATTTTTCATGACATGATGCATAGGACTATGGAGGATTATGTTGATGATACTTTAGAAAAATCTATGATTAGAACTGAACATCTAAATGACTTGAGCAAGATACTAGATAGAATGGAAAAATTTAGTCTCAGACCAAATCCTAAGAAGTGTGCTTTTGGTGTCACTTCTAGAAAGCTCTTAGGATACATAGTTTCAAAGAAGGGCATTGAAGTTGATCCAAATAAAGTAAAGGCTATAATGGAGATGCAACCTCCCAAGAATATTAGTCAAATGAGGACATTGCAAGGAAGAGTTCAATCTATCAGATGCTTCATATCTCAGCTAGTAGACATATCATAGCCTTTTACAAAAACATTACATAAAGGTGTGACATTTGTGTGGAATGAAGAATGTGAGAAAAAATTTAATCATATCAAGAAATATCTATCAAATCCTCCTATCTTGATGCCTCCCATTCCAGGGAAGCCTTTGATCTTATATGTCTCCGCTACAGATACATCACTGGGGGAATTGCTTGCACAACATGATGAGAACAAAAAGGAAAGAGCTATATACTATATTAGTAGGACATTGGTGGCATATGAAAAGAATTATTCTATGATTGAGAAGGCTTGTCTAGCTATGATCTTTGCATCATAGAAAATGAGACATTACATGTTGGCACATACCACCCATTTGGTAGCTAAGATTGATCCACTCAAATACCTACTAAGCAAAGCTTCCCTCACGGGTAGATTAGCTAAATGGGTCATGCTCTTAAGTGAATTTGACATTGAGTATGTTGAAATAAAAGCTATCAAAGGATAGGTTATTGTGGATCGATTAGTAGATGAACCTATGATTGATAATACACCAATGCAAATGGAATTTCCAGATTCCTCTATCATGACTCTTTCTTCTAGAGAATGGCATTTATTCTTTGATGGCTCCTATACACAGAATGGATTAGGAGTAGGCATATTGTTCATAACTCCTCAAGGATACTCCATACCTAAAGCATTCAGATTAAAGTTCGCTTGCACAAACAATATTGTAGAATATGAAGCCCTTCTTAAGGGCATGAAACTAGCAATTGAGTGGAGAGTAATAGAATTACACATTCATGGAGACTCACAACTTGTAATCCATCAAGTCAATGATGTGTACTAGACTAAAGATGAAAAGATCATCCCATACAAGAGAATGGTAGATGATCTAAAGAAGTATTTCATATCTATCACATTTGAGAAAATATCTAGAACATAGAATAAGGTTGCCGATGCAATGGCCACACTATCTAATTTATTACAGTAGCCTGAACTTGAGCTATGCTACGAGTTCTTGGTGGAAGCACTATCTTATCCTGCATATGATTCCCTTGAAACCCACATGATCTGCACTATCATTGGTCATGATTCATCCAGATACAAAAACCTATTCTCCTATCTCCAAGACCAAACCATTCCCAATAGCTTCAACTGCCATGCAAAGAGATACCTTATCCATAATGCCTCCCGATATGTCATCATTGGTCACGATCTATACAAATGAGGTCTAGATGGTATAGTACTTAGATGTTTAGAATGGGAAGAGTCTCAATGTGTGTTAGAGGAATTCCATGATGGTATTTGTGGGTCACACTCGAATGGTTTAACACTAGCTTGAAAACTTATTAGGGCTGGGTACTATTGGCCTGAAATGGAGAAAGAGTCTATCAAGTTTGCTAAGAACTGTCAAAAGTGCCAAGTACATGGCAACTTAATTCATGCTCCAGGGAGAGATCTAATTCCCTTCACTACACAATGGCCTTTTCATCAATGGGCCTTTGATCTTATAGGAGCTATACATCCTCATTCTTCTAATGGACATACTCATATAATCATAGCCACCGATTATTTTACAAAATGGGTAGAAGTAATCCCTTTGACACAAGCAACTGGAAAACAAATATCTATGTTCATATTGAACTATATCATATGTAGATATGGGATACCTCATTCCATAATCACAGATAATGGTAGACAATTCAAGAACAAAGATCTAGATGATTTATGTGCCAAATTCAAGATTACACAACATTGGTCATCTATCTACTATCCTCAAGGGAATGGACAAGCAGAGGATTCTAACAAGAATTTATTGAAAATATTGCATCGTATAGTTAATAAAATAGGAAGAGACTAGCATCTCATGATTAATATAGCTCTCTAGGCCTATAGAACAAGTATCAGAATGCCTACTAGGGCTACACCTTACACTTTAGTTTATGGGTTTGAAGTAGTACTTCCTATTGAGGTTGAAATCCCATCACTAAGAATCAGAATGCATGGTCTAGTAACTGATGATGACTATAGAGTGTCTAGGTTGCAAGAACTTGAACTACTAGATGAGCACAAATAAGCAGCATATGATCATCTCAGAGTATATCAGAAGAGAATGTCTAGAGGTTACAACAAGAAAATCAGACACAGAGAATTTTAGGTTGGTGATCTAGTCTTGAGAGAAAATCTTAAAAATCAATCACATAGAGAACGCAAGGGAAAGTTTGAACCCAACTGGTTGGGTCCCTTTGTTATCACTTTTGGCTTTGGTGCCTATCAACTCTCAAAAACTGAAGGAGAACAACTCTGAGAACTAATCAACGTTCTCCATTTGAATAAATTCTATGCCTAAGGCATTCAGTCTATGGTAAAATGTCTTGAAAAAATCTTAAAAATTGGAAAAAGTCTTGAAAAAATGAACATCTTGGTGAAAACCTAGCAATAGGCACCTTGATGATTCACAAAAAAAAAAGTAAAAAATATCAAAAGTACAAAAAAAAAATTTTTTAAATGAGAAAAAGAAAAAGTGCCTTGGTGAAACTTGGAAACAGGCACCTCGGTAGCAAAAATAGAATCTCTGATGGTGAAAACCCAGCAAACAGGTGCCACTTGTTTCAAAACACTCCATCTATCAGCACAATCTTGGTTTTTCCCAGCTTTCAATCTTGCTTTAGTTTGTACATATTTCCCGGTTTGTTTTTGCTTTCTTGTTTTTAATAAGTCAGCCTCTACACCAATTAGTTCAAGCGTCTGTATCCTATCAATGTTCAAACTTGGGGGCAATCAATGTCATATCCTATGGTCTCCAATGTATCTTAGACGTATCATATCTAGTCAGAGTCCTTTGAAGCTTCATCCGAGTTAGTTAGTCTATCTTGTCTCCAGAAAGGATTTTGCATCTACAACAACACAATCAAACGTCAAACTAAAAACAATCTATGCTTTTATCTCCTTGTATGCTTACTGATTCACATTGAGATTTTTGCATATTGTGTCCTTTGAGCTCTTCGATGATGCCCTTTACAGGATTTAGAGAGTGATGACTGGGGGCATAATATTTTCTTTGTTTTTTATTTTTATGTGAAAATCTAACAACTTTGGAAATTATGGATTGAAATGGTGTCCGACTGTAAGAGCCTCTATCTCAAATTGGATGGCCATGAGTACCTCGACCATTGATACCCAAAAAATTCAAGGAAGTTTGATCTAACTATTGTCTTTTTGAGTGATTTCTTTCTCCTACTGTGAAAGGCGATCTTACCTAAGGATGTGAATGATAAAGGGTCACTACAGGTAATTCACATTGGATTTTGAAAGATCTCTTGACTGCTTGATGTGTTTGTAATGCAAGGCATATTCAGGTCATCATGATGTCTATTTTTTGATGCTTATACAAATTGCTATATCAAAATGGACATAATATTCAGGTCATCCTGGCATTTATGCCTTGGTGCTTATATCTAATCTGACATTCTTACAAAAAAATTGATATTCATATATCCATGGTTGCCTAATTAGTGGGTGTTGTATTGATTCATGCGCATCCAAATTGATATTCATATGTCTATGGTTTTATAAACTAGTGGGCATTGTATTGATTTATCCGGTTACCTAAAAATTCAATGATGACAAACGACCGACACATGATCAGTGACTAGGTCCTAGGTTTTAGGTTGCATTTCATTCTGTGTGTTTCTTTGCATTTTGCATGTTTGCATGATCTCACAATGGTTGGATAAAATTCAATGCTTAAACTATTCTTCAATCACATCTTCAAATCTAACAAGAGCTGAATCTCACATGAAGGTTCCTCCAATGAAATAGAAAGTTCTGAATCCATTTTCGGGATCAAAATCAAAATCTGAGATCATTTACTATGTCAAAATCATGATTTAAAATTTTTGGCCCCAGGACAGTCTACTGCTTGCATAATCGACCTTCAATCATTACAGAAATCTAGTATTCAACTTAATTGATTATCTTAGATCAAACTATCAAAATTTCAACTTGGTCAACCATGGTCAACTCATGGTCAAACCTAGTCAAACTTGGTCTTCTGGACCTCCAAACGATGTAGAATGCATTCTCGAACATGTTTAACCACTTCTCAAATCAATTAACATGCTTCTGAACTATTCAACGCTGACTTTTCTTGTCAGATTTCAATTTTTATCCTGAAGGGGGCATGATATTACACATCATTCAAAGTCTGTAATCTAAATTTGAAATCATATCTTTCCTCAGTAATCAAGAAAATAACCACGTCTAGTTGTTGATTCATCAAAAAGACCTCATCGCTTGGGGCAAATCAATCATCGCTCGAGGCATATCAGATTCATTGAGATCCATATCAATTTGGTATTCTCTTAATCTTTTAAACTGTATCAGTCTTTTGTAACCATCAGTTCATTAGCATTATTTCCTTGGTTCTTCGTAACTGAAGGGTTCAGATGTGATACCAATGTGATTCTTATCGACAATCGGGTCTGGAATCGGTCACTCACTTCCCTGCAATCATAAGGTTTTGAATCAGGTGTTTTGACACTTTTTCGCAATCATCAGTTCATTTGCTGTTATAGTTAACATTATCTTTGGTCATTCAGGACCTATTATCTTCATATCAATTTCAATCAATTTTTGTCTCATATCAATTTTAATTTCAAACATCAGTTTCAACATCATACACAGACTGTCTTTGAACCACTGCGCTTCGCATAGCAATTCAAAGAGGGGAAAAATGTAGTACCCCAAAAATGGGCAATAAGTTCGTTAACCTCCTACATCGATAATTCAAACGAAATGTACATCAAAGTCCTAACCTAAGGCACATCTGAACATTATCAAATCATAATTGATTATCCTAAATTCTGCATCGGGGAATATAACTTATTCCTAATTATCCTAATTATCTTTAATTTAATGATTATGTGGCAATAAATCCTATTTATCCTAAAAGTTTGATTAATCAAATATTTTTGAATATTTAATTAATTAGATTTAATACTGCCACTTAATTATTTAATTAGATTTAATTATATTTATTGCTAAATTGTTTTATTTCATTTTGACAATAAATCAAACATCCTATGACTAGTTGATTAAATTCTTATTTAATTAATTAATGTCAATTGTCAAATTTAATAATATAGTTTTTTGAATAAAAGTTTGATTTAATAATTGATTAACCCATAAATCAATTGTTTTATTTTTAAAATTAGTTAAAGTTGATGATAAATCACTTTATTTATTTAATTAATTCATATTAATTATGCACATTCAAAAAATAGTTAAACTTTAAATCAGAAAATCAATTCAAGTTGTTTTAAAGATAAACTCAACTCTCTTTTGAGTTGAAAGCTGATCTCAACTTCTGATTTAAATCAAAAAGCTGATTTGCATGATTTTGTGAGTTAATTTATCTCTTAATTCTTGATAACTCAAAAATCAACCTGAGTTTATCAAGAGTGATTTATGGCTTTTTCCATGCACCTCCAAAGCCCTGGATTTCTATAAATTAAGGCCTCATCTCTTCATTTTTCATCCATCCATCCACGAATTGCATCCTCATATTGTCGAATTGGTGATCAAAGAATCCATCTTTGTGAATCCAAACTGTTGTGAGATTTTCATTATTTTTAGCATTCATATCATTTAGCATATCATTGTTAGATTACTTGCATGTCATGTCCATTTTTCATATAGAATAGATTCATATTAGTTTATCTCATCTTATTGCATAGAAAAATCCAAAAAAATAGAGCAATTTGCATTCATCTCATATCCAGATTCTACATTCAAATCCTTCATTTAGGTGTCGTCAAGGTCACTAATCTCGGTCCAATCTGAGAATACATACTCGCATCTACTAGAAGGTAGTAAATCACCTAGTTAGATTAGTTTCAATTTCATTGCATGATTTTGACTTTAGCTAACCTCTAATGTTTTAGTGAAGTGTTGTGTCTACAGCTAGGTACAAAATTCACACACATAATAGCATTTTGACTTTTTGACCTAATTTTCAAAACACCTTAGAATTGTGTGAAAATTGTACCCCTAGCTAATTTCGACGTCCTGGATCTATTTTTGGGATCAAAATCAAAATCTGAGGTCATCTTGATAGTCAAAATTGCATTTCAAAACTTTCACCCTCTTCTGCATAGTTGGCTGCCATTTGAGGCCTGATCCTTTGATCTTTGTTGGGGCACCTTCATTTCTTCATCCCCATCTCTTGCAAACTCCTAGTCTTTCATTCACCTTCATTCGATTCATCCCTTTGAGGTTTGACTTCATTTTTATCCTATATCTTTCTCAATCAAACCTAATCAAACTGGGCCATATCTTCACTACTTGATGGTTACCCTATTGTCCTTCACCTTCGATTATTATTTCTAGTGACTTGATCAAGTTTATCCATTTACTGTTCTCCTCTACCTAATTTTGATTTCAATTTTGTGGGGGCAATACCTATCATCTTTAATCTTTGATTCTGCTTATCAATCATCTCAGCTTGAGATTCTTATCTCTTATTTGAGACTTGATTATCTCCTAGCTATATAGGTGTTGGTCTTGTCTTTCAGCTTATCTTTGTTAGCTTATGCTTATGCTTGTCCTAATGTGTTCCCATCCATTGAACACACATCTAGGTTGTTTTATTATCCCAAATTGATCTCACATTTCAATTCCATTCTTTGACTGCATGTGATCCCAAATCAATCTCACATTAGTCAAAGAGGGGTAAATGTATGCACCCTAAAATGGTCACCTAGACTTTGGGCCCCCATTCAAGAATTTATCAAATCCTTGAATCAATATTTTTTCAAAAATAAACATTTTTCAATTATATCAATTTCCTTGATCAAATCCTATTTTATCATTTTCGATTATTTTCCTTGGGCTAACCATTTTATCCTAAGTCTTTATTTAAAATGAATTTCCTCCCCTTTTATTAAATAAAAAGCCCCCACTTTTCCTCTTATCCTAAGTTGCACAAATAAAGTATTATTCTTATTTTATAAAAAGAAGAAAAGCACTTTTTGTCTCATAGGGACACAAAAGTCAACTCTTATTTTCTCATTGGAGGATATTTGTGCACATGGATTGCTCCTCTTTCAAGCTCCACCCTTGATTAAATCTTTTGCCTCTTAATCTCCATGGTCCATTCCTTTTCAATTCCTTTAAAAGGAGAGCTTTTTTCTCATTTCTAGATCCCAAGTTTTTATGCTAATCTTATGCTGCAAGATTTCTTGGAGACTTTGGAGCTTTTGGAGATCATTTCTTGCATTCTAGTTTCATTTCTTGCATCATAGCTTTCATGGAATCTAGATTAGTTTCTTTATGCTCTAGATTAGCTCACATAACTTAATTAGCAAGGGTTTTTAATACTTTCATTTCCATAGCTTAGCTTGCATCTTCATTCATAGCTTAGCTTGCATTGCATTGCATTCTCATTGATTCTTGAGGATATTGACATTCTTTCCCTTGTCTAATTGAATCTCCCATTCTGTGGTTTACTAGCAAGGTTGCATGCTTCAATAGCTCTAGCTGAGAGCACCATCAACATCCTTGTGACTCCATGCCTAGGGAGCTCTAGGTCACTTTCTCAAGGTTTCCCATTCATGGATTCCCTTGGAAGTAATGAATTAGAGAAGTGCAGTATTTAGTGTGTACAGGCACAGGTATACCAATCTCCCCAATTATTATTTACAATCTTACCCAACCCATACTCCTTGGGTCTGAAAAATCTTTTAATCTCAACAAAAATGGAACTAGGAGCTAGAAAATTGAACAAAGAATATAATGGTTGCACAAAGAATTCCTCAAACATGATATAATTCAAGCCAGTGTATATTTAATCCCATACTGATGTCCACAATTGTACAAGCTGATCATTCCCATTTTTATCTTTAACCTGAAACCTAAATTCTTCCGACCATATTCCCTTTTGATGGCCATAGAAAAGCACCATATGCATCAATAAGGAGTAATGTTTGAAAAATGGGTTTTCACTACTCTTAAAATTTATGAAACAATAGTTCATATCTTCTACAATGTAGTTGGTGTAATTGAAAGGTCTGGGATCATACATCTGAACATCCACTGCCAACACCATTGGACCTTCATTCATTAGGTCAGGTACTTTTACTCCACCAACCTACCCACAAGTTTGATAGGTCATATCAAAATAGTTCTTAAAAAGTTTTACATTAAAGGGTGGCCCATGTGCCTTCATCAAGGGCTCCCTTACTATCCTGTGCAAAGGTAATTTTCATTGCATATATGTTGTGTCTACCCCTATGAATTCATTATGTAGTTCCACATAAGATAATTTCTTCGAAAAACCCCACTCTAGACCAAATACTTCAAAAATGGAATCAAGAGACATCTTCATGAACTCGTTTCCACTGGCATCATAAATGCATTTGTCTTCAGGCTTGTAATTTTCAACCAAAAGTTCCAATAGCTTCACATTCACAAACACATTTGGTACAACCAGTCTACCCAAATTCATCTCTCATGGATGACATAGTGGCATCTTCTTATCTCTTATGAGGTAGTGAAACAGGAAAATCTCATAACCCCTCACTCTCGTCCACACATCCCCTACATCTCTGGATTTATCTTCCAACTTGTCCTTATTGGGTAGAGTAGTATTCCACCTCCTAGATCTTGGTCCAAGTAATCTCATTTGATCTATGAAATCTTGGTTAGGCTTTCTTATTGGGGCATCTTGGTTTTTCTTTTTTTTCTTTTCTGGCATTTCCTTTCCCTTGGTGGTCTTTCTCTTTCCCACTGAACTTGAGGCCTCCATTGCTTTTGTTTGTAAATTTTCCTACTATTGCTGAGAAGAATTCATCCTATTACTCATGTTTTAGTCTATCTTTCACTCTTTTGGATTATAATCTTAGTGCTTGAATAGTGAAATGATGCAACTAAACTCCCTCATAACCCTTACACAAGAAAATTTAATTCATATCAGCATCAAAATTTGAAAAATCTACCAATGGGTAATGGAAAATGTTTTTCACATCAATCCATGTACCATCAATAGTTCTTTCCCCAACATTAATTAATTCTCCATTCATTACCTTAAGTCATGTCGATCCCACATCGGCCATTGCCAAAACCCCAGTATATATCTATCATTTCTTCATGTTATCGCCATACATTCTACCATCAACCCATCATTCATCGACTTAATTGATTTTGTCTCCAACTGATGCCTTTAGCCAACTCCCACTATTTTATCATTGTAACATGCAATGATAAAAGCTTGGGCATTGCTATCACTAAAACCCCTTTCTATCTATAGACTGACATCCTCTCTTAATCGCTATGTGTTTCAGCAAAGGACCATTGCCTATTGGTGTTACTAACTTCTTTTGTAGCTGCTTTAACATATTTTCTAATAATTTGATTGGTGTATTACTTACTGATAGAGAATTATTTGTCGCCTTGTCATATAGTGATGCCCTATCAATAATCAGTAAGGATCATTCTCTTTTAGTCTTCCTTTATGATTTCTACCGATAAAATCATCGGTATCTGTAATATCGATGATATGTATTTAATCTCTATAACTCTTAACTGATTCATCGGCAACCCATTGTTCATCGTCTTAACTAATTCTGTCTCCAGCTAATGCCTTTAGCTAACTCCCACTATTTTATCGCTATAACATGCAGTGATAAAAGATCAGGCATCGCTATCACTAAAATCCCTTTCTACTAATAGCCTGACATCCTCTCTTAATCTCTATGTGTTTCAATGAAGGACCATTGGCTATCGGTGTCACTAACTTCTTTTCTAGTTGCTTTAACATATTTTCTGATAATTTGATTGACATACTACTTACCGATAAAGAATTATTTATTGCCTTGTCATATAGCGATGCCCTATTGCTAATCGGTAAGTATCATTCTCTTTTAGTCTACCTTTATGAGTTCTCTAGATAAAATCATTGGTATTTGTAATATTGATAATATGTCTAATTACTATAGCTCTTACCGACGTGTTCATACTTTTCTTTTAATATGAAAATGATATCACTATTCCATTTGCTGATATTCGATTGAATATCTCCCTTATCCTTTGTTGACCATCACGATAGTGTAATACTAAACCAATTATATTGTTGTTGTAGCTATGTTGATATTTGAAATTTAGCATTTTCAATGTCCTAACTCACATTGTTATGTTCTGAAATCAGTCTCTTCTGCTTGGACAAGTACATAGAAAATAATGATGGATTTTTGGCTACCATGATTACTGATGTTCCTTCATGTCAGTCTCATGAACCACTCTGTGACATCTTTTACCATCTATGTTGAGCAAGTATTTGATATATTTCCTACACATAAAAACATACAATAACCATCCTTCACATGATATGATGATTTACTTCTCTTAGTGACATTTGTAAAATTGAAAATTTTACAAGTGTCAACATAGAAATACATGGATTCCCACTCATAGTACCATTGAAGTTTAGTTTGGTGAATCCCTTTGGGAGGAGACCACAACTCAAGTTAAGGGTTCATTGGATCTTTATCTTTACGTACTCTTCTATTATTCTTTTTGCTTATCCTTTTCACAGGGCCATATGTCATTTTGTTAAAGCAATGATATATGGTTTATATTGTAGTTGTCTTTAAAAAAATTTCCATTGGTTGTTTCTTTCATTGCTTTTGAATGATCTTCTCCTTGTCATTAAATAAAATATACTTCAATGCAACCTTATCAATGTCAAGTTGAACAATCAAATATGATTTTTCCTTATGGGTGTTGCAAGCTTGTAAGTGAAGTGTTTTTTTCCCTCTTTACTATTTTTTTTAAAATTTTGGCTTTCAACATCACAATAGTTAATTCACCAAGTATTTGAATGCAATTTTATCTTGTGTGGCATTCTCTCTTAAAGAATGTCATCTGTAGTTGCCAATTTTGGTAATCGATCTACAGTCCAAACTCGATTGCTCACACTTCTAAGACTTATTAATAGCTAGGCCAAGCATTGACATTCTCTTCCATCTATTACTCTCCACTCTTCAATCATCACTCTCTGATCATATTCCAATTATTGATCACATCTTAAACTGATTGCATCTTCAACATTCATTGATTGCATCCTCAACACTTAATGACTCCATTAATTGTCCTCATGACATCTAATTGCATAATACTTCCCTTGTACCCTATGAAAACATCCATACCTCTTTCTTCTCACAAACTCACCTTAGGATTCCTTCATCCTCTCGAATCCCATCAAATACTCAACATTCACTTACTAAGGCTCCAATCATGCCCAACTTTTTTATCCACACATCATAGTCCTATTCACTATAAACCTTGACAATGGGATTCTTCCTCTTGGTATATACCCCTACCCATAGGAACTTTGACCCTTACACTCTCAGGAGTTTTCCCATACCATTCCCAACATCTGTCAACATACTCAAACTCATACCAACTAATAACAATGTTTAATACTCCTTACTATCAACATATGGCAATCACTTACTTCCCTCAATAGTGATCAAACTATCCTCACTTTAGACCCACAACCTCTTCTAAGCTCTTGGACAACTTCTAAACTTCAAAATACTCTTCTCACATTCTCCATAACTCTCATAAAACTTTCCATTAACTTGTGTAGACAATTTTTTACCAAATTGCTCTGTAACTATCTTATGATTATTTTTAAGTACGTGGTCTAATGAATTTCATAGTATAGTTGAGGCTTAAAAGTTTAAGTTCTAAAATTTCCAAAATGTTAATAGATGATAATTCCTTAACACAATTTATATTTGTAGTAGAAATAAGCAATGACAACATATTTACATGAGTTATCTTTATAATACAAGGCTTTGAGTAATGATCCTAGTCATGTCCTATGTTAATTAACTGAGAGCTACTAGTAGAATCCTAATTGCCTATGACAGGGCCCACATATCTTATGTCCTATTTAGAATTTTTTTGAGAAAGCATAGTATTTGCTACTAGATATCAAACTAGAATTGAGAAATATAGAAGATAAATTTCACCTTTTGTGTTTTTCCAGCCCACAAATACAGAAAATACTTTATAAGGTCTTTCACATCTTTAGTTTTTGATAGGTATTTTCTTCTTAGTTCTTTAGTTCTCTTGTTTTATATCTAAGTCTTGATGTTTGATGCTTTGTTCACTTGTTTCCTTTTTGGGTCCATGTAGTGCTATTGCATTTGTTTTCTTTTTTGGTACCTTATGATACTTTGATATCTTGGGCTTGGCCTAGTTTGTGAGGCTTTAGGACATAATACCATTCCATTGATTTTTTTTATAAATAGGCTGTAAATTATTCATCTCTGAGTGGAAAATATTATTGATGTCCAAACCATCAATTTCATTGTTGTCACTTCTAATCTTTAAACAAAAGTTAGAGTAAAAATGTTCATAATACTCAAACTATCAACTAAGAATTTTTTTGGATATATATTTATCTATAACATGCTCAATATTTTATTATAGATCAACATAGGCCCATAGATTATGATTAAGATATAGTAGTTAAAATTATTTTTCACTCATCTTTAATTTGATTCATAAGTTGTTAATACACGCTCATCATAGTTGTTAACATTTTTTAATCTCATGGACAGGTATTGAAGCACTTGCATGGGTGATAAAGCTTGTTTAGATAATAGGACTTGGAGACTTTTGAAAAGGCGGGAAAGGAATTCAGAGTTTTCTACAACATGTTTGAAGTTAGCAATGCCCTTTGTAGCAAATTTAGAGGTAATTTGAAACCTAAAACACAAACATATTCCATTCTCACTATAACTCTTAGTGATGTGTTCATACTTTTCTTTTAATATGAAAATGATATCACTATTCCGTCTATTGATATTTGATCAAATATCTCCCTTAGCCTTTCTTGACCATCCCAATAGTGTAATACTAAACTGATTATATTGTCATCGTAGCTATGCCAATATTTGAAATTTAGCATTTTTATGTCCTAAATCACACTGTTATGTTCTGAAATCAGTCTCTTTTTCTTGGACAAGTACATAGAAAAAAATGATGGATTTTAGGCTACTAGGATTACTGATGTTCCTTCATGTCAGTCTCATGAACCACTCTATGACATCTTTTCCCATCTCTATTGAGAAAGTATTTGGTATATTTCCTACACATAAAAACATACAATAACCATCCTTCACATGATATGATGATATACTTCTCTTAGTGACATTTGTAAAATTGAAAATTTTACAAATGTCAACACAACAATACATGGATTCCCACTCATAGCACCATTGAAGTTTAGTTTGGTGAAGCCCTTTGGGAGGATACCATAATTCAACTTAAGGGTTCATTGGTTCTTTATCTTTACATACTCTTCTATTAATCTTGTTTCTTATCCTTTGCACAGGGCCATATGCCATTTGTTAAAGCAATGATATATGGTTTCTATTGTAGTTGTCTTTAATAAAATTTCTATTGGTTGTGTCTTTTATTTCTTTTGAATGATCTTCTCCTTGCCATTTGATAAAACATACTTCAATGCAACCTTATCAATGTCAATTTGAATAATCAAATATGATTGTTCCTTTTATGGGTGTTTCAAGCTTGTAAGTGAAGTGTTTTTTTCCCTCTTTATTTTTTTGTTCATGTTTTCTTTCAACATCACAATAGTTAATTCACCAAGTGTTTTAATGACATTTTATCTTGTGTGGAATTCTCTCTTAAAGCATGTCATCTATAGTTGCCAATTTTGGTAATTGATCTACAGTGCAAACTTGATTGCTCACACTTCTAAAACTTATTAATAGCTAGGCCAAGCATTGATATTCTCTTCCATCTATTACTCTCCACTCTTCAATCATCAATGCTTGATCATATTCCAATTGCTAATAACATCTTAAACTGATTGCATCCTCAAAACTTAATGACTCCATTCATTATCCTCGTGACCTTTGATTGCATAATACTTCCCTTGTACCCTATAAAAACATCCATGCCTCTTTCTTCTCACAAACTCACCTTAGGATTCCTTCATTCTCTCGAGTCCCATCAAACACTCAACGTTCACTTACTAAGGCTGCAATCATGCCCAACTTTTTTGTTCACACATCATAGTCCTATTCACTATAAACCTTGACAATGGGATTCTTCCTCTTGGTCTATACCCCTACCCATAGGAACTTTGACCCTTACACTCTCAATAATTTTCCCATACCATTCCCAACATCTATCAACATACTCAAACTCAGACCAACCAATAACAATGTTTAATACTCCTTACTTTCAGCATATGACAATCACTTACTTCCCTCAATAGTGATCAAACCATCCTCACTTTAGACCCACAACCTCTTCTAAGCTCTTAGACAACTTAAAAAATTCACAATACTCTTCTCACATTCTCCATAACTCTCATAAAACTTTCCATTAACTTATGTGGACAAATTTTTACCAAATTGCTCTATCACTGTCTTTGATTATTTTAAAGTAGGTGGTCTAATGAATTTCATAGTATAGTTGAGGCTTAAAAGTTTAAGTTCTAAAATTTTCAAAATGTTAACAAATGACAATTCCTTAACACAATTTATATTTGTAGTAAAAATAAGCAATGCCAACAGATTTACATGAGTTATCTTTATAATACAAGGCTTTGAGTAATGATCCTAGTCATGTCCTATGTTAATTAACTGAGAGATACTAGTAGAATCCTAATTATGTATGATAGGGCTCACATATCTTATGCCATATTTAGAATTTTTTTGAGAAAGAATAGTATTTGCTACTAGATATCAAACCAGAATTGAAAAATAAAGAAGATAAATTTCACCTTTGGTGTTTTTCCAGCCCACAAATATAGAAAATACTCTATAAGGTCTTTCACATCTTTAGTTTTTGATAGGTATTTTCTGCTTCGTTCTTTAATTCTCTTGTTTTATATCTAAGTCTTGATGTTTGACACTTTTTTCACTTGTTTCCTTTTTGGGTCCATGCAGTTTTGTTGCATTCATTTTATTTTTTGGGACCTCATAATACTTTGATATCTTGGTCTTGGCCTAGTTGTTGGATTGGAGAGATAGGGTATTGAGAGGTGAGGGTGAATTAGTGCCCACAAAAACTTTCACTTATAAACCTTTCAAATCTAAAATAGAAAACGGTAGTAACCTTCAACTGTAACTTGTATCCATTGCATGCATCATTCTTTCACTTAACTATCAAAGGTAAATAGCATGAAATCAAAAAGATAATCAACACACAACACAAGTATTTTGGTAATGTAGAAACCCTTTTTAGAAGGTAAAAACTGGGGTGGGGATGACACCCAAAAATTCTTTACTACTGCAGATAGAGAAGGTTTGCCTATTAAGGCTAAAAGTGGTGATCACTTATAATGATCTTACCCTATTAGGAGTAACATGTTAGATCAGCTAGATCTACCTAGTGATAGGATTTTAACAATACTACTTGAGTGTGCACTCGGTTAAGAAATTTACAAAAAGACTATTAGTTCTACTCTGTTAAGAGATTTTACCAAAACTCTATTACAATGATTAGAAAGTAATAGTTATATATCTTCTAATGACAACTCAATTTGTCTAATATAGATCTATGAAGTATTGAATAGATATCACCTTTTTTGTAAAGATTCTCTATTCTAAACTGCTCGGTAACCTGATCTGATTCTGCTTAATCTAAATAACTCTGAATACTATTCTTCTCTATCTGATAACTAATATTCATGAAGTTGGGCTAATACTTCAAGAACTTCATTGCTTGTTCTTAACTCCTTTTCAAGCTTCTCTCTCACGCATATGAAAATAATATGAAATTATGTTTATATAGAATACTACTTTGTCGCTTAACAAAATTTAGGTTACACTGTCTTAGAGAAAAACCCTAAGATCAACGATGTACAAAAATAACCTAGATCTAACAAATACAAAAATCATCATCGCAATTAATGATGGAATCTTACAATAAATTATCCTCAATCTTCGTAAAATGTTTTATGATTCTGTTATAACCATTTGCAAAGATAGATGTGCCATTCCTGATTCCTGTGACATTTTTTGTGATCCTCGATAAACACTATATATACTGCTCAGTAAATACACCGGTGCTCGATGTCCAGTTTGCTTAGTGTTTATTGTGCTTGGTATTGGTGTACACTGATGTTCGGTAGAACTATTTTTGTGCTCAGTGTGAAGACTTAATTGACTGGCTTGTATTGCTTGCAGTTACTAACTAGAGTAGCATAGGTAACTGACCAATGTCTTTAATACTAATGACAATCATTAATGCTCAAATAGAGATAACAATCTCCCCCTTTGGCATTAGTATCAAAACCTTAATGTATATAGACCTTATGTCTCAAAAATTATATCTCCACCATATACATATATACTTATCAAAAAAAAATTCTATATACACCCCCTCAGTGCATGCTTTGGTAATGTGTAGTATAATTAACTTCTGAATAGAAGTAAAATGGATTCACCTCTATTCAAATGTAAAAGGGGGAAAATATGAGATCTATTCTCAAACCCAAATTCCCAAAGAAGAGATCCAATTTGATCATCCAAGAGGTTAATAAACAATCAAATTAATTTATGAAGAATATAGAAGAGAGAGAGAGAGAGAGTAAATCCAATATTTCCCTATGAAGAAAATTATGCTTGAAATATGGAATAATTGAAATACAAATACTAACCTCAAATTAGGGCAGATCTAGAAAATGTCAAATTCTAATATCTGTGTATACTTTCGGGCAATTCTACAACCTATTCTGAACTGGAAATGCTGAGACAGAGAAAACCCATAAATCTTTCTCAGAGATGAGCTCACATCGGGTTTGACCCTGATAAAAGGTCAAATATTACATTCTTTATTTGAAGTCTGATTCTGATTCTGTTCGTAGATCTCAAAATTTTTCTGAAAAGGGTATCCAAATTTGATCTCAGATCTAAAATTTTCTACCTGTACCTACAATAAAATGGGGTTTTTGTTGTATGGGGGGTTTGCCTTGGTCAAACCCCAATTTAGGAATTAACCTTGAAATTGAATTGAAATATATTGTGCATAACCAAAGTAATTGAAACAAATCACCTCGCTTATGTTGAAGTCCTTGTAGAGGATTTGAATCCTCAAAACCACAAGTAGGAATGCTTCAATGGATGTAGGATTAATGTAGGATGTCTCCAATCAATGGCATTTGATCTTTGCATATGAGAAGGCTTGAATGAATGTAGAAGGATGGATCATCAAAAGGGGCTCCAAAGAGATTGAATCTTTTAATAGCTAACAATGGATCTCCTTGATGGATGAATGCTTGAACACTTGAATGCTTGAAGACTTGCTTGAACTTGAGAGCTTGCAATTTCTTGATTGTGGATGTTCTCACAAAACTTGATGGATCAAATGAGAGAGGAAGGCCTCCTTTATAGTGAACTAGGGCACAATCCTCTAGAGGGGCCACCTTGGAGAATTAAATCCCAATTAGGTCCTAACCTTTAGAAAATATACCTAGATTAAATGAAATTAGAGGATTTACCATCCTGAAACCCAAAATGGCCAACTCGGAGGTGGGAAAATAAATATCTCGAAAGCCCAATGCCCGGAAATTAAAGAAATTGGAAATTTGAATGAGCGGAGCAAAATCAAGGTTGGACTTGACCTAGTTTGGTTTGACCTCGATCCTAACCTAGTCAGGTTTGAACTCAATCCTGACCTAGTCAAGATCAACCTTGAATTTGACCTTGGGCCCAGATTCAGTCAGAACCAAATCAGGAGGTCTAGGGGATGCCTAGAAACCTAGAAATATCAGAATAGGATAGAATGCTAGGGATAGACATAAAATCCTATGATTACTATGATGAAGGCTAGGAGGACCTATTTCTAAATCCTACCTAGAAAATAGAGCCATGGAAGAGGGAAATTAAGGAGAATCCTTAGGATCCTAACCCTAATTTCACCTAGAATGAAGAAATCAAGTGCAAGGAAGAAGTGGAAAGCAACGAGAAAGCCAAATACATGCAAAGACCCGATCAAGGCACTTAACATGACCCCAAACCACTTACTCAGAGGGCTAAATTCTCTTTACATGGAAGTCCTTCCATTTTAAGATGATACATTAAGCCCCCACTTTAGCAAGAGTATGGACTTGATGCAAACTCTTGGTAAAGGAGATCAGAATGAAAAGATAATCTTATCATAATCCAAGGGACAAAGAGAAACCTTAAGCCCCTAGAGACTCAAGTCTTCATCGACTCCTAGATTACAATAAGAGAAACATCTCTAGAGAAAGAAAGAAGTTGTGATTACCTTTCCCAATGAGAACTTATGTCCCATTGTGAACCACACAGAAAAATGGCGCAACTGGAAAGATGGAATTGAACCACCGAGTGAATGTGGCTACTCACTAGTTAACCCATCAAGGATTCATCCTTAGGAATATTCTATTCCATAAGAATAAAACCAAAAAACAAAAGAGATCCAGTCTTAAGGACACTTTCGACCTTAAGGGATCAAAATATATGTGTATTTGAAATTGGAGGGATCAAGAGATCCTAAAATATAAATCCATGCTTTAAGGATTAATTACTAATCCAAAAAGGGAAAAAGTATCTTGAAAAATATGTGTGCATTGGAAAGTTCATGTGTGCAACAGGTGAGCAGAGTGTATGCCCCCATGTTAAAGTCATTGCTGACACTTTAATAAGAGCAATGGCTTTAACCAAAAACATAAACAACTCCATTGATTACGTTTCCACGTCAAGATGCCCCTAGATGAAGAAAAATCAAGGGAAATTTCACAGAAACATACAGAGAACATAGAAGGGATCTACCTACCATGGGGTCAGTATGATCATAAGATAATATATATATGATATTATTGCAAATGAATTGACATCATTCCCCAAAGAAAGTAGAACTACAATCACAAAGGAGGAAAGATCACATAAGATATATGAAGGAAAATCTTTTCAGACCATGACATGGAGACCAAAAATAATTAGTGCTACCATATCTCGAATCCAAGTAGATTACACAAGGAAACATTTACGAACAATAGCACAGTTACGACATAACATTGACCAATGCACAAAAGAATAGACATACATATAGAAGAATTTGAACAATGGTTTCAATTCCTTCATCACCTTGCACCAACTGAGTAACAAGGATCATATAAAAGAATCTAACAACATTTAGTAAACATAGTACGGGAGAAGCACAGTATAGCAGGCAAACACACAACAAAGCTACCACGAACGACAAAGTGATCAAGTGTGCCACCTACTTTCCCCATCTCATTGTATATCATTTAGGGAAGGTGGGTAACTTGCAAGAGGGACTAAATCCAACATAGTAGGAATGATAGCTAGTTCCAAACAAGGATCCTCTTGAGAATCATGATGTTTGACACTAGGTGTAAGAGTTAATTGTGATGAAAGCATATTAGGTAAATCAATGTCAATGTCAATAGTTTGATATTCATCATTAACATCATCAATATAGTCAAAAGTATCTTCTTCATCCAAATTAATCGAAATAGGATCTAAGATATGAATAGAATCATCATAATCATGCATGTCAACATCATTATTAGTAACAATTTTTTCTACCACATTATGCATAGGTTTATCCATAGAAGGTAGAGATCTTTGAGCTTTAGCATGAGAACGACACTTTTTATGACGTTCATTAGCAGATCGGTTTCATTTTGATTTATTTGAAATAAGTTGAGAACTAGGAGGAACAATCATAAAATCCTTCACAGGTTCTTTAGGAAGATCAATAGGATTATTAACCATAGGAGAAACAATCATAGGATCTTTGATAGGTTTGGTAGAAGGAACTTGATTAACAGAGCTAGAAGTCATAGTTAAAGGAGGTATAGAAGGTGTAGGTAAAAGACCATGATTAAGATCCCTAGGAGGTGAACTTAATTCAAGAATTTTATGATGTTTATAAGCTTGATATGATCAAAAAAGATTATCAGATCGAGGAGGACATGAATTAGGTAATGAAGGCCAAAAGAAATCCAGAGCAACACAATCTCTAGGCCTGGAAGGTTGATATAGACTATGATTAATCATCTTCACTTATTCATCATGAATGAACTTAAGACACTTATGGATAGGTGAAGCAATAGCATGCATGGCAGTCAAACAAGGCAAACCTAGCGTAACTTGAAATTGATCAGAAGTAGGAACAACAACAAAGGTAGTGTTCAATATTTTTCCACAAAGTTCAACTGGTAACGTAATAGAACCAAAGGATGGATAAAGAAAACCATTGCAAGTTTGAATCCACACATCTGATGTATCATAAAAGTCACATTGTAAGCTTTTCATAAAAAGATTTTCTTCAGTGATAACATTGACTAAGAATGTAGGATCAACAAGACAACCACGAGTAGGTTTCTGAGCAATCCTGGCAGCAATGTAAAGGGGACCATCAGGAGCTTTAATAGTCTTAGATTCATCAAAGGTAATCAAGAGTTCTCGAGGTCTCTTATTCTTAAATTATTGTTGAGGTTTAGGTTGAGTTTTCATTTTAGGTTTAGGTTTTGGTCGAGGTTGATATTGAACTTGAGGTTGAATCTGAGGTAGAGGTTGAAGTTGAGGTTGAGGTGGAGATACAAATTGATCAACATGCTCCACTTGATTAACAACATTATTGAGATCATCCATCTTTGAATCATACACAATTTCCATAGTAGATGGTTGAGCAATAGTATTAGTATCATGCGTAGGTAAAGGGTTCGTAAAGATTTGAAGGTTCTAATTAGGAGGAGAGACAGATTTATTCCCACTACTATCCAGATTATCAACAGATAAAGCCTTAGAATCAATTAGATCTTGAACCTTATGTTTTAAAGAATAACATTTCTCAGTATCATGACCATTCTGATGATGATATTGAAAAAAAGCATTTTGATCAAAAGATTTAGATGCAATCGTAGTAGGTAAAAGAGGTCGAATAGGAGGTAAAGTAATCATATTAGCAGCTAACAACCTATACATAATAGCATGTAAAGATTCAGAAAGAGGAGTAAACGCATGATTTAATTGAAAAGCAGTGGATGCAGAAGTGGCATTGTGAGATGCAACAACAACTTGATCAGCAACTACATTCGCTTGTTTGTTTATCTTGACATAGTTGTTGAATTTTTGAAATTTTTTTGGATTAGGAGCAACATCACTCTTATCAACTGGAATAGGAGCCATTAGAGTGTTTCTTTCAAATTGACTCACTTGTAATTGATAATGATGAAGCATTGCACAAATTTGTTGAAAAGAGGTAAATTCAGTAAGAAGAATCTTATCTCTAATATCCTTTTGCAAATTTGAAATAAACATATGTTGAATATCAATATCAGGAACAGCATAGGAAATCTGAGCATAGAAATGCTTAAATCTACCAATAAATTCAATCAATTTTTCCTTAGCACTTTGTTTACAATGCATCAAATCAGTCAAAGACACTTGCAGGCCAATATTATTTTGAAATTGTTGAATAAAGGCATTAGCAAGTTGTGGAAAGGAATCAATAGAATAAGGAGGCAAGGAACAATACCATTGTAAGGCCTTGTCATAGAAGGTTCTAGCAAATAGTTTGGCTAAAATCCTATGGTCATGAGCATAATCACTACAAAGGATTTGGAATGTTTTAACATGATGAACATGATCTCCTTTTCCATTATAATTCTTGAGATGAGGCATCTCACCTTGCTGAGGAACAAGAGTACAAATGATGTCTCGGGACAAGGGACTTCCCATGTCACATGTAGGAATACTAAACTTGTTTTGAGTTAAAGAAGCAAGTTGTTGTTGTAAGGATAATATAGTTTGAGCCCAACTAAAGATTGTTGAATCATTAGAGGAAATAGGAGGAGTAGCAACATTAGACACACTAGGTAAAGTGTAAGAAGCTACAGGAATAGAAGACACAATTGGAGGAACACTAGGAACTACAGTTGGAAGCGGATTGGAATAAGTGAAAGGAACATTATGATATGAAGGTTGTGATGTAGGAAGGGACATAGGAGGAACACTCATAGGAATAGAGGGAACCATCACAATCACCAAAGAAGGAGTATAGATAGGAATATTAGGTAAAGGATTAGAAGGAGGTTCAACACTAGTCATAGGAGGAATCAACCCTAAATCTTGAGCTTCTTGAACTAAAGGTTTAACATTTGAATGCACAAGGTGAGTAATACCATGCAAGAGGTTAACACCTTGAGCACTATCATGGAGAACTTTCTTAAGAGCCTCTATAGCTTGAATGGAATCTTGATTATGGTTCTCTTGAAGAAGCCAATTACCCATTTTATCAAGTTCAATGGAAATTTTTTGGACTTGCTCAGGAGGAACTCTTAAAGCGTCATCCTCATCATGAGATGAGTGAGAAGAGTTTTTCTCCATAGTAGGATTGGAATCATGAAGAATCAAGTTATCATCTAGGATCCTAAGGAAAGGAGAGGAAGATTTAGGATCAAAGGCACCCATGAGTCTACGACTTCTTCTAACTAGAATGTTATAAGTAGGACTAGTGGTAGTAAAGTTCATAAACCAATGTAATGTAAATGAACTAAACTAAGAACATGTAGAGCATGAATATCAAATTTAATTAGCATGCAAGATCTAACACAAAGGAAAAATCTAATACTAATAAGATAAAAGGAAAGCACAATACGACATCCAATTCCACAAAAGAATAGTGAAGGTGAACACACACAATAAGACAAAGGGAAATCCAACACCAAAAAGAAAGAGAGCAAGCTAATCGGGTTCACCAAAATTAATAGAAGTAAAAATGATTCACCTCTATTCAAATGTAAAAGGGGGAAAATATGAGATCTATTCTCAAACCCAAATTCCCAAAGAAGAGATCCAATTTGATCAACCAAGAGTTTAATACACAATCGAATCAATTTATGAAGAATATGGAAGAGAGAGAGAGAGAGAGAGAGAGAGAGAGAGAGAGTAAATCCAATATTTCCCTATGAAGGAAATTATGCTTGAAATATGAATAAGTAAAATACAAATACTAACCTCAAATTAGGGCAAATCTAGAAAATGTCAAATTTTGATGTCTCTGTATACTTTCAGGCAATTCTACAACCTATTCCAAACTAGAAATGCCGAGATAGAGAAAACCTAGAAATCTTTCTCCAAGATGAGCTTAGGTCGGGTTTGACCCTCATAAAATGTCAAATACTACATTCTTTATTTGAAGTTTGATTCTGATTATGTTCACAGATCTCGAAAGTTTTTCGAAAAGTGTATCCAAATTCGATCTTAGATATGAAATTTTGCACCTGTACTTGCAAGAAAATGGGGGTTTTTGTTGTATGGGGGGTTTGCCTTGGTCAAATCCCAATTTAGGAATTAACCTTGAAATTGAATTGAAATATATTGTGCATAAACAAAGTAATTGAAACAAATCACCTCACTTATGTTGAAGTCCTTGTAGAGGATTCAAATCCTCAAATCCACAAGTAGGAATTCTTCAATGGATGTAGGGTTAATGTAGGATGTCTCCAATCAATGGAATTTGATCTTCAACACCAATCTTGATTTGATCTTTGCATATGAGAAGGCTTGAATAAATGTAGAAGGATGGATCATCAAAAGGGGCTCCAAAGAGATTGAATCCTTCAATAGCTAACAATGGATCTCCTTGATGGATGAATGCTTGAACACTTGAATGCTTGAAGGCTTACTTGAATTTTAGAGCTTGCAATTTCTTGATTGTGTATGTTCTTAGAAAACTTGATGGATCAAATGAGAGAGGAAGGCCTCCTTTTATAGTGAACTAGGGCACAATCCTCTAGAGGGGCCACCTTAGAGAATTAAATCCCAATTAGGTCCTAACCTTTAGAAAATATACCTAGATTAAATTCAATTAGAGGATTTACCATCTCAAAACCCGAAATGGCCAACTCGGAGGCGGGAAAATAAATATCCTAAAAGCCCGATGCCCGAAAATCAAAGAAATTGGAAATTTGAATGAGGGGGGAAAAATTGAGGTTGGACTTGACCTAGTTAGGTTTAACCTTGATCCTGATCTAGTCAGGTTCAAGCTCGATTCTGACCTAGTTAGGATCAACCTTGAATTTGAACATGGGCCCAGATTCAGTCAAAACCAAATCAAGAGGTCCTAGGGATGCCCAGAAACCTAGAAATGATATCAGAACTGGATAGAATGCCAGGGATAGACATAAAATCCTATGATTATTGTGATGAAGGCCAAGAGGACCTATTTCTAAATCCTACCTAGAAAATAGAGCCATGGAAGAGGGAAATTAAGGAGAATCCTCAGGATCCTAACCCTAATTTCACCTAGAATGAAGAAATCAAGTGCAGGGAAGAAGTGGAAAGCAGGGAGAAAGCCAAATACATGAAAAGACCTGATCAAGGCACTTAACATGACCCTAAACCACTTACTTGGAGAGCTAAACACTCTTAACATGGAAGTGCTTCCATTTTAAGATGATAGAACTTCTATTTACTTATTTGGCATATACATTTGTCATCCCCCTTTTTGATAATAATGCCAAATGCAAAAATGTATACTTACAACTTATAAAAAATGTGTTGATGGGTTTTCTTCAATGATTCCAAGAGGTTTTCCCATTCCTCTTTCAAGTTGGTGAGAGCAATGTGCTCAAGACTGACTTGTGCATGCATGTCAAAGATGTTGTCCAACACAGAGATTTCTGGTGTTGCAACAAGTGTTTGTGCCCTGACTATGTGTTTCTCAAAAAATTTTAGGTAGGGTAGGAGCTCGGTTTGTAACTCAGTGACCTGATCACTTGTCCTTTCTTCTTGCTTCCTGAGATCGCTATCAACCACCTAAGTTCTTGAACTCTAATATATGCTTTGCAAAAGCTTGTGGCTCAGTTGTAGCTGCATGTGCACTGGCTGTGATTTCATTTTCAAATTGTTTGATATTTTGACTAATCTTAGTAGTGAAGGTTTCCACAATGCATAGCTTGAACAAGATTTGACAAATAGATATAGTAATACCCTGAATTTCAGTTATTGCCTCAGATAGCTTAACCTTGTTAATTGCCACTTCTTGGCTGATTCTTTCTACAAGTTTATCCTAAATCTTTGATTCTGCCCTTTCTTATATTCTCTTGTCGGCATCAACATCTGGGGCATTGATTATTTTAGCAAGTTGGTCCATGATGGGAGTGTCTTCATCAGTATGTTCCTTGGGTACAACCTATTGTAAGATATCTCTTACATTTTCTAATATTTCCTTGTTTTTTCTCTCTTGTTTCAATTTCTCCTATGCTGCTTTTCTTGTACATAACTCCCCATATTTTCTTAGTTCTTTGGGGCTTAGGGTCCTCAAGTCACACTTGGGTATCACAATAACTTCATCTAGTGTAACCAGCCCTTTTCCTTTCTTTTTCTTCTTCTTCTTCTCTAATTCTTGAGGTGAATTCTTTGCAACTAGAACAATAGCTTTTTCTTCTACCCTCGGTGTGTTCTTCCCAGTTGACACATTATCTTCCTTTTTCTACTCTTTGGTAACTTATGCATCGGTTGACTAAGATGGAGCCTCTGATGTTGTGTGAGGTGGGGTGGCCTCAGTTGCTTTGGGCATTTCTTGTTCCTTTGTTTTTGTTTCAGTAGCCTCTTTTCCTTTAGGATTATTTTCTTCTACAGGTGTCTCATTGCTTTGTTCCCCTATTGTATCTTGTGGTTGCTTGGGGTCTGAGCCATTAGGTTGTTCCTATGATAATATTTCTACTACTTCAACAAGAACAGGAAGCTTTCCCAGAAATGATGTAAATGCACACTCGGTAGCTTGACCTTCATCCTATGTATTATTGGGTGCAATGGTTACATCATCATCTTCATTCATGTCATTAGCATCACCATTTTTTATGTCCTCAATGAGTACATCATTGTCATTTTTCTCCTTAGCTTGGATCTCTATTGGATCCGGTGCATCCTGTGAAATGATTATATCTTCTTTTTCAAGAGTTGTATCAATCACCTCGGTAAATGATACACTTTATTCTTTAGTCTTTTCTGCTACATTATCATCAATGTAAATGCCTTTACCTTTTTACTTTTGCCTCTTCTTAGATAGATTCATAAAGGCATTTTTCTCATCTTGCTCTCTGGCTTTAAAAATTGAAGTCCACATGAGATGACCAGTCTCATCAACATCTGCCATGTTTTCATCTAAAATTTGCATAGCCTAGTTTTGCACTTTGAATCTATTATAGTAGGTATTCATCTGTTCATCAATTTCTGCAAGACTTAAATGTGGGGCTACTTGAACTAGGGATCGTTCCCTCATTTTCTTCTTGGTGTCCAAGGCATAGGACCACTTGTGCTTAATTATTTCTTCTAATGCCTTGGGCGGTGATAGTTCAAACTCTAATGGAACTCGTTTGAAGTGTATCATCATCTGGATGACTGATTCCTCAATTTTGTTTTGGTCTTCGGTAGACATTTTGTCAAACTTACTAAGTTTTGAATCTGCAAGATCTCCATTCTCAATTATATCTTTAGCAATCTCATCTATTGATCTTACCTTATTGCTGACAACCTTGAATTGTTAATTATCAAGTTCCTCATCCTCTAGGTCTTCCTTACCTCTTATCAATCTTCTCCTTTTCCTCGGTGCCTCAGATACAACCTTGGTGTTCCTTTTTGCCTAAGTTTTGGTCAATGTAGCTACCTTGGGTTTTGTTATTTTCTTTGCTCCCTTTTTCTAAGGTGAAGCTCTGATTGCTAACCTTGTTCATGCACCTGTCTGCACTGGAAATTGCTTCTTCTTAGGAATAGGAGTGGGAGAAACTGGTATAGATTCCTGTTCTTTTTTAGATTTGATTTCCTCACTATCATATGGTTTGTCAGCCAAAATTAACTAACCTTCAGTTTTAGGTTCAACCGATGACTCCTCTAATGAGTCAGATACATCTCCAAAATGCTCAATTAGAACTTTCTTCATTTTCTTTGCTTTTCTCATCATTTTACCGATGGCAAGGCCTTTTTTTAATTCTTGATTTTGCTTCTTCAAAGGTTCCAAACCTTTTGGCCATCTTATCCTTTGGTAAAGACATCAATGCCTTGATTGATTTCAAACCGAAGTCATGATCCATTTCATATCCCATAGGTGCTAGCCATTTAATTCTCGGTTCAACAACTTTAATCATAGTGTGGTCGGTGTTCACTAGGAAACATATATCCATCTCATACTTCTCAACCAGTGAACTCAGAATCCTACTTCTCAGATTCATCTTTACCTTAAAATCCTCAAAATAACTATCTATAACATTTTTTGCATTATCTCCTAGACCTTTCATAATATCAAAATTTTTTGAAGTGATCGGTTTGTCAGTAGGCTGATTAGTGTGACCGATAGAAGGAAAGAATTTTTGGAGATAGAAAAATAAACATACTAGCAATGATCCAAACTTACAGGTATTGGACTTTTGTGACCTAAATGTTTTCATGTTTTCTTCAACCTGTCTCAGAAGTAGCTTGATGAGGTCTATATGATGACCCTTTATTATTTTGTAAGCCATGTCTACTACACTACATGGTATAATGTTTACTCTGCTTGACTAGAAAAACTTATAGCTAATTACGTGTACTACAAACTTAACTTATGGATCCACAATGGATGCAATTTTCAATGCTCTACCATCCCATGTTGCGCTAGTATTTTTCTCAACATTGGCTCATGATGAACTTTGGAATGCCTTGGCTTTGTTGGTAGTAGGGTAGCCAATAACCTTGCTAATCATTCTTTTTGTCACTTGGATCAGTTTATCTAACCAGAATGTGCCCTCATGATAATGGCTTAACACAACCCTAATCCATTCATTCTTAAAATTCCTCAGAAAATTTAGGGCATTAGTGAGTCCAAGTGTTTCAACCTGTTTATGCTCTGGTTTTAACTTTACTTCTTCATCACAAAGTGCTTGATATGCAACATACATGTCAAAATCTCCTATTTCCCCAATTTTATAGTGAATGTACGATCAGATATCCTGGAACAATAAAACCCTAGGTGGGATGCTCGAAAAAGTGCCCGCTGAATCCATTTTCGATGCTACTTTAGGGTGTAACTTGTAATTCGGTTCATTATAGTTTGCTGACACTATAAGATTAACTTCCTCTTCCACAACTTTAGAAGATCTCGTAGTAGATGCTATTTCAACAAACTACGTTTTCGGTAAGTATGAAGAATATGCTCAGTAGGGTTTCAACTTACTTAAAATATGTCGAAGAATGTGCTCGGTTCAATCTACAACAACTTGAATGAACTTGAAAGATTCTTTTCTTGAACACACTCTCTGAAATTTTAGCTCTCTGAAATTGCAATGTGAAAAATGAACTCATTCTTCTATGTATTTATAGCATTTTCATATTCCCGCTCAAAACTTTATGCAATAAATGCTTGACCTACTTTTTGGTTCGTGACAACTATCAGCTCGGTGACCACTACAAACTTTCATCAGCTTGGTTAACACATGATTTCATTGCTCGATTGATACTAATACTTGGTTAACCTTGAATAGTGATTACCAATGGGTAACCATTTTCTCGGTCAAACTTTTACCAACTATGTGACTTCGTTAGCTCATAAGATATAAACCACAATACATCTTTATTCATGTAGATTTGGTATTTTCTCATCATATATAAGGAACTGTATGTAAAATATGATCATTTTGAAATGTCAGTCCCATACATACCTATATCACCTTAGGTGGAAGTACCGATGTCACCCAATCCAGTGGACGAGGTTTCATCGACAACATTTCTTGACTCATCATTCTCATTTGATGTTTTCCTCCACATGTTGTTCCTTATTCTCATGATAACTACAATAGTGTTTCCACTCTCAAATACATGATTTCCTTCTGGTGCTCAGTCTCTGCAATCCTTCCATAGGTGACTGGCCTTATGACAATGCAAACATGCTATTCCAGTACTTGTCTCGCTTTATGATTGTCCAGCCCATTTTTTCTTATTATAGTTTGCTGCAATGTGCCCATATCTACCACATGCAATACAGTTAGACCATGTGTTGTAATCCCAAACCTAAGAATTACCTTGTCTCTTTGGTTGATAAGGTTTTCATTGTTTCTTTTACTTTGGAGTCCATACTTGCTTCATTTTTGCTTACACTCTCATGCAGTGTGTCCATGTTCATTGCAAGTGTAACATAATTTCTCCATAGTAGGATTGTTAGCATTTTTATTCTATTTAGCTTTACACTCATAAGCTTGGTGACCATATTTTCCACAATAGTAACAATATCCATTAAACTTAGGAGTGGCTGGAGGTTTACCTTGTGCTTTTCTTCTACGCACATTAGAAGTATGTCCTGGTTTACCACAGTGATAACATGTCAACACTTTAGGTCTTTGATTTTGATTGTTGTTGACTTGTTCAGCTTGTTGTGATGATTCTCCTTCGCTGGTATAGCCTAATCCAGCTTTACTGCCAAATCTTCTTTGATTAATCAAAAAATCATCAATCCTTTTAGAACTATCCTCGGCCAATTTCTTCATTTCATGATGTTGTTGTTGAGTTTTCACTTCATTTCTTAGCTTTTCATTCTCTTCTCTTAGTACACCTATATCTTCAAGTTTTCTTGATAGTTCACCATTAACTCGATTGACCTCCTGATTCACAATCACCATCTAATTTGAGATTTCAAAATGGTGCTTGGTGAGTTTATGTATCTCACTTTCTTTTTCTTGAAGTTGTTCAATTATCTATCTTCAGTCTTCAATAGCTAGATTCCTTTCTTGCTCAGCCTATCTAGCATTGTTCATTACTTCTACCATTCTTACCATCTGAGATTCTTGACCGATTTGCAGTGCTTTCACTTGTTCGGTTAAGTGAAGATTCTTTTCAGACAAATCAGAGATTATACTTTTAGATCCATCAGAAAAACTTCCTAAACTAGATCCAATGTGATCAAATACATCATCAATCTCTTCTTCATGGCAACCAATCTCATTTTGCAAAATAGCTAGGTTCTTCCTTTCAACTAGTAATTTCTTCAGTCCATCCTTAGCTTGCTTATACTGCTCAACAAACATCTACATTTGAATCTTTTGATTCTCTATGGTTTTATCTAACTTATACCTCTCCATGACTAGATCTTTACCCTTCAATGGTTAAACTATCCAATAAGAGAACTGAGCTCTTATACCAATTATTGGATTGGAGAGATAGGGTACTGAGAGGGGAGGGGTGAATCGGTGCCCACAAAAACTTTCACTTATAAACCTTTCAAATCTAAAACAACAAATAGTAGTAACCTTCAACTGTAACTTGTATCCATTGCATGCATCATTCATTCACTTGACTATCAAAGGTAAATAGCATGAAATCAGCAAGATAATCAACACATAACACAAGTATTTTGGTAACGTAGAAACCCTTTTTAGAAGGTAAAAACTATGGTTGGGATGACACCCACAAATTCTTTACTACTGCAAATAGAAAAGGTTTTCCTGTTAGGGATACAAGTGGTGATCACTTCTGATAATCTTACCCTATTAGAAGTAGCATGTTAGATCAGCTAGATCTACCTAGTGATAGGATTTTAACAACACTACTTGATTGTGCACTTGATTAAGAGATTTACAAAAAGATTGCTAGGTCTACTCTGTTAAGAGATTTTACCAAAACTCTATTACAATGATTAGAAAGCAATAGGTATCTATCTGCTAATGAAAACTCAATTTGTCTAATATAGATCTATGAAGTACTAAATAGATATCACCTTTTTTGTGAAGATTCTCTATTCTGAGCTGCTCGGTAGCCTGATCTGATTCTGCTTAATCTGAATAACTCTAAATATTATTCTTCTCTATCTGATAAGTGATATTCATGAAGTTGGCTAATACTTCAAGAACTTCATTGCTTGTTCTTAACTCCTTGTCAAGCTTCTCTCTCACACATATGAAACTAATATGAAATTATGTTTATATAGAATACTGCTTTGCTGCTTAACAAAATTTAGGTTACATTGTCTTAGAGAAAAACCCTAAGATCAACAGTGTACAAAAATAACCTAGATCTAACAAATACAAAAGATCATCATCACAATTAATGATGGAATCTTAAAATAAATGATCCTCGATCTCGGTAAAATGTTTTGTGATTCTGTTGTAACTATTTGCATAGATAGATGTACCATTCCTGATTCCTATGCCATTTTCTGTGATCCTCGGTAAACACTGTATATACTACTCAGTAAATACACTAGTGCTCGGTGTCTAGTTTTCTCGGTGTTTACTATGCTCGGTATCAGTGTACATTGATGCTTGGTAGAATTGTTCTGTGTTCGGTGTGAAGACTTAATTGATTGGCTTATATTGCTTTTAGTTACCAACTAGAGTAGCATAGGTAACCAACCAATGTCTTTGATACTAATGACAATCATTAATGCTCAAATAGAGATAACACTAGTTTGTGAGGCTTTAGGACATAATACCATTCCATTGATTTTTTTTATGAATAGGCTATAAATTATTCATCTTTGAGTGGAAAATATTATTGATGTCCAGACCATCAATTTCATTGTTGTAATTTCTAATCTTTAAACAAAAGTTAGAGTAAAAATGTTCATAATACTCAAACTATCAACTAAGAATTTTTTTGGATATATATTTATCTATAACATGCTCAATATTTTATTGTAGAATAGCATAGGCCCATAGATTATGATTAGGATATAGTAGTTACAATGATTTTCTATTCATCTTTAATCTAATTCATAAGTGGTTAATACATGCTCATCATAGTTGTTAACATTTGTTATTCTCATGGACAGGTATTGAAGCACTTGCATGGGTGATAAAGCTTGTTTAAATAATAGGACTTGGAGACTTTTGAAAAGACGGGCAAGCAATTCAGAGTTTTCTGTAACATATTTGAAGTTAGAAAAGCCCTTTGTAGAAAATTCAGAGGTAATTTGAAACCTGAAACACAAACATATTCCATTCTCACTAGGTAAACTTCAAATGTATGTAAGATAGATGTCAGAACAATGAATTATTATATCATCTTCTTTTATGGTCTCTACAAAAAGTTACTACTTTCAACAATGTTTTGGCATCTCTATTTTCAAATTTATGTTTTTTTCTTTAATTTAGAAACTAAATTAATATTAGAATGCAAAATATTACAGATGGATCAACATCATAGGCTGACTACGGATCAATATCATGCATATGATGAGAGAGTAGTTGATGAGGGGGCCATTGACAAATATCCATGTCCATGTAAAAATTATCTTGGTGGAAAGGTGAAAAAGAGAAATGTGATTTATCGACATATGATAAGATATGGGCATAGTGGTATAAGCCCTTGGGCTTCCAATTATTATCAAGATATGATAGAATTGCAAACTGTGAGAGATGAACAGGCAACAAACATAAATGAAGTGACAACAAACATAGATGAAGAGACAAAAATGTTTGATGAAGGGTTTGAAGTTTATAGAATGCGAAATGAGGGTCTAAATGATGATTGGGCCAAGTCAATGGAGGATGCTTTAAAGCCTATTTATGCTAATTGCAAGTTAAGTCATTTGAAAATAATTCTTCAAATTCTTAACTTGCAAGTGGTACATGGTTGGACAAATGAGAGTGTAGATCAATTATTGACATTATTAAGTTTATTATTACCAACTAACTCCACATTGCCAAAAAAAAATGAAGTCAATGTAAAAAAAAATTAGTAAGCTCAACTTGGGGTATGAAAACATCCACACATGTGCGAATGGTTGTGTATTATTTTGTAAAATTCTTGCAAATGAGAGTGAATGTTTGAAATGTCATGAAGCAAGGTATATACAAGGGTTGAAATCATTTGTGGTTCCTAGAAAGGTTCTATACCACCTTTCAATAATCCCACAATTACTCTAAATGTATAGGTGCAGAGACATTTCTGAACTTATGCAGTGGCATGCCCAAAATAAGAGCACTGATGGAAAACAATGACATGTGCCAGATTCTAAGACATGGATGGAATTTGATAAAAAAATGGCCTGATTTTTCTCAAGATCCTTGTAATATAAGGTTGGGTTTGGCTCTAGATGGGGTGAACCCATTCTTAGATCAGAGTACTAAATGGTCAACTTGGCCAGTTTTTCTAATAAATTATAATTTTTCTCCACGGTTAGAAACTAAACCATTTTTCTTAATGTTATCATTGATTATATCAAGAAAGAAAAGTGTGACTTCAGATACAATAGATGCTTATCTAGAGCCATTATATGATGAGCTAATGGAATTGTGGAATGGAATTGAAGCAATTCAGTCTTTAAGGGATGGTCATTCAATCGAATTCACTTTAAAAGCTTCCTTATTGTTTACAATTCATGATCTTCTAGTAAATGGCACATTGTCTGGTCTCTCTGTTCATGGATACCATGGATGTCCTTCTTAAAACTTTAAGGATTTTGTGAGGCACTCAAGAAGTTTGTGTAAGTGTATTTATGTGGACATCATGCTTACCTTAAAATAGATCATCCATATCATGGACAAAAAACATGTTTCAATGGTCAAGAAGAGAATCGTGAAGTGCCATTGCTAATAAAAGGTTATTACATTATTGAGAATGGACAAAAAAGAATGTCATTTATTGAAAATAATGGGATTGTTGGAAGTTGATATGATCCAGGTAATGAAAGTGGTGTAAAATGGTTGTGCATATTGTATAGTTTCCATACTTTAAGGATATAGCTATCAGGCATACTATTGACTTTATGCATACTGAGAAAAATATAGCTTATGCTACTATAGAAACTCTTTTTGGCACTTTTGATACTATTTCATCTTGTGAAGGCTTTTGAGAAATAAATATTCGTCAAAATATTTGGGTTGAAAATATGATAATGAAAAATATAGAAAACCTAGTGATCGTTATGTCTGGATGAAGGAACAACATGCACAATTCTTATAGTTGATGTCTCAGACCCACTTTCCCACTAGATATGTGAGTAGCAACATTATTAGCCAAACTGACATTAATAGCTTAAAAGGCCTCAAGACCCATGATTATCATGTCATAATCGAGAATATTTTACCTATTGTGGTAAATATATTGGGTTTGGAAAAGGGGCCAAGACTAGCAATTATAAGGTTGGGCCTAATATTAAAGAGAATGATTTTACATGTATTAGATCCTTCAAACTTTGATAGTTTGAGAGAGGAAGTTGTTGAAGTCCTTTGTCTATTGGAATGAGAATTTCCACCAACAATCTTTAACATTTCTATGCATCTTTTGATACATCTAGAATATGAACTAGAGCATTGTGGTCCAATAAGAACGAGATGGATGTATCCTATAGAATGATATATGAAGATTTTGAAAAAAATTGTCCGTACGAGGGTGAAAATAGAAGGCATCATGTCTTAGGGATATTCAATGCAAGAGGCCATGGAGTTTTGTATAGAATACATGAAGGATTTTAAAAATGTCAATTGATGTGTATTGGATAATGAATAAGATGAGAGAGTTGTAGGTAAAGTATTATAAGGCAATGGAAGTCACTTCAAGCTCTCATATCAAGAAAGAAGTGCAATACATGCCTTTATTCTTCAAAACACATCTTCATTCGACAAGTGGCACAAGTAAAAAAAATTACACTAATTTTTTTACTCAATTGCATTTACACAATCATATTATTAATCTTACTATTTTTATGTCATTATTTTATGTAGAAAATGTGAAGAAGAGAATCAAATTTGGATGCAACATCAACCTCAAAAGCGCAGACATCATAATTTTATTGGAGGTGATTCTTTTCCAAAATTTGAAGAATGGATTGTTAATGTAATCAAGGATGCAAAAGAAGAAGGTCAATATATAAAAACATCAGAAAGTGAGCTTTCACAATCTCCACATATATATATGGGCTATACGGTTTATTGGAATGTGGGCCTATGTTAGTCATTTAAGAGTGGAAGAAAAGGACAAAGGAAAGACAAATTTTGATTATGTTGTTAGTGCTGAATTTCTTCATGAAATTAAGAAGAAATTTTATGTTGGATTCATCCAAGAAATTATTCAAGTGGATTTTGATGGAAACAGTCCTATATTATTAAAATATAAATGGATTCTACCATCTGTAGTACAATTTGATGAGTGTGGATCTATACATGCAACTACATGACAATTTTTATCAGAGAGCCATATGTTTCCCCTCTTCAAATTAATCAATGATTTCTAATTGATGATGTAAGAAGCCCAAGTTGGTCATATGTCATTCAAACAAAGTATCATTCGAAATCAAAAATTCATGGAAGTTGTCAATGTAATGCCCGATGGACAATATGTTAATTTACAAGAAATATTTGAAGAAGTGGATGAAGACAATGAGGGATTGTTTGAAGAAGAGATTTTGATTACCAATGAGGAAAGTGAGAGAGAGAATATATTGCATGTCACAAATGAAGATGAGGAAGAAAATCAAGAAGATGCAGACACAAGTGATCAAGATTATGATCTTGCTGGAAATGCAGATGATTATTGATGAGCCCAATTTTATGATCTTTTATTTAAGACTTTTATGTTGTTTCTAGACTATTCTATATTTTAAGGACATGGACCTTCAGAGTGATACATGTTTTAGGGCTTTAATGTTGAACAAAGTTGATATATGAATGTAAGGGATTCAATGTTGAACAAAGTTGCTATATGAATTTAATACGAATATGTTTTCATATAAAAATGAGGATGCAACATCAATATCTTTGAGTTGTATGGATTTTGGCTACTATACTTGCATTGTAGTGTTCTGTGATAAAAAAAATTGCAGCATGCACTATTTACTATTCTTGTATGAATGATTCACTATTCTTGTTTTCAAATTTCTCTGTCATGATGTTTTTTTGGAAATTATTGTTTCTTTTATTCTGTGGTTATTTGGAAATTAAACTGTTCCTATGGAGTGGGGCTGCTAACAAGTTCTCTACTTCTTGTCTTTGAGTGTAAGTGCCTTGTCATTGCAAGAATAACATGACTATCACAGTCAATATCTAATAAGGAAGTGTCCTTAGGTTCCAATAGAGTTTATAAATCTATTAGACAAGTTCATCATGTTTTTTATATTTAAGCATGATATTTATGTGACTTTACTTTCCTATTTTGAAAGAATTAGTCACCCCTAAATTGAATCACTTTCTCTGTGTGTATTATCTAGTGGGTTCATTTATTATACAATGCTTCGATTAAATCTTGTTCTAGTTTATAGTCAGTTAAATATTCCAGATTTGCTATTTAGACATCTAAAAATAGATGCTTTCTTTCATTATTTATATCTCAGTATCAAGTTGATAATTTATAAATTATTGTTTTTTTGGACATTGGGAAATGAGGAGAAAGAATTTAAGGTGCAAATTAGATGACAGTGATCATAATGTTGAAATTTCACTAATAGATTATGAGCACTTTCGTGAAGAACACGTGGTCAAGAATAATGAATGTTTATCACGTCTTGGTTTGACAAATAGGCAAGTTGTACATCTACTAAGTATTTGTTTAACACTATTTAATAAAATTTTATATGCAAAAGCTTTATGTATATAAGACATGATACAATATTTATTTTTGGTTTTACAGGAAAGAAAAAGAGTGCAAAGAAAATGAAGAGAATAAATAAGTAGAAAATAAAGATATAATGTTGCCAGTTCGTAAAAGCCAATGCTTTTGTGATCCAACAAGTGTAGTTAGTGAAAAAGGTAATTGTGGTGATGTGGAACCTAATATAGCACATGGTGATGTGCAACCTAATGAAATTCACGAAGAGAGGCCTCTTGCATCTCATGTAACTCAGAGTGAACTTGTTGGTAGTGGTTCAATAGAAGATGTGTTCACTTTTGTTAAAAGAAAGAAATTGAGTCAAGATTTATATAGATCTACAGAGAGGCATTCAAAAGAAAAGATATTAGAAGGGAAGAAGCCATTCTTGGTTGAGGTATCAAGAGATGGTGAGCCCATTGGGAAAAATGTTGCAAGGTGGGCCTCTGAGTTGGGCGTAAGATGTAGGGCCCATTTGGATATTTGCAAATCAAATTATGCAGAGCAAGATCCACAGCATGTGGAAAATGTTATACAAAAATGGAAAATGCCTTTGACACTATTGGTGGACAAATCTTGAGAAAATATTACAAGTACAAGATGAGACTTCTAATGAACAATTTTAGATACAATATTAGGAGAAAAGTAATCATGGAGGGAAAAAGAGAGTTTAGACAACACTCTATCTCCCAAATAGTGGGAATCATTGAAAGAAAGTATGCATTCTGAAGAATATTTGACAAAGAGAAATAGAGGCAAGAGAGCAAGAGACAATGTGAAGGTTGAACATACATTTGGCTGAGGTGGGTTGTAGGCCAAAATAAACAAATTTGTAGTAAGTGTATGGCTTTTTGGTTCAATTTAAATTATGTTATTTATTTCAAATTTTTTTATTGAACTGACTATGTGTTAAAATTGACATTGTATTTTCGGTGGAAAAAAATAATAGAGAAGCAGGTGCAAAAGATATTGTCAATTATATGGCAACACTAGATCCTAATAAATCTAAGAATAGTATGAAGTGGAAGTCTATTTTGTCAACAGAGACTTCACAACCATCTGTGGAATGCCTAGTAAGAGCCTCTACAAATCATGTAAACTCAAATGAGGGGTATGAACATAAAATGATGCACTTACACAGTCTCACTGAGAAAGTTTCATAGTTGACTTCCTTGGTTCAACCTATAGTTTCTTCATGGAATGATCATAATTTCATGAATTCATATTAGGTAAGAGGCTATATTGATGAGTTAAGTCTGGTTCATAGTAATATATCTTTGCATTGTTGAGAGCATCATTTTGATCAACATCTTTATGAATTTTTATATACAAAAAACTATCCTTAAGCATTGACTCTCATACACAGAGCATTGTTGATATTGCATTTTCAAACCATTATTTTATGACCTTTCCTCTCTACAAAGATTTTATCAATGTTAACTACATGCATAAATTTTTTATCAAAGCAACACAAAAAGTAAAACACCTTGATGCCAATAGAGTTGCCGATATTGATAGTGATCATGATGAACTAGTGGACAAGAATATGCAACCCAATCATAGTTGTGTTGAAGTTGAGGTAATATAATACTTATTGTGGAATTTTTTTTATAGATTTTGCATTCTTTACTTGACTTATATTAACCTTTCATGATTAAACCCACATGCAGAGCAATCATATGAAAGAAAAACAAAAAGTAAAAGATAGTGTTGATAGTGATTATGTTGATTTCGAACAGGATGTGCATGATATTTATAGTACTAGCAGTGATAAACTTGAGGTGAGTGCTATAAAACTTTACTTTTGCTTGATTAGGATCTGATTATTAGTTGTTAATTTAAACTATTAGTTATACAACAAACTAAGACAATGATGAATATATATATATGAAAATTTTCAACACCAATGTCATGTTCCTTCACCTGCAGAATTTGTAGTGGAAGCTTGCATTATTAGTTAATTAATAATGGTTAAATTCATTTGGTTTTGCATTTAAAAACTAAATGAATTTCCATAGTGATGAATATTTTCATGATGGTTTCTTTTAGAGTTACATGTTTCATATGTTTTCCCTTTGATGGCTTTGTCATGACTCTATTTCATGTGAGAGTGTGCTTTCACTTTGAAATCATCCTTATCTCCTAATTAGTGACTGTCACATTCCATTCATAGGTGTTCAAATTTTTCAAATGCATCGGTTACTTACATTTGTCACATTAAATTCTTTTGAAGTAGAACTGTATTTTTCATTGAATCTTTGCAATTTTCTCTTCATAATACTATCCTTTGGTCAAAAGAAATTACCTATGGCAGTGCCCTTCTTCCAAACTTGTGCATTATCATTTATGGACTTGTTCAAAACATTTATAAAGTACTACAAGCTTATCTTTGTTTTTTTTGCATAACATTCATGCATTTTGTTTGGGTTGAATGAGTGTCACATCCATTCAAATTGTCTTATCTCTGTCATTTCTTTTCACCATTTGATTCTTTTATGAATCAACATCCTACTCATTATTTGTTTTATGATTCAACCAACAAAGATGGAATGCATTTTTCTATTATAAATTAGGTTTCACTGACAAGAGTAGAGTTTTATGATTAAAAAACAACAAAACTAAAGATGAGCTTATCCAACTTACATGCAAGCTAACATAAAAGTTACTGCTTATGCCAACACTACCATGATTTTGATAAACCTTTCACTAGAAAAAAAAACTCTTAACAAAATGGTAAAACAAATATCAATTAGATTGCACATTCTAACACTGATGAAATTCTCCTAGACATTGGAATTGTTGTACAAGTTCAAGCCTTTAATGGACACAATTCACAAGAAATGAGAGAAATGTAGGCCTGGCATAAGGAATATGCTACCACCACAGGTGATCCCAAATGTGAGCCCTCATTGATACATGTTGCATGATGCATCCATAATGCATCAATTTTGAGGTGGTTGTAGGCTTGAGCTATCCAACTATTGAAATGAGAAGTCTTCTAAAATGTCAAAAATCATACCAGCTTTTTTGACCCAAAAAAACCAAAATATTGAAAAGATTTTCTAGGATCAAATGTCCTATGTTGATTATCACACTCTGGACTTAACCATAATTATTTTATGAATCAACTCTTTAGGCACTTGAAAAAGGTTCTTTTATGTTTTTTTTTGGGTTTTCTCATCCTACCCAACTAAATATGAAAATGGATTGTAAAAATGCTAATGTAAGGTTGGTTATTGAAATACCATTTGAAAAATTGATGGCAAAGAAAATGGGCCCTAAACTAAATTTGAAACCTCTATCAATCTTATATAACTTACTGGATATTGCGAACATAAAAATCCTATACTAACTAATATATACTTCTCTTGAGGGTTTCCATACCCAAGATGAAGGCTAACACTTGCATTATTTTGTCTCCAATATGCCAAAATGCTTTAGCAATGCCATTAACACTGCAATGAGAGTTGAATGTTTATTAATCTTCCATGAAAGTGCCTTCTCTGCTTTCTTATACTCATTCATTGTGTCATATATGTCTCTTCTCTTTAGCAACCATTGTACCCATCTAGTCTTTCATGAGATTATTTGATCATTATATAATTGTATTTATATTATTTGATCATGCTTTGACTACCTCATTCTTTCATCTTTGAATAATCTCTTGATTCTTCGATAATCATGTCACTTCTTTGGCATCTCTGAAATGTTTCCCATCAATATGTAGGGACAGAGAAAACTAAAGTAGAAAATAAATAACCCAATGTGCTACTTCATAGAAAATATATTTCATTGACTTGAACAACATATTACATTGCACAAACTTCTAGGAGAGCTTTAGCTCTTGACAAAATACATGAACCATTACATATTATTATTTTGGATAGCCTCTTACATCTCTACGGAGCTAGACTCAATTGGGAGTGAGTAGCAGTTTACATTACATTACATTTATAACCAATGTGGGCTCCTCAACATTGAAGCCTTGGTCTGCAAGGTAGTTGTGAGGATAAGTTAGCATTTAATAACATAGAAACATCTAGAATGTCAGTAGGTCTAGATCATATTTGGTAGATTGGACGGTGGATTTGGTCTATGGTGTAATATGTCAGCACAGTTGAAATTAATGTATTTCAACACTCCCCCTTAATTTCAACTATACATTCTTATTATTTTCCATAGTTTCACTAATTGATGCATTGATATCTAGAATATTCAAATACTACTGATCGAACCTAGGAAATCTCATTCTGCTATTGGAATGCTCTTACCATGATCTCTGGCCCTCTTGGTAACCAATCCATTATCAATTTAGGTGTGAGACACATGTATTTCCACTCTGTACCTCCCAGAGAGTTACACTACAAGTGCTTAAGGATCCTAGCTTTAGTGGCCTTTATTGGCCTCATAAATTACTTTCATATAGAAACAAAATGTTGCAACATTCAACCATATTACTTCTTCAATCTATTGACAACTTCATATCATCCTTTCATCTTCTAATCTCCTTTATCAACAACTGTTAATCTACATATCCACAGGCTTCTCTATTGATATACCTGGGCTTCCTCTTTGGCAGACTTTAGTGGTAGTATACTTACTCCTTTGTTGAGGCCAGTTCTTTTTCATCAATATATATCCAACAATATGATCTATGATAGAGGTTTATGTTAGTTAGTATCAATATATATCATGTTGGATCAATATATATCCATATCCAACAATATGATCTATGTTATGTTATTGAAGTATATATGTTGACCTTATTTTCTATGCTAGCAATGTTATGTTCAAATCCAACAATATGATCTGAATGCTCAACACATTCATTCATAGAACTTAGCAATGAGACAACATATGCTCCATCACAGCAACATTCACACAAAGACATAGTAAAAACAAAAGAGCTTTATAATTCACAGTTCTTATTTCTTACGATTGTTTTGCATACTTGAAATATGCTTCTTCTGCAATCTTTCATTGAATTTATAGTTCACTTTGGAAACTTTGTTGTCCATGCTTGTAGAAAGAGGCTTTTCCTTCAATATATCAATTTATTAATGAAAATATTTATTTCCCCTTAGATCTTTTCCCTTGTTTTAATGAAAATTCTTTCTACTACAAAGAAATCTATTGTTTACTCTTTATAAACTGGGTGTTTCTCCTACAATTTGTTGATCATTCTTTTTCTGGCTGCCATTCTCCACCTCTAGTTGTTGTTCATGAATATCATTTCCCTAATGATAGGGAATTTTTAGATTAAAGAATCTCTTATTTGCATGATTTATACTATTTTAGTCTTTAGATGAACTATAAATGCTTCTTTATTTTTTCCAATTCTAAAGTTGTGTCACCTTCATTCTTAAACATAAGAAAGTGAAGTGTGATGGGAATGGACATTAATTTTGGTCTTTCTTATTTAGAAACATATGATTATATTATATTTGTGGCCTTTCATTACCTATGTAATATAATGTGTTATTTTTTTCTTTTTGCAGAAATATGTTGATAACCTCAAAGAAGGGGATAAAGTTTAGGTGTTGGATCCAGATGATGGTGATGTTGTGGTCATTGTGCCAATTTCACTCCCTATCTATTGTACATGGAATCAACTTGAAGGGAATAAGAGATGCAAATGTAAACATTTTAAAGGTCACAAGTAACGTATCCCTTGCTTATGAAGACAAAATAGATGGAGTTGTTCATTTGAAAGAGAAAGAGTGAACCTTCACATGGTGACCACTAAAGTATTTGCAAAAAATGACATAGTTGATCAACATGTTTATCATGTACTAGTTGTTAGACATCTTGGATCAAAGCTTTATATTTGAGACAACTTTGATATTTTTTATAATATTTATGTATATACTCTTAGATAAATTTGACATCTTACGTATATAATTTGGCACCCTGCATACTTTGAATAAAAAATGTTTTTATTTTGAGAGGATATGTATTCCTCTTTTCTTCCATAGTCCACTTTAGCTGTTGGTTAGGGTTTTTTCTTCTGATTTTGTAATCGAGAAAGGAATAGGGTTTTCTTGCTATTTCTTTCCTTATTGAGCTCTTGAACTAGCTTTTATTAATATATATATATATATATATATATATACATACATATATATATATATATACATACATATATATATATATATATATATACATACATATATATATATATATATACATACATATATATATATATACATACATATATATATACATACATACATATATATATACATACATACATATATATATACATACATATATATATATATATATACATACATATATATATATATATATACATATACATATATATATGTGTATATATGTATATATGTCACTATTATGCTCATGAAATCATTACTATTTTCCCCAAATCACCATAATGGATCTAACAATATTTAATCTCTTCCTTGAAGAAAGCCCCCTTCCATGGGACCCCAACCTAAGTAGTTATCTTACTCATCATGACGGCTCATTTCTTTTTCAACCTGGGGAAATGAACATGAAATGGGCCAACATTGTATGTGCACTAGGACTCACTAGTAGTCATACTAACATAGAGATAGAAAGGAATAGTACTAAAGGAAAGTGCTTGAAAATAAATAGCATGAGTACTAAGCATGAATTAACAACTAAACAAGGCTAAAACCAATAACAGAAGCATAGTTCTTAGAAAAAAACATGAAGTTACTCTATTTTTCCTTAGCTGTAGGAACAGTCAAAGAATGGAGTTGCAATGGCTACAGGAAGAGTCAAAGAACAAAGTTCCAATGGCTACAAGAACAGTCACATAACACAGCTCTCACCATAACTTCTATTTTCTTACCAAGAATGCAAATAATTTAACATAAAATAAACAACACAAAGTAAAATGATTTAAGATTTATGGATTATTGTGCTCTCCAAATAGTATTCTAAAATGACTTAGACTAGTTCTTAACCTATAGGGAAGCAGAGTAAAAAAACTATAAGACACGTCCAAATTTATGTTTAATTTATCATAGCGACACAAGATTAAGATTACTGAATATGCCTAGCATATATGTTTAATCTCACATAACTAATATTATCATCACATGTATACCATACATACACTTCTTACATTTATCACCTTAGATTACACTCATGAAATCACTAATATTTTCCCCAAATCACTATAATGCATCTAAAAGGATTTAGTCTCTTCCTTGAAGAAAACTAGTAAACACATTATACATTCATGGAATTACCATGAAGACAAATTTGGCTATTTTGAATAAACAAACTTATGTACCAAAAAGAAAATAGATTAGGAGATGATCTTCAAATGATATTTTCAATTAATTTCTTCAGAAGCATTCATACATTTCATTTAATACAAGACTTTGTCATTTTTATTTTTGCAAAAAGACCTATTACATAAAATATTCTACTTGTCCTTGGACAAAGAATTTCCAAAACCATCAGATTGGCCTTGGTATTCCTTTTATAGACACAAGGAATACAAAAATATATAGGCCAGATTATTCATTTTGTATTTTGTTACCAACTACCACTAGCCGATCATAGAAGATATTCTCCAAATGAAGGTTGTCACCTTTGTGTGTGTCTTCAAGTGAAATTGCTTATAGACTGGGATCCAGAGGAGGCAATGGAGTACTTATTATTGATAGGCATGTGATCCAACTAGGCATGTGAGCCATGCCATTATCGCCCATGGTGGTTATAGAGGCAGAAAATGCTAGAATATAAAATTCTCACCAACTTCCCTTGTGGGAGATGGCATTGAAAATACAACACAATGAGAAAAAAATGACTCTAAACTCCCATCTTTTGTGTCTACACCTGGAATTTTCTTTGCCTCCATCCTAGCAAATGGAACCAAAGTATTATTATGAGATATTGGAATTATTTACAAGCTTTGCCTAGCATTTTCATAAAATTTCAGAGCTTTCAGTATCTCTACAATAACCAAAGCTAATTTAAGTATCTCTATGATAACTAAATGTATTATTGACTGGATCACCACGATGATCCTTGAATATCTCTTACAACATGGCTTGGTCTAACCCCTTCTTCTTATAGTTAAATCCCTCTATAGCCTCAACAAGCCTTGTCCTTAGCACTCAAACAAAGAAATACTCCATTCCAATCTTGAACAACCCAAATTTAGAGAACACAATAACTCATTCTACATTTACCCCTTCCTCTATTTAAACTATGGATTACACTTGCAAATTGAAAAAATAAAACAACAACTATCACTAGATTTGCACCTATCCCATAGCTACAAGATCTATCATTGTGGCCTTTTCCATTGGTTATAGCAAGTTAAATGTGACACTCAAAATTTTGGACAATAAGGGAATGATTTTATAGAAAGGGAATGATTTTTAAATCAAAAACTGCAACATTCCATCAGTCATGATGTCTCTTCTTAGATTCTTCCCACCACTTCTTTATTTAATATATTGTCAAATAGTTTTGAGTAACCCGCATAAAGTGTCATGAGGTTGGACTTACCCAATTGGGGTTATCAATTCATTTCATCGCAAGATCACAACCATTTTCTTTAACTATAATTTAGGAAAGCGAGGATGTGAGGACAAAGGTCTTCAACAGGGGTCAATACCTTGCTCAATTGTGACATGAAACCATACCACTTTGTTAACTCTGTGGTAACATGATGAAGAAAACCCATCAACTGCCATCTATTAATGGTGATGCAAAATATCGTTACAGTCATCACAAACATCCACTTTCGGGGTCGTAGGTCCAACTGAAAGTCTTAAAAAATTTCCACAAGGACCTTCAATTACTGACACGTGACCCATTGTCACTTCTTCATGGGGTAAAGGTATTAACTATCTCAAAGATTTGTGAGGATGTGACAACACTTTTATCATTGCTCACAGATCACCACGCATCCTCACAACCCCTAGTTGTCATATGTCTTAACCTCCATGAGGGTGTGATAAATACTTTAAGAACAACTTAAAGAACATGCAAAATAAATACGCACAACTTAAATCACAAATAAACACTTTAACCTCATCGAGATATATGACCAAATAAGAGCATGAAAAAATAGCCAAAATATGTTGGCATTAAATCAATAGAATATCCTAACTAGGAACACACTAGGAAAATCAAATATTACGGGCTGACAAATGGATAATTTAATATAGTGCCTAATCATTTAAGAGGCATTAATTTGGGCATCAACACAAGCACTAATATTGATACAACTAAAGATGCCACATTGTGCCCAAACTGGTGTTGACCTCTTCAACTCGACACAAATTATGCCAAGAGTAGTGTCGATCGAATGAATAGCACTGATATTTCAAAACAATGGATGATAAATACATTAAAACACAGCATGGAAGAAAAAATAGAGCAAAAAAGGGAGCTAATGATATGGATTTATTGTAGTGGTTTGTGTATAGAACATATTGAGGATGTTGTAGGAGATTGGTGGATATGGTCAATTTTTGATGGATTGAAATCCACAATGGAGAGAGAGGAGAGGTTATTTGGTGGAGGACGTCAGTTAGTAGTGGTTTGAATCCCACAAGGAAAAGAGAAGAGGATGACTTTGAAATAGGAGGATGACATATGGTGGGTACACATCCACAAGATGAGAGAAGAGTGGTGAGTAGAGCTACATGAAGAGGGTGATGGTTGTTCTGGTGAGATGTTGGAAGAGAAGGAAAAAGAAGAGATTTCACCTCCTCAACATAGTTATGGAGTTTTTTGCAAGTTTCCAATGACTTGATAAGGTAGTTCAACTACCTAAATCCATTTTGTGATCCTATCCTCACACATTTTCCTACCCAACATGTTTGGTGTAGGAGCACATAAGAGAGTAAGAAATCAACACCAACCAAAAAAATGTTCCAGCTTATTTTTCTAAGTTTTGGTTTATTTTTAGTTGTGTTTATTATTTAAATTTCAAGATCTTAGAAGAATATTTAGAATTATTTGGGGTTGAACAAAATATAAGTCTTCTATTTTATCTTCTTTTTATATGCTTTCACCTACCAATATTCTAAGTATATACTCAATCAGAGGCACTATAGAACATGGAAATAGCATGATGGAGAAAATTATTAGACTTTAGAATGTTTCACTTCCCATGATGAGAATTAAAATTGTTCAAATCCCATTGTTCATTTTGTGATGAGTGGAATAATGGGAAACACATTTATTGGCCGCCTAAAAGGAAAGAGAAAAGTTAGTTATTGTGCACATGGAGAAAAAGGGGAATCATTGTCCAAGAATAGGGGAAAGAGCTTTAATTTTCTTGTTGCATGAGTGATTATGCCTCTTTGATTTGAATTTTTTAACATCAATGTTGCTATAAATGAACATAGGAGAAAGAATCAAGTAGATTATTGAAAATCAAACAATAATTAGAAATATTTTAATATAGAGAAACATAGCCTATTAAAAAAAAGATCATTCAGCTTCTAGTTACAAAACTTCAAGAAGATTGCAAATAATGAAGAGAAGGGTTTGAATAATGGGGGGAATGCATAATGTTAGATCAAATGAAAAGGCATGTAGTGTGAAGATTTAAAAAGAGAAGAAGGAAAATTAGGGAAAGAGAAACCAAGAGGAGACTCATAAACTATGGAGGGAAAGAGATTTGTGTGTGTTGGATAGAGATGAGTATGTGCATGAAAGAAATAAAAACTTCCATTTCCATAGTTGTGAGAAATAAAAAGGCATAAGGAATTTCAGAGGAATGTGAGAGATCTTGTTTGCATTTAGAGGCCAACAAGGAGGGTCATTTTTGTAATGTTTTCACATTATCATTTTTCTATGAATAACATATGAGTGAGTTTCATTTGGTTCACAATATTTTTGTGATGGTAAATTAGAATTAAGCACATAGAGGATTTGCATGTGTCTATGTTTTTTTTTTTTAGATTTATGAGTTGAGAGCAGGAGTGGGATCTTATCTCTTACATCAAAAAGGAAATATTGTTAGATCCCCTTGGAAGAAGAAATTATCAATTTTCTCATCTATATGGCCAAAACCTAACCTCTTCTTATTCCAAGTGTATGATCCATTATTTAACTTGATTTCCAAGAGAATACTTTTGTTTACCTACTCCCTAAATGCTATCTAGGATTGGTTCATTATTTGAGTGCCACATCTCTTATTTGAGAGATGCAATATGGCATTAAAGTATCCTTAAATTACTCCATGAGGGAATGGAAAAAAATTAATAAAATTGTCTAATTTAACCCATAGCTCTTTCTTTTTTGTGTTAGGAGTAGGGCCATAAACATTTATTGCTACAAAATGTAGGTTTGTGTGTTAATTTTTAACTTTCCCTCCTAACCAATTCTTTCCTTTAGCTAATTTATCAAATGATACCATTCGTAGATTCCAAATGATGGCTAAACCACCTGAAGTACCATTAAATTGAGTAGCTTCCACTTTCCAATAACTGATCTTCTTATTGATAAATGTTATTTCTTCTTTGGTTAATTTAGTCTCTTCTAACAACAAGTGACTATTTCTAATTTAGTTATTGAGATCCCACACTTGACCAAGCATTGATTGTTAGGGGCTCTTAGGCCTCTAAAATTCTACGGTATGAACATAATATCCCATGGAGAAGAGGGTTTGCTTCCCTCTTTTTAGCAGTGTACTAATTTTGGCCTAATCTTCTATTTACACATCTCTGGTTCTTAGTTTAATTAGTGACTTTATTCCTTTTTCTTTTCCCTAATATTTTCCCACAAAATGGTTTGTCTTTGTTTGAGAGATTTTAGAAAATTACTAGCCTCTCATTGGTCTTCAACCCTTCATCTCCCTTTGTGTTATTTTCTTCTTCAAAGAGAAGAGCTTTTTCTACCTCCTTAGTTTCTTCCATTTCAATGATTTTCTAAATTAAAATTTGAATCATAATTTTCCAAATTAAAGTTTTCTTCTCTTTTTGTACAACTACATATTTCCTATCTTGTCTTGGTGACAATCCTAGAAAGTCACAAATTATTTCTAATTCTAATGGAATGGGATTCTCATCCAATGCAATTATAGTTTCTTTCACTCTCTTTTCTTTACTCAACTTGGTTTTCTCTTGAATTCATGAGGGAATTTCCTTTGGACTGTTCATTTTTTCCAACCTAACCCCCTCTTGAGGAAATTTTATTTTTTCTTTGGCAAGATTTTGTTTGTGGTATGAAGAAATAGCTTTTTCTTTGCCAATTTTGTTATAATCGAGACAAACTGGGTCTATCCTTTCATTTCTTAGATAAATTTTTTATTTCTCTCTAATTCTTTCTTAAGGTTTATTAATTCCAAATACATATTTAATTCCTTGTGTAATGCTTCAGTTTTAGCTAGGAGTTGGAAGAGGTTTTCTTGGCTTGCTGACCTAGCTTACTCTAGCTAAACTTATGTTTTGTTTTGAGATATTACTATTTGTTGTCCAAGTTTCTTCTCCTTGATTTTCTTCGGGTTATGTTTATGGATCATGATCAATGTGATGATATTATACTCATCTAAAATTTCTCTTCTTCAATGTTTTTTCATACATCCTTACTTGTCTTAATCAAATTTCCATTTTGAGTTATTTGGACAAGACTTTGTGACAACCTCGCCAATAGGGAGAGAGTTTTCACTGGGTATCGGAGTACTGACCAACTTTTCCTAAAGAGGTTTACTAGAAAATGAGCTCTCCTAGCCTCCAAGCACCTGGTAGTCAGATCACGACGGTGTAGGAATGGTTCAGTTGGACACATGACTACTTATAATAAGGGGCTTGCTAGTTTTTATGCTCATCAAATATTAGAGACTGAGAAAAGGGATAATATTTCCTCCAAGTAACCATTAGCTTTAACAAAGAAACACAAAAATATAGACTAGAGTTACGAATAACATGTACTTATAGTCATGTAATTAACTCCTAAACATCAACATTGCTTAAAATAGAGGATAGGTAACCATACTAAATATACACATGATCATCAACCAAGACATATATAAGCACTGAAAGCAAAGTATTCATTAATATACCAAGGAACTTGAGAAGATGACATTAGAGAATCATACAACATGAAAAAAATTCACCAAATCTGGAAACGAAGACAACAAGAAGTGTAACACCAAAAGTAATCTTTGATTCTTTATTCAACTTTAAGATCTAGCATCACTAGTTGGTACATCCATGGCTCCAAGGGAGTATTAATCCACTATAACTAATGTATGATGTAAATGTGACCACACTTCTATGAATCCTTACATGCAAGAAAACTCAAGAATGAGCCCTCACAAATCGATCCATAGCTCTCTATGCATGGAGTTGCAAGATTTGTAAAATTGCTCTCAGCTAGAGCTATAAACTCATGACCTTGCTAGTCAACCACACAACGAGAGATTCCAAATCAAAGACAAGGGAAACAATGCCAATATCTCCAATGAAACCAAATGTATGCAATGCAATGCAAATCTATATGACAATGCAAGTTAATCTATTACATAAAAAGAAATCTAAGCTAATATGCCATGACAATGCAACTAAAAAAGGAAATATGCAACTACAATCAAATGCAATAACAAGTATTCAAAGCTTGGATGTAGAATGTCTTCAAAGAGCTCCAAAATGACCTAAAAAATCTATAGCATAACATTAGCATAAAAATTTAAGATGTGAAAATGAGGAAGAGAGCTCTTCTTTTATAGAGAATGAAAAATCAATGGACGATTGAGATTAAGAGGCAAAAGACTTAATCAACGATGGAAAAAAATGGAAGCTTGATCCTTGTGCACAAATATCCTCCAATAGGAAAATAGGAGTTGACTTTATGTCCATATGAGACAAAAAGTGTTTTTTCTCTTCTTATAAAATAAGAATAATGTTTTATTTGTGCAACATAAGATAAGAAGAAAAGTGGAGATTTTTTATTTAAATAAAAGGGGAGGAAATTCCTTTTAATTAAATAAAGGCTTAGGATAAAGTGATTTTATTATTTAATTAAAAGAGATTTTTAATTAATTAAAAGGGAGCATGTTCTCTTAATTAAATAAGATTTTTATTTTTATTTCTTTTCTCTTTTAAATTAAATAAGGCTCAAACCTTAGGAAATATTGAATTGATTATGATTTGATCAAGAAAATTGATATAATTGATATTGTTGATATTTGAAAATATTGATTCAAGGATTTGATAAATTGTTGAATGGGGCCCCAAAGTCTAGGCGACCATTTTAGGGTGCATACATTTGCCCCTCTTTGACTAATGTGTGATCATTTCGGGAACACATGCAGTCAAAGAAGAATTGAAATGTGAGATCGATTTGGGATCACAAAACAATCTAAATGTGTGTTCATTTTGGGAACACATCAGGACAAGCATAAACAACAGCTGAAAGACAAGACCAACATCGTCGCTGCTAGGTGCAAATCAAGCCTTAGACAAAACTATCACCGTCGCTGCTAGGCAATAATCAAGTCTAAAAAATAGGAGATAAAAATCGAAAGACAAAATCACCACCATCACTGCTAGGTGATAATCAAGTCTCAAAATAAGAATCTCAAGCTGAGCTGAATGATAAAGCTGAATCAAATATTAAAGTTGACAGGTACTGCCCCCTCGGAATTGAAATTGAAATCAGATAGAGGAGAATAACAAATTGATAAACTTGATCAAGTCACAATAAATCATAATCGAAGGATGGAGCATGATAGGATAACCATCAAATAGTGACGATATGCCCCAGGTTGATGAGGTTTGACTGGAAAAGATATAGGATAAAGATTAAGTCAAACCTTAGAGAAATGAAATGAGTGATAATGAATGATAGACTAGAAGTTTGGAAGATATGGAAGGAATAAATTCCATCAAAGATCGAAGAATTATGCTTCAAAAGGTCAGTCAACTGCATAGAAGAATGAGAAAGCTTGGAAACGCGACTCGGATTTTGATTTTGAGTCTGAAAATGGATAGAAAATGATGTGATATGAAAGACTAGAAATGAAAGATATGATCAAGAAGAATCAGAAAATGAGCACAGTTGACCAACTAGTCTGTAAATGATAAAAATGAGAGCTCTCTCCATATGCAAGATGCAAAAATAAAACTATGATGAACCTAAGAATGCAAGCTACTATGAAAGTGGTTGACTTGCAAGGTCACAATGCCTATAGACATTTAATTATCATCATCAAGCGTTATTGGTAGCGTCACAAGATCATACAATGTACACTAGCATAACTATGTGGATATGAATATGATCTTTATCACATAGAAATGTGGAAATCCCACCTAGGCATCAAAGACATGGAGGTCAAGATGACTAATGCAGTGAGATTACCTAAGTTTGATATGGCAAGATTATGCTTGTATCAAGACACATGAAAGTCAGGATAACTAGAAGCATGCACTCACAAAACAGTCAAGGATAATACCTTGTCAATCCATAGTGTCAAGTAAGACTAGCATAAATGCTCATGACAGGTAGGACCAACAAAATATACCCACAAGTAGATAAAGAAATAAAATATGTTCTCATTCCCTCAGTCTTCTAGCTATGCATCATTGAAAACTTCTCAGGGAGAGACCACTCATCAAATAAATCCTCATAGACAACACACAAAGAAAAATAAAGTCAACATATCTCAAGCGAGTTGATTGTTTAAGTGTGTGTGTGTTGGTCATAGAGTCAAACTTTGAGTATCACATTTGCAAATAAGCAATGTCGCATCATACTAGACTGTTGGGTAAGACATCTAATAAGTGTTAAGAAACACTCGACGCAAGGGTAGTGTTGAGAAACACTATTTGGGGTGGTGTTGAAAAACACCTATTGTGAAATGCCCCAAGAGACAAGCGCACCTAAAGAACCTATGCTAATAGGTGTGCCCCCTAGACAAAGACAAAGACCAATTCCAGACCAAGTCAAATAAGGTCAAGACATGATGGAGAAAGGTTCAGTGTCGAGGATGCATGCTAACAAATAGGAGTGCAAAGGCCTCGAGTAGCGCCTATTTCCAGGTTTTCACCACTTGGAATCTTTTTTCATTTTTTGATTTTTCAATTTTTTTGTATTTTTGCTACCAAGGCGCCTGTTTCCAGGTTTTCACCAAGGCACTTTTTTTTTTTTTTTTTTGTAGTTTTTTAATTTTTTAATTTTTTTTGTATTTTTTCAGGACTTTATATACTTTTAAGGATTTTTTTAGCATCATATATGAATTTTTTTTTGATATTTTTTCAAGATCATAAAATATGTACAAAGGATGCCCCTAGATAGAATGGGCATCAAACTCCCAAGCAAGATCACATCGTGAGGTTCCAAAATGTGGCAAGGTGAGGGAAAAGATGGATGAGCAAGCTGGTGAATGAGATGGAAGACAAGAGAATGAAAGAGAATGAAGTGAAGAAATCCTCAAGGAAAAACTCCTTAAGAGTACCCAAGCTAGGGAAAAATGGTCATGTAAAGTACATTTGGAAAAGCAATGAAAGGCCAGCATAGGATAAGTCACAAAAGTGTAATGCAAAAGAGGGAAAGGATGAAGTCCAAAGGAGTAGACATGTCAAGAGGCTTCATAGCATCGTGTTTTACTCTTTTTTATTAGATCAAGACCAAAGGGGAAGAGGATAGCGAAAGGCTAGAATGAATGGAGGAAAACATGAATGGAATGAAAGCAAGATCATCATAAGATAGCTCACAAGATAGCCAAATGTTTGTGTATAGTTCAACATTGTCAAGATCAAAGATGGAAGATGAAATGGATGAAATATGTAGAAGAACTATGCATGATGCCTGATTGCCAGGTTTTCATCACGGTACTTATCTAAGGCACCACAAGGGAGTGGTTTTCACCATAGGACGAATTTATTTCTCTTTACTTTTGCTACCAAGGTGCCTATTTCCAGGTTTTCACCATGGCACATTTTCAATTTTTTTCAATTTTTTTTTGTTTTCTTTTTGAATTTTCATTTTTTTTTCATTTTTTTATTTTTTTGAAATTTTTTTTTTTTTAAGAAGGCAAGCTTTTTAGATAATGCTCCTTGAAAGGATAAACCATAATATTCCAAGGATTCAAAATGATATGCTCAAAAATGCTGATAGGGAAAGGAAGATGGAAGAGAAAAATGGAGGATAAGGTTTTATGTAAAGTGAGTGAGGTTTGAAGATAGAAGGAATAGGCAAATGAAGAAAAAGGATAGAAGGTAGAAGGATAATGAATGGAAGGATTGTGAAAGGGTAGATGAAAAGGAAGGCAAGATCAACGTCAACACACACCTTGAAGGGTGGCGAGAGGATGGAGGAAATGTGAATGAAGGAATACGAGAAGGAATATGGTGAATATTTAGCAGAGGTTGTGGTTTAGGTGCATGAAATGGAAGAATGTTTTTGGAAGAAGATGAAGTGGAAGCCTTTGGAAGCTTGAATGTCAACTTCACTTTTTGTTCAATATTAGACTCTCTTAAGAGAGACTTTGGAATCCATATAGCCTTAGGCTTTTCATTTTTTTTTGATGATCTAGAGAGGATATCTTCAATGATGGATTTTGGAACCCATACTTGTCTTGTAGTTTTCTTCTTAGATATCTCTTTTGACTTTATATATCCATGTTGATTAGAGGGGACATGGTGATCTTCTTTTTTTGATGGATTCTTATATTGCTTCTTTTTTTTGTATTGAACATTCAAGTTACTTCCAAAAGCCTTGGAACTTGTGGAAGAAGGAGGATATGACAGGTTTAGATGGGTGGATGGATGAAAAGGATTCAAAGGTATGTATCTATGTTGATCTTGAGGAAAGACAGGAGATGGAGGGACATAAGGACCCAAGATGGATGACAAATTAGGAGAATTAGGAGGGGAAAGTGAAGGGACATAAGGACCCAAGATGGAAGGAAGACATGAAGCCCTTAGTAGTGGTGGGAGAGGTCCAAGGATGGAAGTGGAAGATGCAAAAGGATAATCAATAAGTTCATCAACATCTTTAGAGTGAGCATGAGGATTTTCGATAGGATCATGCACATCTTGAATAGGAGCAACTTCTTCGATAGGATTGTTTAAAGCTTGCAAAGACTTAGGAAGAGTAGAAAGTGGAAGCCAACATGGAGTGGTAGAACAAGAAGATGGAAGATTTTGATCTTGACAAGTTGCTTTGGATAGCATAAGCATATTATTTTTTTCTTGATTTCAATAGGCTTAACATCGGAAGTAACAACACCATTTTTAATAATCTTAATGGAAGTATCATCTTTGGAAAGCACAAGTGTGGTAAGGTTATTTTGATTATCAATAAGCTCAATTGTGTAAGTAGTAGCTTGATCTTGCTTAGGAGATGGTGGAATGAATGCAAAAGAGTGTAGAGGATCAAAAGAACCATGAAATGGAAGAGAGATGTCATGAAAAGGATTGGATGACATGGATGGTTCTTGATCTTGATCTTTTTTTATATTCTTTTCTTCATCATTTTTAGAGTCCTCTTAACATGGAGCCACTTCTAAGGATAAAGAAGCAGGTTAGAATTGTATGAAAGACTTTGGAGGAGATGGTGAAGGACTAACTGAAGTAGGCATTATAACGCATGAAGACTTAGGCTCTTCAGGTTTAACATTATTGAAAGTATTTGCATCCAAGTGAAGGTTAGCTTGAGTTTCTTTAAGAGGTAGCCCTTGAGGATAACTATAGAGAACTACATGAAAAGCATTAGGATCTTTGTTGGATGAAGAATTTGTGAAAGATTCGGAAGCTTTAAGAGATGTATGGGAATTGGATGAAGTAGAGGATGGAAGGGAACCATCACAAGACAAAAGTTCAACATTAACATGATCTTGCTTGAGAGTGCAATCTTTATTTTTAGCACGAGAATTCCTAGAGGAAAGATTCTTATAATATTTACATTTCAAATTAGCACAGTGCATTTTATATTCCTCAACAGTAGTAGCTGGATTATAATCAAGGTATTATTCACAAAACTCATCAAAGTTTCTTTCAAAATCTGAATCATATGGATCACCATCATGATCTTTCCAATATGAGGACCCATTTCCAGTAAGCACAAGGACACGACTAGGAGGACTCTTAGGAATAGAGGTGTCATAGGTATCACTAAATTATCCATCATCATAGTCATCATAGTCATCATAGGTGGGTGTGTCACTCTTCATGAAAGAGGTATCATAAGGACTATTACGTTGCTCATTATGGTATGTCTTGTGAAGAGAAGTAAGACTCTTTGAAGAAGTAGAAGAAGAATGAGATCATGAAGAAGAGGAAATTGAAGACTTAGTGTAGGAAGAGGACTTGGATAATGAGGAATTTGAATAATGTTTAGAAGAGTCATGATAAGATTTGGAAGATGAAGAATGTGAATAGTGTTTAGAAGAATTGTGATAAGATTTAGAAGATGAAGAATATTTGGATGAGATCATGAGTATGATTCTAGCAAAGGCATTTGATTTAATCAATTTTTCTTTTATTTTTGTCATAAATTCATCACTCATGAGAATTTTGGAGGAACAACACTTTTCAAATACATCAATGAGCTCAAGATCATCTATTCTTAATAAAGGTTCCAAAACCAAATATTCAAGATTCATGGTTATAAAAGAGGAGGAATCAAGCATGGAAGAAATGAATAGATGAATAGAAGAAGGTAGACTAGATAGTAAGAGGAAAAGAAATCAAGAAGAAGAAGAATTTCCCATGGGAATAGAAGACTTTAGAAGAACATGGGAAATGGAGAGGAAAGAAGAAGACTAAGAGTTATCTTGTGTAATTGATACCATAACGTTCATTGAGATGTTGAGCAACATGACAGCACCTAAGATCTAAGATTTGGACTGACCAAGGAAGACTAGAAGTGACACAAATCAACTTCGGATTGCAAGCAGCAGTAGGACAACTCGGGAACTCAGTTTGTGTTTGTTTTAAAAGATCAAGTAAGTATATCAACAGATTGATCAAGCACATAAGACAACAATCAGGGAGTTCAAGCAAGCAATTATCTTCAAACAATGAGCAAGGGGCAAAGCAACCTTGCACATAAACAAGTATAGTGACTTATTATTTCTACTCCTTAAAGGTTCTACTTGTGTATGTTCTTGACAATGTTTTAGCAGGCACTTAGAACACAACAACACCTTATCAAGTTGTCTACAAGAGTATACATGGCTTTCTAAAAGGAGTCCTCGATATATGCAAGGTACGTGAGGCCCAAATCCATAGATGAGAAGAATCCAAAATCACACAACCGGGGGGAGACGGTAACCCAAATCTCCTCCTTCACTTCTCAAAGGTATAAAGTTCTTTGAGGCTTAGCCAAGAGTGATATCAAACTCAATTCCCAAGAGAGGTGTCTTTGGATTCACCTCCCGATATTTATACTCCGTCGGAACATGGGAGTTAAGGTCGTCCCTTGAGGTGGTGTGTCCCCAAGCAGGCCTTCTAGAAATAAAAACTAAGTAATTCACTATCAAAAGTATTTAGAGCACTAAAGGTGGAACACTTAACTCTTCAAGTAAATGCGAAGTGAGTCCAAAAGTGGGACACTTAACCCTTCAAATGAATGTGAAGCGAGTCCAAAAGTGGAACATTTAACCATTTAAGATAATGTGAAGCGAGTCCAAAAGTGGAACATTTAACCCTTCAAGAGAATGTGAAGCGAGTCCAAAAGTGGAACATTTAACCCTTCAAGAGATGTGAAGTGAGTCCAAAAGTGGAACATTTAACCCTTCAAGAGAATGTGAAGTGAGTCCAAAAAGTGGAACACTTAACCCTTCACACAAACTCAAAGTGAGTCCAAAAGTGGAATATTTAACTCCTCACACCAACTCAAAGTGAGTCCAAAAGTGGAACATTTAACTCTTCACACCAACTCAAAGTGAGTCCAAAAGTGGAACATTTAACTTTTCAAACCAACTCAAAGTGAGTCCAAAAGTGAAACATTTAACTCCTCACATCAACTCAAAGTGAGCCCAAAAGTGGAATATTTAACTCCTCACATCAACTCAAAGTGAGTCCACACTTTAGAAAATAAGTGAGTTCCAAAAAGTACAAAAGGGTTGCCTAGTGGAGCAATTAACACTTCTTTCCTGTAGACCCCTCCCCTTTAATGTGGCATTGATCTTGCAACCACGGGGTGGAAATGAGGGGCCGGCGAATTAGCGAGTCTAATAACCCAAGATAGCAATCTAGATCAATCACAAGTAATCTAAGACTGCTAATCAATACTACTCACAAATGAAAAAGGGTTGAACAATAGAATATTTAACTTTCCAAGTAAACATAGAGTGAGTCCACAAAGTGGTGAATTTAACTTCTTATGTAAACAAGGAATGAATCCATGCCCTTAATCACTCAATGAGATATTTGATATTGGAACCAAGAATTACTTAAGGTTTAAACACAAGCATTCACTTACACAAACTTGTATGAAAACAAATCTATGTTCATTCATTTCCCATTAAGAGCATCAATTGAAATGTGTTCTATGAAAGCATGTAAAACACTCAATCCAAACACATGAGAGGTTAAATTTTAATCCCAAAATCCAAATGTTGTAGAGATGTAACAAAGTACCTCAAGTCCAACGCTTTGTTTTAAGCATTTTCCATGAAAGCAAGAGCACCTTCAAATGAACAAGACAAGAAAACAAGCAAACAAGATATGCAATGTATATCCAACTTATGCAAACCCTAGGGTTAGATTTGAAAATCAATTGTTAGGAGCAATGATAACCAGCAAATAATCCAAATGATAACTCATATCATGCAATGAACAATGAAAAATAAGTGCATACCCATCACAAAATTTTATTTTTTTTGCATTTGACCTAGTCAACAAGATCTAATTTTTACCACATGAATTCAGACCCTAAACCCAAAATGTAGAATAGAGACCTCTATCAAAAAATAGAGAGCTTTCCAAAAATGTAAAAATTTTAGAAAAATCTTGTCATTTGTGCCCTAGAGACCCATTTTACCAAAACAGACCAGTTTTTATAAATTGACCAAATGAGCTATGATATGATTTCTAAATTAAAAACACAATGAATGGACCCCCTGTAGAATTCCAAGAACTTTCCAGAAATGTAAAATTTTTTGAAAAATATGCTGATTTGCACCAAAAATTGATTTTTTAAGAAAAAATATAAAAAATATAAATCACCTCCAAAAATTCTAAAATTTTTTTTGGAGCTTCTCTGATATGTCGCTAACTTGCAAAAAAAAATTTAGATCAAAACACCAAGCCATTTGGGAGATATGATCAAATCTTTCAAATCTAGAGTTTTTCATCTCCAAACAAATCTGCACAAGGGTTAGCTCCAAAAATAATCAAAACCAGCATGCAAGAGGTGGGTTGCCCCATGGTGGGTGCCAAAAATATATGGTGTAAATGTGACCACACTTCTATGAATCTTTACATGCAAGAAAACTCAAGAATGAGCCCTCACAAATCGATCCATAGCTCTTTATGCATGGAGTTGCAAGATTTATAAAATTGCTCTCAACTAGAGCTATAAACTCATGACCTTGCTAGTCAACCACACAATGAGAGATTCCAAATCAAAGACAAGGGCAACAATGCCAATATCTCCAATGAAACCAAATTTATGCAATGCAATGCAAATCTATATGACAATGCAAGTTAATCTATTGCATAAAAGGAAATATAAGCTAATATGCCATGACAATGCAACTAAGAAAGAAAATATGCAACTACAATGAAATGCAATAACAAGTCTTCAAAGCTTGGATGTAGAATGTCTTCCAAGAGCTCCAAAATGACCTAGAAAACCTGCAGCATAACATTAGCATAAAAACTTAAGATGTGAAAATGAGGAAAAGAGCTCTTCTTTTATAGAGAATGAAAAATCAATGGATGATCGAGATTAAGAGGCAAAAGACTTAATCAACGGAAAAATGGAAGCTTGATCCTTGTGCACAAATATCTTCCAATAGGGAAATATATGTCCATATGAGACAAAAAGTGTTTTTTCTCTTTTTATAAAATAAGAATAATGGTTTATTTGTGCAACATAGGATAAGAAGAAAAGTGGAGATTTTTTATTTAAATAAAAGGGGAGGAAATTATTTTTAATTAAATAAAAGCTTAGGATAAAGTGATTTTATTATTTAATTAAAAGAGATTTTTAATTAATTAAAAGGGAGCATGTCCTCTTAATTAAATAAGATTTTTATTTTTATTTTTTTCTCTTTTAAATTAAATAAGGCTCAAACCTTAAGAAATATTGAATTGATTATGATTTGATCAAAGAAATTGATATAATTGATATTGTTGATATTTGAAAATATTGATTCAAAGATTTGATAAATTGTTGAATGGGGGCCCAAAGTCTAGGCGACCATTTTAGGGTGCATACAACTAATAGAGTAGCTAAATTATGAGCAAGAACGCAACAATAGCTTGGGAAAAAAATCATCAAATTTTTCGGTCCTTGAAATGGTGTCAGATTTCTTATTTATTATTTAGGTGTAAAATATGGATAGGGTTTAGAACAATGGGATTTTGCACATAAAAGAGACCCTAAACCAATATTTAACACAACCATGAAATTCTAATGATATGGACTATAAATCTGGAAATGCTTGTAGATAAAATGAAATACATAGCTCATAACATAGCAGATCTGGAAATACCTATTTTCTGGTGCCTATATGATATTTTTGGAAATTCTACAACTAGATCTGGAACAGAAACATAGATATGGAGAAAACCCAAAAATCTTTTTCTTTTATGAGCCAGGTCGCCCTTGACCCAAATGTAGGTCGACCTTGACCCCTTTATGTCGACTTTGACTTGCACTACTCTAATGGAAATTATGTTCGTGGATCTTGAAAGTTTTCTAAAAAAGGTATCCGAATATACTATGTAATTCGTTATTCCGTACATGTACCTACAAGAAAAATGGTTTTGTTTGTTGGGGTATGGGTTTGCCTTAGTCAAACCTTGATTTAGGAATTAACCTTGAAATCAAAATTGAAATGGAGAATGCTAGAAAGTAGTAGAAGTAGAGCTAACAACGAAGCTATGATATTCAATAGATATGCAATTGTATTCAAATGTAAACAAGTATGTGAATATGAAATCTTAGACTCAATCATTAAAAACTATAAATGTAAATAAAAACCTCCATGATTATATGCTTGAAATCCACCTTGAAGGAAGAATGCATGAATCTTGAGGATGCACAAAAGATCTTGAAGAAAGATCACACCACCATGATGGATAGATCTAGGGCTTGAATTCTTGAATCCTTGATCTTCAATGGAGAACTTGAATGCTTGAGGGGAATACTTGAAAAACCTTTATTGAACACTTGGAAGCTTGAAAACATGTAGAATAATGGATGCTTGAAAGTAGACAATCGCTTCGATGGATTATGTGTAGCTCATCCTCCTTAGATTTCTTGATGCCAAATGAGAGGAGAAGGCTTCCTTATATACAAGTCTAGGACACAAACTTCTAGAGAGGCCAACATATGAGAAATAAATTCCCATTAGGCCCATACCCTTATAAGTGGACCTATATTAAATGTATTTTTAAGAGTTGCAACTTCAAAGCCTGAGATAGTTGACCGGGAAGTGGGAAACAACTCTTTCCACACCCCAATATCCAAAAATCCTTAGAATTTGAAATTTAGACCCTTGGTCAAGGTCTAGGTTGACCCTGACCTAGGTCAAGGTCAAGGTTGACCTTGACCCAAAAGGTCAACCTTGACCCTAAGGTCAAGAACCTCAAAATCTCAGTGCAAGATACCAAAAATAGGCAGGAAAGAAGTGGAAAATAGGGCAGAATAGGGGAAAAAGCCATATCCAAGTCAAAGACCCATTCAAGGAGTTTGACATGACCCCAAACCACTTACTCGAAGGGCTAAACTAGTCCTAAATGGAAGTGCTTCCATTTTTTGATGATACATTTAGCCCCCACTTTAGCAAGAGTATGGAAATCAAATATACTCATGATAAAGTTAGAAGAAAGACTCCAATGGATCACAATGAGGTATAACATCACTTATTCCAAGGACATGAGCCCTCAAGCCAAGGATTCTAACTCAACATATATGCACAAAGGCATAAAAAAAAAGAGAAAATAAAGGCAAAGCTAAAAGACACATAAAAGAGGGGTTAGTACAAAAACAAACCCAAATCAACTAGCAAAGGAAACCTTGATAAGAAATGCTTCCTATACTAATATCATATTTGGAAAGCTATCATAAAAGAATAAATGACTACATAATAAAGATAAGAGAAACACTATAAATAACATAGCTTTATGATCTAATCCTACTAGCATGAAAGAAAAAAGAGAGAGAAGAGAGAATGATTACCTCACCCAGTAAGATGCCCACCTTACCATAAATCAGCAAGGAGGGAGAGCCCAATAGGTAGCCAAACCTGATAGTTCACCCATAAACTATGCTTTGTAGTTGTAATGTGTCTTCTAATAGCTTTTGGAATACCCATAGATCCACATTCTTGTATCACTATGGAATATAAAGCGTGTCTCTTCAGGATTTAGCAACTTATGTGAGTTACCTTCCGAGGATTTAGCATATTTGAAATTGAAAATGTGTGTCTCTTCAAGATTTAGGAACTTATGTGCATTACCTTTTGAGGATTTAGCATATTACAAAATGAAAATTATACTATAAGGAAGACCCTATATATATCCCCCTCCTTATTGTGGCTACCTAATAGACATGATAAGTAAGAGAAGAAGGATACCTAATTCTCAAAGTAAGGAGATATATTGTTAACAACAATGTACACTATATTATTAGCAAGGATTATTGACCCTTACATCGAAGAACATAGATAATCATAAAAAAGGATATGTCACTTATGGAAAAAGTAGATCCTCAAAGAGAAAGAGATCTTATCAACAAGACCCCCATTGTAGAGGAGTGCTTTGGATAAAATATCATCTTTCAAAAAAAAGCAAAGAGGGATCAAAGATTCAATCATCAAGCCCCCTGCGATCAAGAGGAAGAGGAATCTTGGAATGAAGGAAGCAAACTCTAACCCTAGAACAAGAGCAAGAGTTTATAAAGAACATAATTTTCAAAATAAAGAAGAGGTGATGACCTAGGAAAACAACCTCTCACATAAAAAGCACATTCATAGCCAAAACATCAGTCAGTATAAGGAAATAATGTTGTAGAATAAACAAATGCCACTAAGCTAAGGAAAGTAGATCCCTAGATAGAGAGAAAGAAGGAAAACCTTTCCCCCAAGGGATGAAACAAAGGGATATACCAAGATATGCCATAACAAAGAGATATCTTTGCAAAAAAAATGTCTTTAGAAAAGATATCATGATTACTAGAAGAGAGCTATGGATGATTATGATCAAAGGAAAGATATCATAATACAAAACCATAGGGATAAAATATAGAAAGAATAACCAATTAAGCTCAAAACAAAATACATGCTAAGAGCATAATGGATTCTAGAAAAATGGAAGAAATACCTCTTGCCCCCTAGTCAAGAGACAAGAGGAAAAAAAATCTATATTATAGAAGAATGAGGGGTATTCCCTGTATGGAAATTATGAAGAAATTATAAAATTGCACGAGAGTGAGATATAATTCCTAAAGCATCTCTTTCTCTAACATACATCTTGAAATGCACACAATCAGCAAGTAAATGTGTATTACTATAGTGAAAAGGACATTTGTACTTGGAGAGAGCATCTTTCGACATAGGTTTAAAGATTTCTTTCTTAGAATTCATTAACTGAACATACACCTTCTTAGCCACATCTTGAGGGGTATCAGGGTAATCTAAGGAAGGTGTTGGAAGAAGAACATGAAGATGAGGGTGATGATCAGAATCAACCACCTTAAATTGAGATACCGAAAAGCCAAGACCACAAATATCTTATTTAGGGGATAGATGAACTAGATATTTAATACCTTGTTCATTAACATGAAGCCCTAAACCCTTATAACCTTGTTTAGCCATCATATTATATCATGTAGTGTACATATATTGTAAAGCTTCTATAGAAGGTGATTTTTTACGATGATCAAGAGAAAATGTTGTGTAAGGTGGAATGATAGGTTTAGAAGAAGTTTATTTTCTCTTCCCTTTAATATCATCATGGATTGGATAAGAAGGGGAAGGTAAATCAAAGATTTCTTGCACATCTACATCATGAACCATAGTTTGAGCCTCATCATAAGTGTGGGAAGAACTAGGGATAGAAGATGAATAAATAGGAGTGGGAATATTAGGATTTGGATTAGGAAGGATAGGGTTAGGATTAGGAAGATTAGGAAATGGGGTATCATCTACCAAATGCTTCACATAATCCAAAAGAGTAATAGGTACGCCACACAAATTCTTAATAAAAATTTTGATAGTAGGAAGGCTAGTATTAGTCAATCTCATAATAGCATAGTCACTACAAAGGATTTGAAATATTTTAACATGAGTGACAGTATCTCCATTACCATTGTAATTCTCAAGAAGAGGCATATCGGCTTACTGGGGGATAGGAGTGTGAATAATGTCTAGGGATAAAGGACTACCCATGTTATGTGTAAGGATACTAAACTTGGATTGAGTTAAGGACACAAGTTGTTGTTGTAAAGAGGACACAATTTGAGCTAGACTAATGATTGTGGAATCATTAGAAGAAATAGGAGTCATAGAAAAATTAGGAAGACTAGGAAAAGTGTAGGAAGTGGTAGGAATGGAAGACACAACTGGAGGAACACTTGGAACCACAGTTGGAAGAGGGTTTGAATAGGTAAAAGGAACACTATGGTAAGAAGGTTGTGAGGTAGATAGAGACACTGATGGAACACTCATAGGAAGAGATGGAATAGATATAGTCACCAAAGGAGGAGTATAAGTAGGAATTCTAGGCAAAGGAATAGAAGAAGGTTCCACACTAGTGACAGGAGGACTGAATCCTAAATCTTGAGCTTCTTGAGCTAAAGGTTTGATATTTAAATGCACAAGATGAGTAGTACCATGTAGGAGATTAACACCTTGATCACTATCATGAAGGACCTTCTTAAAGGCCTATATAACTTGAATATAATATTTAGGATATAACATTCTAGGTGCATCAATGTTGTAAATAGTGGAACATGAAGGTAACCATGCACACACCCTACGGTAAAGGTTAGTTGAAGAGGTTGTAGAGGAGGATGAAATAGGAATAGAATCAATGGAGATCTTATTCAAACAATTTTCATCCTCACTTCCACGTACCTCAGTAGGGGATCTATCCTCTTTTGCAATAAAAGCCTCATCAAAGTATTCAAAACAAAAATCATACATGTTGAACACAAAGTAGCACTACAAGCATGAAAAATGTAAATGTTTTTGTATTTTTAAATAAATTTTGTAATTTTTTTTTGAAATATAAATGTAAGAGCATAAAATAAATCTACTTTTATATGCATGTAAGATCTAACATAAAATGCAAATCTAACACCAAAAAGAAAGAGTTGTCGTAAACGGGTTCACCAAAATGTTTAGGTGTAAAATATGGATAGGGTTTAGAACAATAGGAGTTTGCACATAAAAGAGACCCTAAACTAATATTTAACACAAACATGAAATTCTAATGATATGGAATATAAATCTAGAAATGCTTGTAGATAAAATGAAATACATACCTCATAACATAGCATATCTGGAAATACCTATTTTTTGGTCCCTATATCATGTTTCTAGAAATTCTACATTCGGATCTGAAACAAAAACATAGAGGTGGAGAAAACCCAAAAATGTTTTTCTTTTCTGAGCCAAGTTGACCTTGACCCCTTTATGTTGACCTTGACCTGCACTGCTCCGACGAAAATTCTATTTGTGGATCCTGAAAGTTTGCCGAAAAGGGTACCTGAATCTTCTTTGTAATTTGCTATTCCGTACATGTACCTACAAGAAAAATGGTTTTGTTTTTTGAAGGAGGGGTTTGCCTTAGTCAAACCTTGATTAAGGAATTAACCTTGAAATCAAAACTGAAATGGAGAATGCTAGCAAGTAGTAGAAGTAGATCTAACAATGAAGCTATGATATTCAATAGATATGCAATTGTATTTCAAATGTAAACAAGTATGTGAATATGAAAGCTTAGACTCAATCATTAAAAACAATAAATTTAAATCAAAACCTCCATGATTATATGCTTGGAATCCACCTTGAAGGAAGAATGAATGAATCTTGAGGATGCACAAAGGATCTTGAAGAAAGATCACACCACCATGATGGATAGATTTAGGCTTGAATGCTTGAATCCTTGATCTTCAATAGAGAACTTGAATGCTTGAGGGGAAGAATTGAAAAACCTTGATTGAACACTTGGAAGCTTGAAAACATGTAGAACAATGGATTCTTGAAAGTAGATAATTGCTTCGATAGATTATGCATAGCTCCTCCTCCTTAGATTTCTTGATGCCAAATGAGAGGAGAAGGCTTCCTTATATACAAGTCTAGGGCACAAACTTCTAGAGAGGCCAACATATGAGAAATAAATTCCCATTAGGCCCATACCCTTAGAAGTGGACCTATATTAAATGTATTTTTAAGAGCCACAACTTCGAAACCTAAAACAACTGACCTGAAAGCGGGAAACAACTCTTTCCACACCTTGATATCCAGAAATCCTTGGAATTTGAAATTTAGACCCTGGGTCAGGGTCAAGGTCGACCCTGACCTTGAGGTCAAGAACCTCAAAATCTCAGTGCAAGATACCAGAAATAGGTAGGAAAGAAGTGGAAAATAGGGCAAGACAAGGGAAAAAGCTAGATCTAAGTCAAAGATCCATTCAAGGCGTTTGACATGACCCCAAACCACTTACTCAAAGGGCTAAACTAGTCCTAAATGGAAGTGCTTCCATTTTCTGATGATACATTTATAGACATAGTTTTCTATCTACATTGGGATATACAACCTACTTCTTTATATAAAATACAATATTCACAACTGGTACTACATGCACTCTCATAAATATCCCATCATGTTACAACAACTGAAAAAAAGAAGAAAGAAGAATGAGATATTTAGGGGAAATAATCATCAGGAAGACAACATCAAAGTGTGTGGATGTGACAGTGCAGTCAAGGTGTCTCAAGTAATGTACTCTATAAATGCGGCGATGACCCCATGTCTCCAAGTCTCCTCCTTGTACGTCCAATATTAAAGGTTGGAGTAGTGCCTCGAGAGATGGGATAGTGTCTACAATTTTCCAACCTCAACATGTCACATTTGGGATGTACTATACTTGCTCCACCTCTGACAGAACACTTCTGACACCAATTTAGGATGATGGTCGATCGACTCCATGAAATACCATCGATGCAGACCACCGTAAACAATACAAAAATGTAGTTCAAAACTCCAGACTCTGGGAGCTTGCGCTCAACGAATGATAACTGAAAGAATATGGGTTCACAGGAGAAAAAGTGTCAAGACCCAAATAATTTATTGCTCTTGGAATTTATTGAAGGCCTCTAATATTTAGACTACACCTTCCTCATCCACCTTTTTTAGACAATCCATGCAGCTTGTGGCCTCCTCAAGATGGTTTGTTGCATCCTCGACCTTTGTCTTTATTTCAAAAGTGGCCCGTGTGGCATCATGGGCCTTCAACATCAACTAGCAGAGCCTTCCCATGACTGAGTTGTCAAAATCTCCCAAGGGCCAAAATTGTGCATTAGCCAACTCATCAAATTTAACTAATAAAGAGTCAATAGGGGTACAAATTCCTAGGTACACTAGATTTGATGATGTCACCTCCCAAATAAATTCAACGAATTGGTCCATTAGACTTTAGACCTTGGCAATATGAGTGTCTAAGACCTTAACCAATTGCTTGATAATCTTGATTTTGAAAGCAAGTTTGGTGTACTAGGTCTTTGGGAATTGGTAAATCTCGTTCCTCAAAAAAAATTTCTCGACTAGATTATCTTCCCCTAGGCCCAAAATTTCTCTAAGATGATTCTTCCATTCTTCATATTTTTTAGTTTTGGTTTGCCATGCTAAAACAACCCTGCCAATATGGACACCAACCTAATGGGATTTGTACATGTCTAAGAGGGATTCAGATACAAATTTCCTTATCACCTCCAATTTTTCAACAATCCACTCATCCACGGCCAATGCTTTCTTCTTCATTACTCGAAGTGCATCTATGTTGCCTTTTGGGAGTGGTGTTCTGGAGGTGAAGGTCTCTAGAGGGGGGATGCCAGTTCTGTTAAGAGCCTTCAAAGATTTGATTCTAAATCTTGCAGCTCTTTCTTCTTTCGGTATTATTTAGCATACCTCTTGTGAATAACTTCTCTGGCATCATTGAGGAGGTCAAGTTCTCCTCTCCAGTCTGTTTTACCTAGGGAAATCTCTGTTATTACATACTCTTCAACCACTATTTCAGATTCTTCCTTGTCTTTTGGTGGGTTCACCATTGTCACCATCACTTCTCCATCTGGACTCCTCCCACTTGTATGGAGGGTTCAAGCCTTCTTTGGCTTTTTCACCATTTATTCTTCAGCTAGAATCTATGTTAATGAAAGAGGAGTTTTCTCTTTTGTGGACCTTTTTCTTCTCTAAGACTCCACTAGCCATTGTGGGGGACCCTGGATGTTGCCCTCTATTATTTATGAAATTGGGGGATTTTCTATGAGCCTTTTCTTTAGTTCCCATGTGCCCCTTTCTTTGACATTATCACCAGAATTATTTTCTGTATTTTCATCTTCAGCCCCTACATTATTTCCTGGGATATTTTCTACGACAATGGGGGCTTGTTCATGTGAACATCCTCTTCTTGGGGTCCTAAAGGGGTCTTTTCTATACCTATATCCAGAGGCAATGTGCCTTGACTATCTGTTTGAGGGGAAGGAGTAGCTACTGAGGGTATGGTTATTCTCGAAGGTCTGATTTCCTCAGAGGCCAATGATTGCTTCATCCCCATATTTTCTTCTCTTTCATTTTCTTCCTCCATTTTCTCCTTTCCTCTTCCCTCATCCTCTTGGTCTCTTCCTGCCTTTGTTTCTCAATAATTTTTTGGCTTGGAGATGAGCATCTTTAGTGATCTTTTATTCCTCTTCCCTCATTTGGAGCTCCTCTACCTATTCTTTAATGCATTTTTTCACTTCCTCAAATTTTGTCACTTCCTAGAGGATATCCTCATCTTGTTCATGGACCTCCTTTTTAGCGATTCTCTCCTACTTAGCCACATGGTGGAGACCTCCCTATTCATTGATGTGGAAAAAGTCATCAACATTTGTATGTGAGATTTCCAACAGATTCTCTAGGGAATTGTCTATATCGGGGGAGGGATTAGAAGGAATCTCATGGACCTTAGTCACTATTTCAGGTTCCGGGATCGAGTCCCTATCCTTGGAAGGCTGACTGATTTTTTCTTCTTCCTCCTTTGGAGGGGTGTTCTAGCAACCACTACTTCTTCTTGAGTTTCTTCCTCCTCAAATGGAAGACCAAACGGGGTAGCGAGGAAGGGTGTTAGAGCACCTGGAGGTTGAGATCCTAATAGGGAAGCCCTGAGACCAAATGTGACATTGAATCTTGCTTCTTTTTCCAACTTCTAAGATCGCTCCACATATTCAACCAATTTCCTCATGAGAGGCTTTGACACCCGATCTGATTATTAGGAGGGTTTGCCAACTTTTTTTCTTTCCATGGGCTTTGGATTGCTCCACTACCCAAGAACCAAAAATGGTGATTATCATCGGATATGCATCCAAGAAGATGCTCTTCAAACATACTCTTTCAAAATGAGTGTGAATTAACTTGATAATAGTCTTGAACATGACCTCAATGCTCAAAATCTCTAGGGTATCCCAATCCACCGGAGGGAGACCTGACTTGTCAATTCATGTATCTTTGTACTCAAGGTCTTAAAGTGATCCGTTGTAAGAAAAATTCTGTAGGAATGACCGAAGCTCAAGATGTTTCATCATTCCCTTCAACATTCTTACATGATGCTTGTATCAAAAATCAAAATCATCCTTGCAGTCTTCCAAAAAATCCTCCAAGTGCAGCTCAAGGGGTTGAGATCTCCGGGGCATTGCTTTCTCAAGGCATCCACGTAGATCATAATTACAGTGCCTAAATGAAAACTTAGAAAAATTTAAACCAATTAACTCATTTTTTGCCTCTCGAGTCGCTACAAGGGTGCAAGTGTACTTGTTGCAGGTGACGAGAAAGGCAACAAAGGAAATCTTCTTTGCAACCAATAGAGCATGCACCTCCAAAATCTGCCTGCAAAATTCTAACAAAATAATCTTGTCTCCTTAATGTTTCAGTAGCAAAAATGGGTTCCCTATGAATTTAGTGACTTGAATGTATGTGTGTTGTGAAAATGGGATGAAATAGCATCCCCATGGGCTAACCATCTCCATTGCACATAGAGTCAGCCTGACCCTACATCTTTGTTAATGTCTTTACCCCGTGAAAAATGAATGCATCATTAACTCTACAAAAAATTTGGAAACATTCATCCCATTAGATCTGGGGAAAATGATCCCATGGGGGAGAATGCTTAATCTCTATACTGAGGACATCTACTATGTCTAGTCCCTAGATTTCACCATGTTGCTAAGCTAGTGACCATAAAACAAAAGAGGTCATATAAAAATGGCCATCTCCCTCTACCTTCCTTATTTGAGCATCCACATGGTTGGAAATAATGGTTTCCCAATCAAAATGTTGTCAGTTGGTGGTCATACAGTAGAGGAAGTAGTACATCCATGGGTAGAATTCTAGGGCATGGGTCTCACCAAAAAATTTGCACAAAGATATGATCCCTACTTGGATTGGCTCCTTGAAATCAAAGCAGAAAATATCCATCTTCATCTTCTTGAAATCCCAATGGGGGCTCTTCAACCAATTTTTATTCAGGAGGTGTCAGACTGCCTCTTCTTCCCTTGTGAATTGTGCCATTGAGGCTTCCCGGGTCATTACTACGACATTCTTGGAGAAAGGGATCCGCTAAGTGGTGGCTATGACATCCTAGTCCAAGAAGGAAATGGGCACTCTGGAGGATGTGACAAAAGCTCGAATGATTGTGTTGTAATTCTTTTCCAGGAGTAATATTAATTCTAGCGCCTGTACAAAGTGTGGAAAACTTGTTGCTTGAATGGCCCCAAAAGTAACTAGATTGATAGACACTAGGTTGTTGGCTCACCTCAATTGATGTATGGTTTGTTGGAGACCCTTTAATTCATCCTAGGTATCAAAATCAACATTTGAAATTTTCCAGAGGGTTGTCTCAATTCAAGATCCCTAGAATATCCCATCTTTCTTATACATCATCACCAATGAGAGTTTCTCCAAAGTCCTTTCTACCTTAGACTTCTTGATCAAGGCCGTAGAGGAGCTAGGGAGTTTTGTGCTTCTGGGAGGGGATCTTGTTGCTGTCATCTTTTCTGATTATATCCTGCAAGACTAGATGACAGTCAGAATGATATAAATGACATAGAAAGCATAATACAAATTTTGGGTCTCAAGAGTTCAGAGACCGCACGTTCTATTACTTGACAGGATAAAAAACTTTTTGGCAATGAGAGATATCGTGAGAAACGTTCCTTCCATGAGAAAACTGCAAGAGACATAATACCATACCAAAAGAAAAGTTAGAGTTCCAAAGATGAAAAATTGGTGAAATATCGATATTTTAACAACCACATACATGTTGAAGGCCACCAAGATGCCTAGAGACTCAGACCCTAAAATGACAAAAGTACAATGGATAGTTGATGTGACCTTATTTTAATGACAAGTCATTTCCCAAGATGGACGCAAATACGCACACACATGCAACTTTATGACATTTATTTTATAGCTGGCATGGAAAAAGTGGCATTAATGGCTAGTTAGGACAAATTTTAATGTTAACTCGTGGGAATCAGTGTCATCATTAAGGTGAGCATGACATAGACGAAGGGAAACTCTAAGAACTAGTCACCTTGACCTGGTGGACTCAACCTCGCAACTAAGGTGAGTTCTGCAACTTGACATGACTTGCCTCTTAGCAATAGATTGTGACTCAGCCACTCGGCATAGAGTCCTGGAATGAATTATTGACAGTGCATGGAGAGTACCTTGCAAAGAATTTGAATTTGAAACTATTTACACTCACACCCAAGTTTTACAATTTGTATACAATGCGACCCAAAAAGAATAGCACCTATATACATGGGTATAGATAGAGGGTGCAACACTATATACAAGCATTTACAGAGGAACCTATATAGGATTTATAGTAGTATACACTATTTTACACTAGTTTTACACTAGTATACATGGGCTGGACCAGCCGCAAAAGGTAAACACAATGAAGCTTATGGGCCCAACAACTTCACACCAGCTCTATTTACATGGAAGAATTGTTGGGTGACATAAACACAAAGAAGGAAAGAGGAAAATACAAACAAGAAAAATAAAATAGAACAAAAAGGACAACAACAAGCAAAAATAAAGCCAAGGGGAATCTACCTAAAATAATGAACACTAGGGTTGAAGAATGTTCACCCACTACTTTCCCAATGCATGAATTACCTAGCTCAGATACCAAACGCACAAATACCAACACTCACAAAAATCTCTCTTTGAAATCTTGGGCTCAGGAAATGCTTCACACTTTTGTAGTTAATTTCTCAAAAAGTAATTTTGCTTTGGGTAAATGTAAAAATGAGGGGGTAAAAGCCTTTTATAATGCCTAATGGAAGAACATTAATTACTTATTGGAGTTCCAAGGCAGGTAAGTTTTGAAATCTAGGTCCTGAGGCACCCGACGCTCACTTCTTCAAATGAAGATAGAAATGACGATGTCAGAACCCTAAAGTATGAAATCCTTGGAAACATACAAAAAGACACTTTGGGATTCCATGTCCTGGAGAAACAAAAATGAAAGAAAACTAGGTGCAAAGAAAAACAAAGACAAATAAAAAACAAAGGGGGACTCAACATTTTACCTTCACAAAATGTAGGGATGGGTATGCAGGGCATAACAAGTTTCTTGGAGTTTATCACCTAAATCCCTGCTCACTTTATTTGTTGGTGGATTTACTTTCTCCTTATAATTCCCTACTTTTTTTAAGTGACTAACCACAAAGGCCTACCCTAGGATACCTTTTTTACCTAATCCACCCATGTTGATTTCTAGTTTTTGAAACCACTTTCCTATTTTGGTGATATTTCTACTTTTTCTAAATATCTCAAATCCATGTCCATATTAAGTATGATTTTTTCTTTTTCTCTAGGCCTCCCGAAGAAGAAAGTTTCCTCTACACCTATAATGTTGCCTAGGAGATCACCAATTTTTTAGGATTCTAGGTTCCAATATTCTATCAATAGATTTCTTAATCTTATCCATTTTAGAAATTTCTTGGGTGTATATTTACTGGGATCAAAATTCAGTTACCAATCAACACAATAAAAGTAGAAACCTTCAAAGAATAGGGTTTTCCATATAATATGTTTTTTAAGCGACTTACTAATACAATTGATAAGGAAAAAAGTAGTGGATAAATATCATTCTCTTACCTAACCTTGAGGATACTCAAACCACCAGTTGATGATACTTTCTATTGGGTTTCCTACTCTACTCCATTTGAGAAAGAATCCAAAGTCCTTGAGGTGCTACCATATCAGGTTGAGAATCTTTGTGGAAATGATGAAGGCTTTACTTCCATTCTCTCAAGGGGCTTTCCTTTACCCTCATCTGCATTACCCCCTCATTACAAATCATTATCACTTATTTCCCACAAGTTGGCTTTTTCTTGATCAACATGGCTAGGGGTTTTTCTTTCCATGTTTTCTTTATGAAAGCCTTATTTTTCACATTCCATCTTCCCTTGTTGCCCAATGGCACTTCATTTTGCCCCAGTAGAAAATAGAGGAATGCCCACATCATCGTTGTTGCCACAGGTATTGTTGGCCCTTATTTTCCACCCATCCACAGATTTGTCATTCCACCTGCAAGGAGCTTGTCATGAATTCTTTCTTGGACCACAATCTCTTGCTTGCATGATTGAAATATTCTTTCTTTCCATCATTTAAAAAAAAATTATGCTAAAAAAATTAAATAAATAAATTACTTAATAGACATGCTTACTCGTATCTAAAATTTTATTACATTTATTTCAATAAAATAAATACCCAGTTGAACTATTTTGACCTTAAAAAATAAAGCTCACTCACATGTGTAAATTTTATTGCATTATTTCAATTAGAAAAAACTTAATTTATTATTTAAATTTTAAAAATTTAATCTATCAATTTTTTTTCCAAAAACAAGCTATTTATAAGACTTTGCATTTGGCATGCCCTTTCAGATTTCAAATTTCTCCTACTTTATAGTTTGTCCTAAGGCAAAAGCACACTATTTCAAAATATTCTTGAAATGTATTGCTTACCTTTTCATTCTTTCCCTAAAGAGCATGGTATCATTAATGAATTGTTGGTGGGAGAGGGCTTGAATTAAGTTGGTGACTTTAATTCCTCAATCTAACCCATATCCCAAGACTTCTTTACTGATCTTCCAAGGGCTTTTTCCATTATTATAAAGAGAAAGGGGGTATCAAATCCCCTTGTCTCAAACCTCTAGAAACTTCAATAAATCCTCCAAGACACACAAATATTATTATAGAGAATCTTGGGTTTGAGATATAGTACAATATATCCAATTTATCCATTATTTATAGAAACCAAAAGATTCTAGACCTTTGCAGAGGAGCCTCCAATATACCTTATCATATGCCTTCTTGATGTATAGCTTGATCAACATGCTATCTTTTTTTGTTAATTTTATAGAGTGGATGTCTTCCTGAGCTATTAGTACTCCATCTAAGATGGAGCTACCTGGCATAAAACCAATTTTCTCCTTAGAGATGATGTTTGAGAGAATCATTTTTAATATATTTTCCATAACTTTCACTATTATATTATAGATAGAGTTGCATAAGGAAATGGGTTTGAACTCATATAGAATCATGGATTTTTCTTTAATTGGATGTGGGTGATGAAGGTGTTATTAATCTCCCTAAAAAATATTCACAAGTTCCTTGTCGATTCTAAGGCCTCTATCATCGCTTCTCCCAAAAAATACTAGCATTTTTGATAAAACACAACCATAAAACTATAAGGCCTAGGGCCCTTGTTTGGGTGTAGCTTCTTAAGGGCTACTTCTACCTCTTCTCTTGTGAAATTTCCTATCAACATATTGGTATGTGCTTTTTAGACTAGACCACAAATATTAGCCAAAAAGGTTTGTTGGATTCTCTAATCTGACCCTTCCCAAGTATTTAGTATATTGGTGAAGGAGATTGAGTAACTAACAATTTCATCAAGGTCTTCCATGATGGTGCCATATACTTTCTTTAACTTGATAATTCTATTCACATCCCTTATTTACCTAGTAACGTCATGGAAGAATTCAAAATTTTTATCTCATTTGGCAAACGAAGTCTCCCTAGATTTTTGTCTCCAAAATGTTTCCTCTTTAGATAATGCCTCCTCACATTCCTTGAAAAGCTCCCTTTATTTTAAGAATCTATCTTGGTCCATTCCATGTTGAATGATCTCCTTATTCAAAATTTCCATTACTATGCATATACTCTATTTTGTGGATTTTTAAAAAAAATGTTCCTTATTCCATTTTAACAAATTTTTCTTAATGGATTGATAGATTTTAACTTGGCCACAAAGAAAAAAAACTTCAAAATAGAAAATTATTCCTCCTTCCATCAGGATTCCACAAGCTCAATGAAACACTTATCCTTCATCCACTTATTTTCAAATTTCAAGGGGCAATTTGAAGGTTTCTTGTTGCTTATCAAAATCAATTGAATTGGATAATGATTTGACATAGGGCAAGGCAACATGGTGGATTTGAAACCAAAGGGGAATTTTTTTAGATCCCCTTAGAAGAAGACCATGTTGAGTTTATCATCTATATGGCTAAAGCTCAACCTTCTATTATTCTAAGTGTATGAACCATTCTTTGACTTAATTTGCAAGAGATTATTTCTATTACCCACTCCCTAAAGTGTATATGGGATTGGTTCATTCTCTAAATGTCGTCATTCTTATATGGGAGATGCAAGATGACATTAAAGTATCCCCTAATTACTATATGAGGGAAGGGAAACTAGTAATTAAATTGTCCAATTCATCCCATAGCTCTTTCTTCTTGGTGTTAGGAGTGGGGCCATAAACATTGACCACCACAAAATACATATTTATGTTTATACTTTTAACTATCCCCCTAAACTAGTTCTTTCCTTCAACTAATTTATCAAACGAAACCTTCCTGAATTCCAAATGATGGCTAAACCACCTGAAGCTCCATCAGGTTGAACAATTGTAACAAAGTTAAGTGGTGGAACAACTTTGTACACTAACCTTGAGGAGATGGTAATGTAAAAACTTTCTTAGATCTTTAAAATAGTTAGAGAAACTTAATATAAATAATAAAATAATATGCATACCACAACACAATGATTTACATGGGAAAAACCCTTTCAAGAGAAAAATCCCACAATCCAAAAGCCGCTTGATGTATTATTCAAAAATTAATGAAAAAATACTATATACTTACAAAGCAAGCTTCTTGCAGGAGTATAAAAAACTAGAGATCTAGAGGTAACTAAATGGCTATGAGACTCTTATACTTACCCTCCATCTTACACATCTCATATATATGAGATACAATACATAAAAACATCAGATGGTATTGCAAAACCATTGGCTAGAAACCACTTATAAAGCAGTGCCCATCTTATCTCCAATAAAAGATTCCCTATGATGTGTTAATACAAACACCAACACATGTAACTCCATTTTATAGATCATTTATGTGTTCAACACATTTTTAAATTTCCTATTTCAAGGGACCAAACTTATAAAGGCCATAACTTTTGAATCGGGTGTTTGATTGTTGAATTGTTTGAAGCACCAAAAAGTTTGTGATGTGCTTTATCACCTAGAAACCTTCCATGCTAGTTAACCACATTTTTGGGCCATTTTGTAGCCTCTAAAGCCTTCAAAATTGAATTCATAATTTTTTTTTGACAATTTCAAAAAATAATAATATCTTCAAAACTGGACATGATCTTGCAACACAAATTTATCGACATGCTTATCTATCCCATCAAAACCTTCAAGGAAAGAATAGGGAAAATTCATGTTCAAATGAAAACTCACTAAAAATAGTAACCACATGTAAATGCAAGCTATAGACACATTTTCCTAACAACAATTTCCACTTTCCAACAACCAATCTTCTTATTGGACAATGCCATTTCTTCTTTGGTTAATTTAGTCTCTTGTAACGACACATTTTTTACTTTAGTTATTGAAACCTTGGGCTTGATAAAGCACTTCTTGTTAGGGATTCTTAGGCCCCTAACATTCCATATTAGGAACATCATGGGCTATGGAGAATGAGGTTTCCCTTCCTTCTTTTCAGCAGTGTGGTAATTTTGGCCCGATCTTCTGCCTCCCCATCTTTGGTTCTCAGTTTATAAGTTAATGAATTTCTTCCTTTCCTTTTCCCTAGTGCTTTCCTACAATCTAGTTTGTCTTTGTTTAAGAGATTTTGGAAAATTCCCAGTCTCTCATTTGTCTTCACCCTCCCTCTCTCTCTTATCTACTTCTCCAAAGAGATCTTGTTCTACCTCCTTAGTTTCTTCTTTTTCCATAATCTTTTGAATTAAAATTTGCATCTCTCTTTACATGCTTCATCTTCCCTATCTTGTGCTAGTGATGGTTGCAAAAATTCACAAACTACTTCTAACTCCAATGGAATGGGATTCTCATCCAATTTAGTTCTAGTTTCTTCCACTCTATCTTCCTTACTCAACTTGGTTTTTTCTTGACTTCTCGAGGGACTTTCCTTTGGAATATTCATTATTTCCAACCCTAGGCCATCTTGAGGAATTTCTCTTTTCTTTTGGCAAGGTTTTGTTTGTGGTATGAAGAAACAACTTGTTCCTCACCAATTTTATTATAATCAAAGAAAAATAATTTTTTCCTTTCATTGCTCAGACTAATTTGGTTTTTATTGCCACGTGATACATTCTTTAGGTTTATTACCACAAATTGCATGTTGACTTTTGTGTGTAATGTTTCAGTTTCAACTGGGAGTTGGAAGAGGTTTTCTTGGCTTGCTAACTTGGCTTCCTCTAGCCAAACTTATGTTTTTTTTAAGATAATACTATTTCTCCTCTAGGATCCTTCTCCTTTTTTTTTTTTTTTTTCTCTGGGTTATGTTTTTGGATCATGATAGGGGTGATGATATTATCCTCTTTTACAATTTCTCCTTCTTCATTGGTTTTGCACATATCATTCCTTGTCTCAATCAACTTTCCATTTTGTGGTGTTTGGGGGTTATCATCTAAATCCCTACTCAAGTTATTTGTTGGAGGATTTAGTTGCCCCTTATCCTTGCCTACTTCCATGTTTAAGAAATTAGCTAGGATACATTTTCTACCAAATCCGCCCATGTCGATTTTTATTTTTTGAAACTACTTCCCTTTTCTAGTTATAATTTCTAAATTGTCTAAATATCTCAGATCCATGTCCATATTAACTAGGAGTTTTGCTTTTGCTTCTAGCTTCTTAAAGAAGAAATCTTCCTCTACACCTATAAAGGTTCTTAATGCATCCCTAATTTTTCCTAGGGCTTCTATGTTCCAATATTTCATCGAGAGGTTTTCCAATCTTATACATTTTAGGAATTTCTTCAGTGTATGTTTACTAGGATCAAAATTTGGTTCCCAATCAACTCAATGAAAGTGAAAACCTTTGAAGAACAAGGGTTTTCCATATAGAATTTCCCTTTTAAGTGACTTACTGACACAATCAATTAGGAAAAATTAATTAGATAAAGATCTTGCACTTACATAACCTTGAAAACATTCAAACTATTATTTTATGATGCTTTCTATTGGGTTGCCTACTCCGCTTCATTTGACAAAGAATCCAAAGTCCTTTTCATGCTCCCAAATCAGGTTGATAATCATTTTTGAAATGACGAAGGCTTTACTTCTATTCTCTCAAGGGGCCTTCCATTTACCCTCATCCACATTACCCCCTCTTTGTGAAAGGCTAGTGTTTTTTCTTTCATATTTGCTTCATGAAAGCCTTATATAAATCACATTCCATCTTCCCCTGCTGCGTAATGGCACTCTATTAGCCCCAGTGGCAACAAAGGAATGTCCACATCATGTTTGTTACTAAAGGGATTGTTGGGCCTTCTTTGCCACTTGCCCAAAGATCTGCCATTCCACCTACAAGGAGTTTGCCACGAACGATTCCTTAAGCCCCAGTCTCTTGCTTGCAAGATTGAACTTTTCGCTCTTTCCATCAAAACAATTTTTTTATTTCATGTTAAAAAAATTAAATAAATAAATAATTTAATGCATGTGCTTACTCATATCTAAAATTTTATTACATATCAAATACTCAATTTAACATTAAAATTTTATTGCATGATTTCAACTTAAAAACAAACTTAATTTACCTACCTATTTTTGCTTAAAATAATGTTTATTTCAATTTTTAAAAAAACCTTTACTTACCTATTTTTACTAAAAAAGCTATTAACTCGACTTGCGTTTGGCATGCCCTTTCCCGGGACGGAAGAAACGTGAAACGTTAGAAGTGCCGTGGACACGTGGGCCCACCGGATAAAACTTAACCGCAATTAACTCCAGAGAAGTTTCAAAGCATCCAATCCAAAATAATGCAATTGATTAAAGTCATAATCCCGAAAAAGGGCAAAAATGATAAAAATAGGCATATCGTCGGCAATTTAAAAAAATATATATCGAGAATTCATAAATAAAAAACAGACTATATACATCAGGGATCTGTGCAATCTCGAATTGTTACAGTAAGGGTTTTGATCCGGGTTTTTGTTGCTAAATCTGTAACAAACCCTTATAGTTTTCTAGTTTTTGGTGTCACATCGACCACAGCTCCAGAGAATTGCATTTTATCCGTCTGGTACAGTGAAAATTGGCGGTCGAATCACGGTTATTTGGCTCAGATTTGGCTAGTTTGCTCCACATTGGGATCTCAGTCGCTTTTATTCGGCATTGCGGAGATTATTGGTGGAAAAGCAGAGGTAAGAATTATTTCCAGTCTTAAGATCTTGAATTCGCTTGCCTTCTTTTGCTGCATTTAGCTGTAATTTGGGCGATCAGAGATTTTTTTTGTGGGATCAGGGTTTGCGAGATTTGAGATTTGAGATTTGAGGTGATTGAATTGGATCTGGTCAGAATGACGGCTGAGTTGCACGATTGCAATGGAGCCGTCGAAGGTCTTAGGGTGGAGTATGAGGAAGTTGAGATGCAAACGAATCCCAAGGCAATTCTGATCGATGAAAATTCGAAGCTGGAGGAAGAGGAAAAGGTGTGCAATGGCGTTGTCAGGGAAAATTTGAAGCTGGATGGAGATATAGAGGATTTCACTGGCGATGGGAGTGAGAATTCGAAGGTAAATGAAAAGAGTGAAAAATTGAAGCTAAATGAAGATAAAGTGATTTGTAATGGTGATGCCAGTGAAAATTTGAAGATGGAGGAGGGTGACAAGGTTTGTAATGGTGATCAGATTGAAAATTTGAACCCGAGCTACGAATACGAGGGTAGTGATGGAGATGGGATTGAAAGTTGGACATTGATTAAGGATGAGACGCTTTGTAATGGTAACGAGACTGAAAATTTGAAGGCGATTGAAGATGAGACTGCCTTTAACGGTGATAAGGGTGACAATTTGGAGCCGAATAAAGATGAGATCGTTTGTAATGGTGATCTGAGTGAAAGTTTGGAGTCAGTTTGTAATGGTGCTGGCAGTGAAATTTGTTCAAAGGGAACCAAGAATGATGACAATTTGTCGTCGGGTAATTTTAAACAATACGAACCGGAATTTGTTAGCGTTCAAGCCAAATCTAGTGATCAGCTGCTTGAAATGAAGTCAGAAGCCCCTGTTTCGCACATGCGTGGAACTGTAGATGAAGTGCGTGATCTGCAGTGTCTGATAAGTGAGAACGAGGTTGAATCCCCTTTGATGGAAAACGGGGACGAAGTTCTTCATTCAGAACCTTTGGTTGAGGATTGTCCCAATCATGATGTGCGTGATCTGGTAAATGAACAAGAGGAAGAGTCTGAATCACAATGTTTGGAAAATGAAAAGATTGATGTCGAGACCGAAAACACAAAGAATGAAGAGACAGCACATACTTTTGAAGTCACGGTTGACAGGGAGGTTGTAGAACCTGATTTGATTGCTCAAGATGAGCAAAAGCCTGAGCAAGATTTTGAAGATGAAGAAAACCAAGAAAAAAAGTCCGATTTTCTGATTGATCAGGTTCAGGAGCTTGAATCACAGGGGCTTTTAACTGAAGAACTCAAGTCAAAGCCATTGCCTGTGGTTGACATGAATTGTGAGCTAGCTGCATTAGAAACACAGAATCTGATCAGTGAAGAGAACAAGCCTGAATCACACATGGCAAATGATGACTTTGAATCAGATGGCAAAATACAGGAAAATAGACATGGCACATCCAATTATGTCATAAGCGAGGCACAGAAATCTGAGCAGCAATTTGTATATGATAAGGACGACTTTCCGGCATTGCAGTCTGCTGTAGATAAATCAATTGAGCTTGAATCACATGTTGTTGTCAATGAGGAGAATACTTCTTACCTGCAGTGTTGTCCAAGTGGGAGCAATGTGGTTGAATCTTATATGGATACAAGTGATGACAAGGTGATTGAATCAGAGTTATTTGTTAGTGGGCGGACTAATCTTATCAGTGAAGACATGCATGAGGAAAATACTGAGGAGTTGCATCATTCAAAAGATGAAATTTGTGATGTAGAGTTCCATCATTCAAAAGATGAAATTTGTGATGTAGAGTTGCATCATTCAAAAGATGAAATTTGTGATGTAGAGTTGCATCATTCAAAAGATGAAATTTGTGATGTAGAATCTGCTAGCTTCAATGAGAGTAACCCTGGTGGTGTTTCTGACACATTGCTTGAAACATGTGGAATCAGCAGTGGTACAGAGCAGTCTGAGATTCAAGAGAGCAAAACAGATATTGCTGATTGTGTATCAGCAATTGGTCAAGAGCCATCAAATGTAATGTCAGTTTCTGGGAATGTGCAAAAACGTGAAGCAGAATTTCCTAAGAAGACATTCTATTGCCTGGCTAAAATACCTAGGCATGTTGACAATAAAATCAAGGTGCAAATTCGACTTGCTCAGTTGCAGTTGAATGAGAAAACAGAAAGCAGGGATTTCATTAAAGCAGCCATACAAATGAAACGGGTATGTGAGATCTATGCAAGTCCATTAATCATGCTGGGTTCATTTCCTTGTGCATTTCTCTGCTCATCAATTTTACAGTAATTTTGAAATATGTCATTCTCTGTCATCTGTTGTTGGATATATGATTTGTTTTCTGAATGCAGGCTAGCCGAGAACAAATGCTAGACAGGTTGAAAGCTGCAAGGCAGGAAGAGAGGACAATCCGTGAAGCAATCAGGTCCAAACGACAGGATATGGAACCCCTTCAGTTAACCTTAAGTAGAATAAGGAATGCAAGCTCAGCAGAGGAGTATGATGACAAGGCAAGTCCACAAGTGAAAGAGGCTTAAAAGATTGAGATTGAACTTTTGTTTGGATATAAATGGAATTAGATTAAATCACATTCTTTGTTTCTTTATTATACGTAGTAATTGACTAGGTAGTTCTTGGAAACAGATATACCAGATGCAATATCGTATTGAGCACGAGAGTATGCCTTTAAGGGAAGAAAAACAATTATTGCGTGATATCAAACAGATGAAGATTTCTCGGGATGAAATATTTGCAAATACAGGGTCTCGTTCTGAACTTGAAGAGGCATTTGAAAATATAGATACAATTCAAGAACGCATTCAGGTATTTGTTAGCTTATTATTGAAGATTAACTTTTGAAGCTTTTAAAATTTGACCTTCTAAGTGATTGAGAATCACTGTTTTTGCAGCTTCTGGGTCAGGAATTGGACGCCTTGAAAAGGAAGGCCTCTCAAGCAGAAAAGAATACCCTGGTCATTCAGAAAGATTTCGAGTCACTGAATGATGATTTAAGACAGTTGCAAGATCAGTGGAGTGCTGCAGATGGTGTTCGACAAGATGCCTATGAAAGTTTAAGGGTTTTGAAGAAACAGGAATATGAGAGGGTAAAAATGCTTTTCTTATTCATCTAGTTGAGTATCTGTTGCATAACATTAATTGCATGGGGTCTTTTTTTATGTTTCTGTTTTGTTGCAATAACCAAATCAAGTGGACCAATGTTAAGAGCAAATGCCTTATTTAAATGATCCTGTTTTTGTTCATACATAGAAGTTTTGTACATGTCATCACTTGGCAGTTTCTATTGTATTAATTTTTTTTTTGAAAGCCCTGTCTGGAGTGTTGACTACTTCATGAAGCCAAATAGACTAAAAATCAGTATAAAATGCTGTAAAAATTTCCAAGTATTAAAACTTCTTGAATTTTTGGAATCTTATTGTCAACATTCTCTGAAGCTCTTGTTTGAGATGTTGAACCCATATAAAGTTAATTAACTTTATATGACTTTCTTGCCTCTTCTATATATCTTTTGCTGCATTATTAAAATGGTTAAAAAAATTTCAATGGACAATATGGGAGTTTCATACACTGTAGTAAAGAATTTAGTGACCTCAACATTCTTTATTGAGCATGCTTACTGATTTTTTTTTCCTTGGTCTTATGTCTGAAAGACTGAAACTCTGAAATGCAATTTGGGGAAGCATTATGTTGGCTTCTTGCATATTTAGATTGCACAATAGTTGTTACAATTTAGAATTGAGTTCATTGTAGGATTCTTGCTCTCAGACAGAAAAAAATACCCATATTTTGAAGTGAAAATGTAAATGAATTTTGATGTAATTGCTGATGTTTGGATTGCCATGGACTTGAAGAAAACTGTCTCACATGTCTAGATTGGTCATTATAGACTACAAATCAACTAAATTGCTCCTAAATGTAGTAGTGTACATATTCAGATAACATATAGCCCGTGCAGAACGAAGAGAGGGTTAACAAATGGCAAAGAGAACCCCAAACTGCAGAAATCTATCTCTCTGTGATTAAAATGGCCATATTGCAATTCCATTTATTAGAGGTCCAGTTGTTGGCTTAGAAATTTTTTAAACTTCTAAATTCTGTCAGAGAGATGCAAAAATAGGAGTGAAGCAACAGAGTTCAATCTGAAAAGGGATTTCCGATTTTCTCAAATAGAAAATGAATGGTGAAATCTGCCACCTAAAATTATAAGATGAAATTGAACTTGGCAAGGTCATAACTATTGAAATTGGAATCACCCCTTAGTAGATTACAAAATGATCAAGCAGCTTCACTATCATGACATCACTGTACAATCACAACACAAAAAACTCCATTGTACCCACAAGAATAGTCATACTTTGACTGGCTACAACCACCTTTGACCATGATCATGAAGCAAAAGAAGCCTGCATCCGTTGCATTTCAAATAGTGAAAGGTATAAACATATAATGTGTGGGCTATATATCCCACAATTAGAGTCACATAACTCTTCTATGTTCAATCAATTTCACTAACAAAACCCATGCATAAATGTGACATTGTAATTGCTTCCTAGTCCATATAGGTTTGGAGAGAGAGGCTAGATTAACAAGCTTCATCAAATTAAATCACCCATTGCAGAAAATAATTAAAGAATGGGATGATGCTGTAACCAGCTATTTGGAGGTATCTGGACTTATCATCTCCACTAAATATCAGCTTGAAGCTGCCATAATGCTGTTCACTGATTGGTCAATGCTTTTATGTGCTCTGGAAAGAAAAATATGATTATATGATTATCAGGATTTATCATTTATTTTCCACTAAAAATGAATCATTTTCTTTTGTCAATATTATAAGGTCACAAAGTAGGAAAAATATAATCACAAAACCTTTATAAATTGTAATATATGGCAGAAAATACAGAAGGAATTCAACTACAAGTCAGCAATGCAGATAAATCTAATATTATTTCTGTAGTGAAAATTCAGTCTTTAAAATCACAATTGTAATTATAACAAATGCTGTCAAGTTGCTGATCTCAATGTAAGTTAAAGAGAAAAAGAAATTAAAGTAATTCTTACAATCAACCAAATAGATCAGCAGGAGTTGTATTTACAATAAACCTAATATGTTTAAATGATGAGCCATGAAGCATATTAGAAGCATAAACAGTCCTGCAAGAGAAGGGCTTCTCGAAGAAACATGAAACCTAAGTTACTGGATATGTCCCTTGGGTTTCCTGGTCCCATATCAAATGAGTGTGGGTACAGGTCCTGTAATGGGAATGGTCTGAGTACACCCAGCCTGGGCCCCCAGAGACCCACGAGAGGTGCTGTCTCTCAACTCTGTTGAGAGCGTTGCCTCCAGATCCCCATGCAGGGTGCTGCTCCTCAACCCCATTGGGGTCTTTACTCCCAGCCTACCCACTAGTTATTGGGTTCTCTTGTCACATAATATAATATAATATTGTATGATATATTAAACGTATTTGCAATTTGTGTACACACACACACACACATATATTATATATACATATACATACATATTTATGCATATCTATCTATCTATATATGTATGTATGTATATTCATATGTATATATACATACATATACACACAGCTGTAGCCAAACATACCATACCATAAGAATTTTTTTCCATACTGGCTTTACCAAAACCCCGTACCTGTACCTGACCCTGTACCGGAACTGCCAACTTAGCATGAAACTGATGATCAAGTAGGAGGCCAATGCTTTCACTTATCTGTAATATACTAATCAGGCTTGAATCAGAAGAATGGACAACATTTAGCCCTATTGTATCTAAAGATCGAAGGAAACAATTTTTCCCTAGGTTCCTTTGCATAAATATTGTTATAAGCAATATCTTAACCTAGTCCATCACCTAGTCTGTTAAAAGATGGCTTAAGCTCTTCCTGCAATATTTATTTTGTATTTTTGTCTCTTAATAGTTAATACCATCCACAGAAGAACTCTTTTGGTGTGATTTTGCTCATTAATACTATTTTGTCGACAACATTATTTGTTAGGAAAAGTATTGGTGTCATCTTATCCCAGTGCATTGCTAAATATTTTCATGTTTCTTTGAGGAACCTTTGTCTTGAGTCACATGCCCATGCATGCAGTTGACAATTTTTTTGTTTTTCTAAATTTGTCCCCTTATTCAGTGACAGTGTAACTTCTGGTGCCATACTGCTCAACACTTCATAGTCTTAATAGGCAATCATATTTCTAAATTATTTGTATTTGATAAATTCTTCCTATAGGCAGCAACATTGCTGATTGCAATGATAGTGTTGTTAAGACCATATGTGGGAACCGATAACTATGATTGTCCAAATTGTGAGTCTTTAATTGAAATTCATTCGCACTTTATTTGGATAGAATTGCTTCTTTGGTCAGCATTTAGCACACAATTACCAAATTATTTCTTTTAAAATACATTTGCAATGTGCATGATTTTTTGTCATAATATGATAATGGAGATACCAATGGGCTTTTGACTATTAAGAAAGTTTGACATTTTGTTTATGTAATTGATATCTTTAAATTCTCTTGGAAATTCTTTAAATTATTTACTACTTGGTCCCTTAGTACTGCCATCGTTTCTTTTTTATTAAAGGCCTCTTGAAATAATTTGGTAGGAGTGAAGAATTTTACGAGAACAAAAAGTTTCTTTGTTTGCCTCACCATGAAATTCTTTGTTCAAAACCATTGTCTTGACCTATTTATTGAGACCTCTTGATCCTTTCTTGGTTTCTTCCAATTTTCATTTTTCTTAATTTTGTCCTGAATTCTTGATGGTACTACAAGGAAATATTAGCTGGGTCAACCAGATGTTTAATATTGCAAGTTCACCTACCTCCATGTTGTCATGCATAAAATATATGTAATGAAACAAAGATGTATTTATTGAAAAAGTTAATGTCATCTTGTACTCCGGTTGATCATTGAAACTCAAAATTCACATAAAATGGTATTAGAGCCCTAAAACCGTTTTTTCTCCAGGCATAAAAAAACTTATATTAATTTGAATTATTCACCTAAAAGGTCTATTAAATGGGTTGAATCATGGATCACTATGTCAAAATTCATGTGTCCCAGAAGTTATACCTTCATCGGTAAGGGAGGGGATTTGTTTCGTTTGTTAATGTATAGTGGTAAGATGCACTTCAGCTGGTAGTTTTAAGCGTGAATCAATATTTTAAACCCTTCTAAATCTAGGCATAAGTTTATAATACCACAAAGTTCATGAAATAAGCAAGGCTCCACACTGACAAAAGGGGGTTTTCTGATGTTCATGAACTGATGGTGCAAACATGTAGACAAAGTCCAGTATACTATGCTTGATGGATCCTTTCTATTGAATGAGTTTTCTCACTGAAAGTGTCATATTCCGTTCAATGAGATTAACTGCAAGCAACAATCTCTATTTTAGTTTTTATTTGGAATTTAATTAAATCTTTGCTTAACTTCATATTCATGACAGAATAACGAGTTCTACCAGAATAAAAGTGATATCCAGGAAGCCAAACAGCATGCCCTTGCAGGAGAAAGGGATGCATTGGATAAACTCTGTAGCAATCAGGTATGTTCTGATAACACACGGAGTATATTGTCATCAGTACTTTAGTTAGATTATGCAGACCTTGAATCAGCAAATGTTCTACTTCTAATCTTTTGCTGTAAATTTCTCAGGTCAACCGGATAATTGAGATGTGGGTAAAGAATGCAGACTTCCGTAGAGAATATATGAAGGATAATGAAAGGAGTACCCTGAGGCGCTTGGAAACTCTTGATGGACGGTCACTTGGTCCAGATGAGGAGCCTCCTCTACCGACTAACTATGGTGATGAGCTTGATTCCTCTGTACTGCCTCGTGGGAAACCTCCTTCTGCTACAAAGCCTGAGAAAGAGGATAAGTCAACTGCCACATTGCAGCAACCTACTGTAGTAGAACCAAAACCAAAAGAACATCAGTCACTACCCAAGGAAGTTGTCACACCACTCAAAATTTCTGATGTGAAGTCAAAAAAGTCTAAGAAAGGCTCATTAGATTCAATTCCTAAAATTGAACCTTTTGAAGTGATTCCTGAGCCTGTCAGAAAGGATGAAGAAGATTTGGTAAAAAAGGAGGAAGAAGCTGCTAAAATGAAAGAGTTGCGCAGACTAGAGGAGATGAGAAAGGCCAAAGAAGCTGAAGAACGAAAACGAAGACTTGCAGAGAAAGCAAATGCAAAGGCATTGGCAAGAGCTCAAAAAGAGGCAGAGCGTAGAGAGAAAGTATGTCTATTTGTTTATTACATTCTTCTGGTAAATCACTTCTTAAGTTTCCTAAGTTTGACTTGTTTTTTGACCTGTCTAAACGAAGAATTTTTTGGCTGTGAAATGATGATGTAGGAGAGACAAAAGAAGGCCAACAAAAAAGCAGCTGCGGTTGCAGCAACTGTTTCTAATGCAACTGGAAATGACATAACATCCTCAGAGACTAAGAATGATGCCTCACATGACCTCCAATCTTCTCCTGTTGTTGAGGCAAAAGAATTAACACCTACAACTCAGAAGAATGCTCCATCACAGCGGAAGAAAACAGTGTCTCAAAAAGCTAAGTCTAAGTCTATTTTCCCTGCAGCAGCCAAAAGAAACAGAAAAGGCATTCAAACATGGATGTGGATCCTTTTAGCTATAGTTTTTTGCATGTTTCTCTTGATATTATGGTTTTATATCTAGATCACGATTTTGTGTCTGAGGATAGATCAAAGATTCTTTTCGTAGGTCAGAAATCTAGATCATTTTGTTAAATGTTTTAAATTTCATTTTGGGGTAATAATATTTATGGTCATTTAATGTCAATTTGGGGGTCTGTTAACCTCCAATCAATATAAATAATACACTCACCACAAATTTGTGGAGGAAGCTCAGGAAGGTGTGCTTCCTGCAACATTTAGTTTGTTCACACATCTCAGGACAGTTTATTAGAAACTGTATTTGTATTTTTCTATTATTTTTTCAAGAAGAAATCTTTGGTGTGAATGCCATATTATTTTTTAATTACAATTTGTTATGGAGTTATCATCAAATATCGTGCAAAGTCAAACTATGGAGAGTAATTATTGAATTATTAAAGAAAAATTCAATTGAATTCCCATTGCCTTAAGCACAATTATTTTAGAACAAGTTTTTTTTCATAATCTCAATTAAATTTCTCTCATCAAATGTCAAATGAAGACATGGTTCTACAGGCTAACTTGACTGCATCCATTAATTGAAGTTATTATAGTATTTTAAGTTTTTTCCTTGCTTGTTTTCAAATTTCCCTTGGGATATGGTGAGTTAGGCTATATTATGATGTTTTTTTGATTCAGGGTTAGTACTTGCCCAAGGTGTTACTGAGAGAGCTAAGAAAATCTTTGATTTTGTGCTTCCAGGCACAGAAATTATAGACCTTCACAAGTAACTTATTTATCTTGAATTGACTATAATATGTTGAGACCAAAAACAGATTGCCTGTATATATAACATATCAGAGTTTGAATTTTCGATGTTTTATAAGTAGGAAACATAGTTACCATTTATTTTTTTTGGATTTTCCATGTGGAGTCTTTAGAACCTGAAACTCAACATTTATAGTTTTCTCCAGATAGGAGTATTTGTGTTCTGATTCTCTGGGTTCAAGTATATGGGCGAAATCCAGCATTTCCTTAAATTATTTTAGGTTTCCTTCTACCTTATATATTTGTAGTTTTTGTTAATCCACATAGGAGAATTTGTTTTCTGATATATTTTTCAACACAGAAATGATCTTCAGGTCTCTGGATTCAAGTAAATGGGAGAACTACAGTGTTTCCTTAAGTCATTTAAGGTTTCCTTCTACCTCATACTTTTAGGTTTAGTTTCCTGAAATATGCTTCCTGCTTCCTCTCAGTGAATGAACTTTAGAACTAATTTCATTTCCAACGCTGTCAAATCTACATTCCTTAAGGCAAGATATATAAGTCTTTGATAAGATTACTTTAAAATTTGTTATTATGTTTTCGCTACTACAGAACAGTGTTGAAAAAATCCCCATCAAGGCTTCTATGGTCTTTTTGTCCTAGCTTAATTTCAACTCACTCCTTAAAAGGAAAGTACCAACACACAGACAACCTGACACCGTAACATTCAAAGGTGATTTCAACACACTTCATTCTTACTAAATAGGTAACATTTAACTTTGACATCATTTTAAATTATGTTTATAAATTGTCTGTCTTGTGGTTTTTGGGCTTGGTTAGAATGTAAAGCAAATAGATTTTTGGATGAAAGTTATTTTGTGAGGAAGCCTCTTAACATGGCAAATAGATTATATCTTGTTCTTCTGTAGCATGCCGGTTTTATTCTATTGGCAGGTATTCCTTTAGATTATAGGTGTGCACTGTGCTGTGCAGGTACAGGGCTGATCTTTTAGGTGCGTCACTGTTACAAACATCTGTTATATAAAAAATTAAATTGGTTTTTTGGATGTATGCGATGAATTTTTTAGGAGTATAAAGGTATATATGGTTTGAACTTGGCATTCCTTTATATCAAAAGTTAAATTGGTGTTTTGGATGCCTGCAATAAACTCTTTAGGAGTATAAAACCATGTATGGTTTGAACGTGGCAATCATTCAGCTTAAATAAAAAAATGGATGCAAGTGTGCCAATTAAATGGGAGGTGGATCACTACCTGTAGTGAAGCTACATAAATTTTTTAAAAGAAACTAAGATAAAATTAATCGATCCTTATAACATGCAAGCTATTTGTTGAACAGTCTCAAGAAAATTCCTATGTTCCAACTACGTTTCATCTCTTTGTTCTTGCCTAAGTATTAAGTTCCAATATTTATACTGAATCCTACAAATTATGCTTGGCATTTACACTCAGATTTCATCGTATAAATGTTGTTTTCCATGCATTGTTAGTTAGGGCAGCACATGACATGTTTGTCTTGAGAGCTTGTCAAACAACTAACATGATGTTATTGTTTCTATTGTGTAGATTTGGATAATTGGTTTTGTTTATGCCCAACACTTATCATGAAGTTGAGTTTGGTATTGTTAGATTCTTTTTGCTACTAAACATAAATTTGACTACCTTGTTTTTAGCTTTAACGGGTCTCCCCTTGATTTTTGGACAATGCTAACGTAGGTTAGATGTATTTTTGTTAGATGTATAAATGCAGGGCTAATCCCTCCCACCCCCCTTCCCAGACAACAACCAAAAATAAAATAAAAATGGATGGATAAGACTAAGAAAAGATAAAACTTAACAAGTGACTTAAATGCAATAGCAAGCATATAAAAAACATTATTTTTTTTGTTGAGAGTAGACATATAACTTGAGTCTTATTTGATTCTATTTGTACTTGTTCTTAGGGACTGATCTTGATCTTTAAGTTCCCTTTTACTTACCTTTGTTACCTTTATTAGATTTGGAGTTGTGAAAGTGATCGCGACTCAAACAATCCATTTATTGTTAAATCCAACTAATTTAAGGTTGACCTTATTACCTTTATTAGATTTGGAGTTGTGAAAGTGATCTTGACTCAAACAATCCATTTATTGTTAAATCCAACTAATTTAAGGTTGACCTTATTACCTTTATTAGATTTGGAGTTGTGAAAGTGATCTCGACTCAAACAATCCATTTATTGTTAAATCCAACTAATTTAAGGTTGACCTTATCTAACATTAGGATAATGCTAACGTAGGTGCAAAGACATTTTATTTGATCCTTGGTGTTGTATGTAAAGTGCTAACCCTACTTCATTTCAGATTGTCATTTAGATCCAACTATTATATGCTAGATCTCATCTTGAAGCTATATTTTGAAAAACATTTGTCATAATATCTACATTTACACAATCATTTAGGGTAGCTTGCATATTTGAGAGTGTTGTCCTCAATCATTTAGCTAACAAATGAATATATATCTCAACATGGTTTGACATAAAGAAGTATGCCTGCCTACCATGTGCAAGTAATAAAACATAAGATATTTTTATGCTCCGTTTGACAATTTGAAAATTACCAAGTTTGAATTTGTGGACACATAAGATTTGCACTTGCGGTAGCAATAGAAGTTATCACAAATATATTTCCATGATTGATGGATCATTATTTGTGAAAATTTTCTAGCTAATTACTATTATTTTTTAATTCATTTTTCAAAGCATTTTTTCCTTTATGATTCTCAATTCTTATTATTTAGGCACATTTTGCATTCTGATGCTATTCATTTCTTTACATTGGGTTTTGCAAAAGGATTTATTATCCCCCTCGTCTAGATGGGGGGAGATATTTTTCTCTCTTACATCTCCTTTAGGTTTCCATCACCAAGTTCTTATCTTTCCATTTCATTTATTTTTAAATAGTGTTGAGACTGATTTATATTGTATTATTATTTTATTTATTTTTTCCATACCATTTTAATGATTATTTATGCAATGAGCTACTTGAACCCTTATCTTCTTTTAGGGAGTAGTAATTTAAACCCAAGCATGGCTAGCCACTCAAATGAAAATGACATTCTTTTTTACATGAAGAAGAACAAGATTACAACCTGTGTTGTCACTCATGTGTGATCCCTTCCTCTTCTATTCCTACCTGTAGTGCCACCACCACTTTTTTCTCAGCTAGCATTCCACTTATCCAAATCCTTTCATATCTATTCAAAACATATTTTCACCAGTATTTAATCCCAAGCTTATACATCTCACATTTCTCCTCCCTATTCCATGATCACCTTACCTTATCATGTCACTTCCCCTTCCACTACGATGTCTTGATCTCTTTATCACTCGTCCTCTCTATATCTCTTCCATTTTTCTCATACTTCTCATAGCATAGCAATTCCTAACTCTACATTAGATATACTATTGAAAAAAATTGGTCAAATAAAGAAGTAGAGGGAAGCCCTACTAATTATGAACATATTATACAATTGCTCACATTGTGCACTTCTTCCCTTTGATGTTGTTATATGCCCCTTGCAAAAGGATTGTGTGGCACCTAGGTTTGAATTATATAATGGTAAAGGAGATCTTGCTATTTATTTAAAAGCTTTTAACTTACATAGATCTTCATGTATGAAGATAAAGTCCTAGCTAAGTCTTTTCCATGATCCTCAAGAGAATTTGCATCAATGATTGCTTTTTAACTCCCAATTCTATCCATTTTTAATAACAACTGCAACTTTCTTGTGACATTTCTATATCAATATGGACTTGAAAACAACAATGATTGATTTGTATAAATCTTTCTAAAATATATAAGCCCATTAACGATAGTCATTTGCTTGCTATGTTTATGTGTAAAGTGAAAATGGCATAGATAATACTCCTTTCCCTTATGTTTTGGACCCACGATGACTAAGTTGCTCTTTGTGCATCTAGTGTGTAAGATGGTGTATTTCAAATGGAAGCTGTAAAAATGAGATCATACTCTAATTCTATTTGTTCCTTATCCTCATAAATCAATCTCTACCCTGAAATCTATAGTTCATTACCTTAGTTTAAATATGCATGTGTAGATTTGATCTAGATCATCTCTATTATTGGATATTTGAGCCCCAAAATTTCTAAATTCAAAATTTCAAAGTGGCCACCCTTCCCTCCAATTTCGCTAGCTAATGTGAGTTGCCTAAAATGTGATTTTTTTTTTTCTAAATTAAACACTAGGATCAAAATTATTTAAAGGCAATTTGATTCAAAAGAAGCATCTAATGGTTAACTAGAGCCTAGTGAGCACATCTAGAATTATATTTGCAAGTGGATTAAATGAGTTACATTAGCACCAAAGTATCATTCTAGAAGCACAATGCATGCTTGTCTATTGTTCTTGAATTTGGTTTATTATCATTGAATTGATCCATCCAAGGGTCCAACTAAGGATAAATTTCCCTCGTAATCAAGTAGATTCCCTAAAAATGCTTCTAAACATACTTGTTCCATATTAAATCATATGACATATATAGGTGAACAAGATTTATACAACTTGATTATAGTTTATCAAATCTATGAACTATAACATCATGTTGTGCATAGATTTCAGTTCATGCATTCAAAAGTGAACAAAAGAATTTCATAGTTGAATTTCCAAGTCCATAATAGTTGTTTGACAAGCTCTCATTTTGAAATATCTTGGCAAGTTTATACTTGACATTTCCACAATGCAATTTTCATTAGACCTCGAGCTAAGTTCTAGAATTTAATTTATTTTTAATTATTTATAAATTTTAGTATATATTTCAAGTTTTTAGTATTAGTCAAAACTCACTCATCTAGGTTAATCATATAGGTATATGATTTATTTATTTAACCTAGATATTAATTTTAGAGGAATTTTTCTTTTACATTTTTGGAGAACTCAACCTTCTTACATGACCTGTGTTTCGACCTTAAGATTTATCATTAATTATAATCATGGTTTTAAAATTTAGTTTTCTAACCAAATACTTTTATATTTGATTGACCAAGGGTTTTGATCTACATTTTGTTTATATTTTACTATCTCATATTGATCGATTAGGATTTGGGCCTTCTTTTTTCCATTTCTATTGATCCTACCACATCACCTAGATTATTCATCATCATTGGTCCAAATGGGTAATTCCCTTTTGTTGATTTACATGCATGTATTTTTTTTACTATGACATGCTCCTATATTTTTTGGCTTCTCATCCTTACATCCGTGCTCTCATGTATTTCTTTGCTATGGATGAGGATGCACATTTCAGGTTATTTTTATCACGTCCATTTTTCACCCTTTCTTGCAAAGCTGGTTAATGCTTATCTTTTTTACCTTTAGACTCACTTATCTCCCTTGTCCACAGGAGTCATATTCGTCCTCATATCTCCATGGCTAGTGATAATATTAAGCATACATCTACCAATGCTTCAACTTATTTACTAACACCTTGTGTGATGCATATTGACAAGTCTTCACCTTTTCTACATATGCATAGTGTGTTTATACCTTATAAATATATTCCACTTGCATATGATGATAACCTTAGCTCAATTACAAAAGATTCGTGTTCTTTTGATCATACTTTGTGATGAATCTAAGGGTAATGTGCTCTATGAGGTACTTGTTTTCTACATAATGACATGCCCTGTGATGATCATTTTTTACATCTCATGCTAGTTCCATGGATACACATGGCAATGTTTTCCATAGTTTTAAATTACATAATAGTACCCTTGCATTATGATTTTAAACTAATAGCTTTTCATGTCTATCTTGCCAAAGTGTGTTGTTCCTTACATGATGATATTATTGTATTTAGTTAAAATTTATTATATGCTTTTTTTGTATTGTTAATACATCTTTACATGTTAAATGTTTCTCTCTTCTTAGTAATGAGCATTTAGACGATGTCATCCTTCACTAGAAAGTTTACTTTATCTAATTGGGGAAGCACTACGATTGTTTGCTTAATCTTGTGATATTGATATCATGATTCAATTATGTAGTTTTTGAGTCAGACTCATTGACCCATGTTTCATAGATGAGACACTTAGCACTCATTGCATCTGGGTGATGTTCACAGATGTGAAGCGTTGGGCCTTCCTAGGAGGTCGCCCATCCCAATACTACTCCAACTCAAGCACCCTTTACCATGGAGTATCCTGCAAGGTTAAATCCACATAGCTTGCTACCCCACCTTACTCCATTCACTCTCATGAGAGGTGGGTTATTGTGAACCATTGCTCATGAAACATGGGTTAAGGAGTTTGGTTGAAAAAGTACACAATAAAATACTGATAACAATATTACAGTTTGACTTGATATGGAAAATACCTCCTAATTATCAATTTATTAATCTTATGCTATGAGTTGTTTATTAGATTAGCAAATGCTTTTATTGCTTATTTCCTTGCCCAAATATTTTTGAAAATAATATGGACATAGTTGAGCCTTCTCATGACCTATCTTTTTATTATTTGTCCACCTTCTCCTACTATTCTTCATGTCCCACTTTTCATGCCATTCCATCTTCTCCTAAAGATATACCCACTTTTAATGCTAAGGATAATTCACCTAGATAACATGTAGTTGGATATATACATTAGAAGATAGATTTTAAGATGGTCCAATTCAATGTCTAGTTTTATTACCTAATACTAATGACCTTCCTCTTGTAGTTAAGCTTATGTCTAAGGAACCTATAAAAGACAACCTTATTAAAAAAATTTAGAATACACAAGATAAGATATCTCTTTGAGATCTAGTATGTACACCATATCATGCAAACAACTTTACAAAAGATTGAAATGAATTTTAATGCCACTCCACAACTAGTGACTTCTTTGATTAAATATGTTGCTAATAGGGAGCATCCTAGTTACCACATGATCTAGTTTGAATATATTTATTGAGAATTATTTGAAAAAAATGAAAACCAATGCATCAAATCTGTCATAATATAATCTTACTATTAATCAATTTGATAATGTGGGAACACTATCAAATACATTTTCTCTTTCTATCATAGTTAGCCTACTTACTTTAGTTAAATCATTCCCTCTAATGCCATGAAAGTTATCTTATAATGTTTTATATATGAATACATGGCTATATGTCGTGCATACATGCGTGTGTGCGTGCACGTGTGCTTGCTTTCTTTTGGCTCATTGGTGTAACATATTAGCATATCCTCAACTAATTAATCAGAGATGAATCAAGAAAACATGTGCCCCAACCAATGATAGTGCACCTTATGATGATGATGGGTGCCATTATTTTTATTCAATGTGGTATTGAAGAACATCGAGTTGATCCTTCATCTTACGAATTCATTTTCTCTAGATTAATCATCTATCAATGGTAAATTACCTAAAGCATATGATAATGAGAAAGCAAGTTGTTTATGTGACAACAATATGAAGGGTGCAACTTCTATTAGTGATTCTTTGCCCCCTACATTATTTTATAAATGATATGGTATTGGATTTAGAATTATATAAAAAATAAGTTATACAGGTGAAGGACTAGGAAACAAATGAACAATATAGAATTAAATCAATAACGTTACAAGAAAAATAATCAATATTGTGGAATTGGCTATATTTCAAATGATATGAAACATGACTAGAAGAACAAGAATTCAAAGGAAAACAATATGTAATATTTAATCATTAACTCTAGTTTATGCATCAATACAAATGTTTGGTTCTTGAGAAAATCTATCTTGCTTGATATCCATTTGTGACAAGTATTTTATTGCACATGATTGTTGGGACTTGTTGGGTTGAATCAATAACTCCAACATAAAACATACCAATGTATTAGTTTATGTTTATTTTTTGAGAGAATATAGTGTATGACTATCCAAGGAAGACCCATAGAGCTTGATAGTTGAAATCACAATTAAAGTTATGCAAGCACACTTTTTCACTTGGTACCATCATTTTAGATATTGACTATATAGAGAACTATAAACTACAACCATAGAATGAGGTACCATCATAGTATTACAACTCCATGTAGGTTTCTATATTTGTGCATACAATGTTCATTCATGCACATGACAATATGAAGGAATACATGGAGATCTTGAGAAAGTATCATTTTTATTTCAGTGATGATCACACACATTCTACCGAGTTTGTGCAAGGCTTCTATTAGATTTTCTATTGTGATTTGGCTAGTAGGAGCATATCATTTGGTCAATAAATCATATTGTCAAATAATTGTGCACCACAATTCAAGAAATTTGATCTATTGGTTAAGTAAGATACATTATATAAATGGTGTTCAACATATGTGGAATTTATTTGAGGTTAAGCATGGTAAGATAGAGCATAATGGTGTAGGAGTATGCATTAAAAGAGCCTTAACACGACAAGAGTTGAAGTACAAAGACAATGAAAATTTAGCATATGTAAAATATATTGCTAAGTTGTGTAAAGCTATAGTGGGTCCATGTATGATGGTATGTCTACATTTTGTAGTTTTTCTTTGGTTAGTTGACACAAACATTTCAAAATATGAGGATTTTAGTTAATGTGCATGATTGAGTGAACCACATAATTTTAAAATCTCAAATGTAGGTTTGTGGGGTATTTATACGAGGAAAATGATACTTTTTTGTTTCCCATGTATAGCTCAAGCTTGGAATGCATGCGATTCAAATGAGTGGGTTGATGAATGGTGTACATGAAGTATTATTCTAGTTGAGATGTATCAACTCCCCAAAACACAAATCATAGTGATGAAATCTTCAGTTAAAGTTGACCATATATCAAATCTAGTTCGACTAGGTAATATATTACATACACAATTTAATAAAATTCAATATCTTATCTTATTTTAGAGTTCTTTTGTATTCTTGACTAAATTCATGTAATTTAATGTGCATATCAATGTAGGTCATTTTTATAAAGTTATTGCTGACGAAGATAATGAAAAATGAAAATATTATTATTTGTGTCATTGTGACGAGGATAAAAATAAATTGGAGGTACCTATTATAGATTGAGGAACATTGAGTATCTTATAGGATTAGTGGTTGTTACTAGAACATTGTTTATAAGGTACCTGGAATGAATAATTTTGATGTGTGGTTGTTTGAGGAATTTGACATGCATAAGAAGATTCTTCATTATTTTAACCTTCTTGTAGCAGCAAATATTTATTTGATCAAATATGCGGGCATTGCATTGAACAAGAATTTGTGAAAAGTTTGAGTCTAACTGTAAAAGATGATAAACTTCTTTAAGATATTAGTATTGAATTTCCAGAATTAACATTGCAGAGATTTAATAGACACTTGTATACTTATTGATTACTGTATTTGGTGTCTGTTGAAAGTAATTGCAGACAAAAGTTTAAAACATAATGAAAAATAAGAGATTAAAATACACAGACACAAACACAGAGATTATAGTGGTTCATTTAGAATGAACTACATCCACTCTTCAAGCTAGGGCATATCAAATTTTATTATCATAATACAATCTCTATTACAGCAGCTCTATTTCATATATCTTTTACATGCTCAGAATAGTCTATATTCAACATCACAGTCAAAGACAGAAGATGAAACGGTAAATGCATCTTGAGGATGTAGGCAGAGTGGAAGGATTGGGCCTTCACCAACTCTAACATTCTCGTTAGGATGCAGAGCCGTTACAATCTCCCTCTTGAAGTCCAATCAGTTCTGCGATATGAGCTACATCACGATATCTCCAGCTTGGTGCTTATGGCTATGTTGTCACAATGCTGAGAGAAGCTCTACAGAATTTGAACTTCTCTCGAGGTACTCCCTTGGTGAACACATCAACTGGATTAACCTTCATGTCAATCTTCTCTAACTGTAATCTTCCCTCTTCAAGAGCATGACGAATGAAGTGAAATCTGGTTTCTATATGCTTTGTGTGATTGTGGAAAGCTGAATTTTTGGCCAAATGAATGGCACTGTTGCTATCAGAGAATAGAGTAAATGTGGATTGTTTAAATCCCAACTCTCCAAACAATCGTTGTAACCATATTAGCTCTTTAGCTCCCTCAACGAGAGCAATGTATTCAACCTCGGTGGAGGAAAGAGAAACCACTTGTTGCTTGCAAGAAGTCTAGCTAATCGCTACTCTGGCAAAAGTAAACACATAGCCTGTTGTTGACCTCCTTGTATCTAAATCTCCAGCCATATCAGAATCAACATATCCACAAATATAAGGGGCCTTACTGTTAAAACATAAAACATGAGAGGTGTATGGTGAAAATGTGATCACACTTCTATGAATCTTTACATGCAAGAAAACTCAACAATGAGCCCTCACAAATCGATCCATAGCTCTTTATGCATGGAGTTGCAAGATTTGTAAAATTGCTCTCAGCTAGAGTTATAAACTCATGACCTTGCTAGTCAACCACACAATGAGAGATTCTAAATCAAAGACAAGGGCAAAAATACCAATATCTCCAATGAAATCAATATGGATGCAATGCAATGCAAACTAATCTATGAGAATGAAAGATGCAAGCTATGCTATGAAAGGAAAATACAAGTGTTACAAATCCTCCTATTAAGCTATGTGAAGCTAATCTATTGCATAAAGGAAATCTATACTAAAAATACCATGATTATGCAACTGTGATGTAAGAAAACAAGCTAAATGAAATGCAACAACAATGTCTTCAAAGCTTGAATGCAAGAATGTCTTCAAAGAGCTCCAAATGACTTAGAAAACCTGCAGCATAACATTAGCATAAAAATCTAAAATATGAAAATGAAGGAGAGAGCTCTCCTTTTATAAGAAATGAGATGAAAATGGACCATTGAGATTAAGAGGCAAAAGACTTAATCAACGGTGGAAAAAAAAAGAAGTTTGATCCTTGTGTACAAATATCCTCCAATAGAAAAATAAGAGTTGACTTTAGTGTCCATATGAGACAAAAAGTACTTTTTCTCTTTTTATAAAATAAGAATAATGCTTTATTTGTGCAACATAGGATAAGAAGAAAAGTGGGGCTTTTTTATTTAAATAAAAAGAGAGGAAATTTATTTTAATTAAATAAAGGCTTAGGATAAAGTGATTTTATTATTTAATTAAAAGAGATTTTTAATTAATTAAAAGGGAGCATGTTCTCTTAATTAAATAAGATTTTTATTTTTTTCTCTTTTAAATTAAATAAGGCTCAAACCTTAGGAAATATTGAATTGATTATGATTTGATCAAGGAGATTGATATAATTGATAAAATGTTGATATTTGAAAATATTGATTCAAGGATTTGACAAATTGCTAAATGGGGGCCCAAAGTCTAGGTGACCATTTTAGGGTGCATACATTTGCCCCTTTTTGACTAATGTGTGATCATTTCGGGAACACATGCAGTCAAAGAAGAATTGAAATGTGAGATCGATTTAGGATCACAAAACAATCCAGATGTGTGTTCATTTTGAGAACACATCAGGACAAAGATAAGCAAAAGACAAGACCAACACCATCGCTGCTAGGTGCAAATCAGGCCTTAGACAAAACTATTGCCGTCGCTGCTAGGCAATAATCAAGTCTGAAAAATAGGAGATAAAAATTGAAAGACAAAATCACTACCGTTGCTGCTAGGTGATAATCAAGTCTAAAAAAAAGAATCTCAAGCTGAGTTGAATGATAAAGATGAATCAAAGATTAAAGCTGATACGTACTGCCCCCTCGGAATCAAAATCAAAATCAGATAGAGGAGAACAATAAATTGATAAACCTGATCAAGTCACAATAAATCATAATTGAAAGATGGAGCATGATAGGATAACCATCAAATAATGAAGATATGCCCCAGGTTGACTAGGTTTGACTGGGAAAGATATAGGATAAAGATTAAGTCAAACCTCAGAGAGAGGAAGCGAAAGGGGTGAATGAAAGACTAGAAGTTTGGAAGACATAGAAATGAAGAAATTCCATCAAAGATCGAAGAATTATGCTTCAAAAGGTCAGTCAAATATGTAGAAGAATGAGAAATCTTGGAAACGCGACTCGAATTTCAATTTCGAGTTCAAAAATAGATAGAAAATGATGTGATATGAAAGACTAGAAATGAAAGATATGATGAAGAAGAATCAGAAAATGAGCACAGTTGACCAACTAGTCCATAGATGATAAAAAGGAGAGCTCTCTCCATATGCAAGATGCAAAAAATAAACTATGATGAACCTAAGAATGCAAGCTACTATGAAAGTGGTTGACTTGCAAGGTCACAACGCCTATAGACATCTAATTATCATCATCAAGCGTTATTGGTAGCGCTGTAAGATCATACAATGCGCACTAGCATAACTATGTGGATATGAATATGATCTTTATCAGATAGAAATGTGGAAATCTCACCTAGGCATCAAAGACATGTAGGTCTAGATGACTAATGCAGTGAGATTACCTAAGTTTAATATGGCGAGATTATGCTTGTATCAAGACACATGAAAGTCAGGATAACTAGAAGCATGCACTCGCAAAATAGTCAAGGATAATACCTTGTCAATCCATAGTGTTAAGTAAGACCAGCATAAATGCTCATGACAGTTAGGATCAACAAAATATACCCACAAGAAGATAAAGAAATAAAACATGTTCTCATACCCTCAGTCTTCTAGCTATGCATCATCAAAAACTTCTTTGGGAGAGACCACTCATCAAAGAAATCCTCATAGACAGCACACAAAGAAAAATAAAGTCAACATATCTCAACAAGTTGATTGTTTACGTGCGTGTGTGTTGGTCATAGAGTCAAAATTTGAGGATCAAATTTGTTAATGAGTGATATCACATCAAACTTAGACTGGTGAGTAAGACATCTGATAAGTGTTGAGAAACACTCGACGCAAGGGTAGTGTTGAAAAACACTGTTTGGGGTGGTGTTGAAAAACACCTGTTGTGAAATGCCCCAAGAGACAAACACACCTAAAGGACCAATGCTAATAGTTATGCCCCCCAGACAAAGATAAAGATCAATTCCAGACCAAGTCAAATAAGGTCAAGGCATGATGGAGAAAGGCTAAGTGTCAAGGACGCATGCTAACAAATAGGGGTGCAAAGGCCTCAAGTAGCGCATGTTTCCAAGTTTTCACCACTTGGATTTATTGCAATTTTTTCTTTTTTCAATTTTTTGATTTGTTTTATTTTTTTGTATTTTTGCTACCAAGGCGCCTGTTTCTAGGTTTTCACCAAGGCACTTTTTCCATTTTTTTTTTTTTGATTTTTTTGTATTTTTTTCAGGATTTTTTATGCTTTTTAAGATTTTTTCATCATCATATATCAATTTTTTTTGTATTTTTTCAGGATCATAATGTAGACACCGAAAAATCCTTCAGAAAATAAATTATTTTTGTTTTCTGAAAATCCTTGATGACATCATCATTTATTAATTAATTAATTATTTAATTAATTAATTTATTTTTATGGCATTAAATCCCTCTCTCTTAATTAAAAATCTTTAATTAAGGAATCTAGCCTAAAAATGTCATTTAGACATTATCCCTAATTTATTAATTAAATAATTAATAAATTGACCAAAAACCTCAAAAAATAAATTAATTTATTTTTAATTTATTTTTTATCCCAAACTTGGCCAATTTCCTCTAGACCACTAACCTCTTCCAAAATCTTCTAATCCCTTCTTAATTTCGATTAAAAGGCTAATCCCATCTTTTCTAACCCTAATCCCAAGGTTAAATATTTAATTAAGGTTAAATATTTAATTTGCATATTTATTGAAAATATTTTAATAAATATTCCTAAGACTTAAGCTTTTGGAATGAATAACCTTTTATTCCATGAAACTAAGGAGAAATCTAGACTCTTCTAGAATCTTCTCAAATCCACCCTCTTCACCCATCCTAATCCTTTTCTTTGTCCTAATCTAATCCTAATCCTACCCTTAAACCTTTGTGCAATCCTAACCAAGCTTAAGACTTTCCTAAACCAAATCAAAGTCTTTCCCTCCAAATATCTCAACCACAAAGCATTTATTGCTTCCTCAAAGTCTTCAAAGCCTCTTAAAGCCCATTCATTGCTCTTACAAGCATTTATTGGAGAGTTATGAGCTTGGAGCCCCCTTTGTTGACTCCTTTTTGCCCTTCCCTTCATCCACTCACCTTGTGACATGTGTCACCTCCTGATTGGCTGAGAACTAGCACAATCCATGTGCTTCCCTTTTGAATGAATCTTGGCCTCTCTTAAGGATTTCAATCCTGGCCATTCATTCCTCCTACCCCAAGCCTTAGAAATCCTATAAATACCCTCACTTCCTAAGGCAAATCATCCTTCAACTTTCAAACTCAATAGCAAAGTTATAATGTCATTTTCATTTTAGCATAAGCATAAACTCATCTTTTTTTAGATCATTTTCAAGCTTAAATCACATCTAAATTAGCTTAAATGGATTAACATAGATTCATTTCTTGTTTTAATCTTAGTTCATTTATTTAGCTTTGCATATTTGTGTGTTCTTGAGGCCTTTGAGGCAAAATAGGTTCCTCATACCTATTTTGTGTCATTTTGGGTCTTCTTGATCCTCAAATCATCCATCTTGCATGCTCCAAGTGCTTGAGTTTGCACACCCACATCCCTCTATATCTAAGCATATCAAACGGTGCATGGGCGCATCCGTTTTAAGCTTAAACTGAGGTGGCTTTGATTTTAGTTTGCTTACCATTAAATTTGGTTTGATAATATGCTATGACATTTGTTTGTCTTTGGCCTTCAAAACAGGTTTAGGTGCACTCACAAATCCTAGTCTACATTCTGGCACGCCCGGTGGGACCCAAACCACAATCACTTTGATGAAATTACACTTTATATGCTTTTTTTTTGCAGGAAATAAAGAAATGTCGCCTTCATGAAAAGAAATGACGCCTACAGCAATTAAATGTCGCCTTCAAACAAAGAAATGTCGCCTTCAACAAAAGAAATGTCGCCTACAAACAATTCAGTCACGCCTTCATGGAATTAAATCACGCCTCTGAGGAAAGAAATGACGCCTGTGAACTCTGTTTTCACGCCTGCATAACTAAGATTTTCCTGTTGTCGGCAATTTCTATTACGTCCCAGAATTCTTCTTCTGTCGCCTTCATGTAAAGAAATCACGCCTGTAACTAAAGAAATCACGCCTGTAGTTTTTTATCTGTCGCCTTTTGAGGTACAGAATGTCGCCTGTAGGAATTAAATGTCGCCTCTGCACTTTCCAGCGTCGCCTATAAGCTGGACAGTGTCGCCTTTTGTCTTTTGCTTGGGACTGGTTTTTCATTTCTTTTACAGCAAAGGTCAAACTCAATCTTGAATGAAACTTAAGGAAATGAACTTAGGTCCTAGAGTGTCATTGTCAATTTGAAAAGCAAACCCAATCTTGAATGCACTAAAGGAATAAACAACTCTATTCCCTATCTCATTTCAAATTCCAAAGCAAGCAAACAAATTCAATCTTGAGTGATCTAAGGGACAAAACAAAGCTTTTTCAAAGTTCTTAAATCAACTCGCTAATCAAATCTTGAATGCACAAAAGAAAAGAACTTGCAACCGTTTGAATCATTTACATTTTGAGGAAAAGAACAAATCAAAAGCTAAACACGTGTGTCTTCATTTTTTTCAAAGTTCAAACAAACTTAATCAAATTTGGGGAAAATGAACAAAATCTGCTTGATGTGCATATAGGAGTTTTTCAATTCTTGCATAAATCCTTGTTAGAGTAAGCAACGTGGAACATTTGAACTTGGACAAGTTCACTTGTTCTACTTTTAGCGAGGCCTGTCCAAGGAGAAGCGCTTCCTCCTTGGAGAACGACCTCAAACCGGTATCCCCCCCGGCCGGTATACAAATAAGTGAATACCAAAAGAATCACTTACATCTCCTAATCGCCGGGCGTTCGTGCCAAACACGTGTCTGGGGATGGTAAACATTCCTCTCCCCCAGCATAATTGGCAAGGCTCTTAAGTGAGTCACGGATGATCAGCATAACCGGGTATGGAGACACCACGGAATCATTAGCAACCTGATAAACTAGAGGCTACCCTATCTACATCCGAAAGTATCAAAATCCTTGTGCAAGGACCGATTCCAAGGGGTTTACCGGGTCGCCTCAAGATTACTCACCATTTGTATTCCCTTCTAGGGGATACCAAGCTGTGGGCAAGCGATTTTGATACTCACCTTCCTTAGGTAGATCTGTTTGAAGTGCTTGACAGTCAAAGACTCCGTGAAAACACTTGTTGAAACATACACTTTCAAAGCTTTGTCAGAGTCAGTTGCCTTTGTTTGTATCCCGCAGGGTTGCTTTGTCCCTTGCAGAGATTGCTTTGACTTTAACCTTTGCCATTGGAAACCTTTGCCTCAAAAATCAGAAGCCTCTTTTCCAAGTGATGCCCAGCAAGAACAAACATCCTAAAGCAAAGTTGCCAAAATCCCAAACCTATCAAGAGCGAAAAGTTATCAAGAAGAACACCAAGACCTATCAATCCATTATCCAAGCAAACCAAGCAGAAGAGAAGTCCCAAGCCAGACTTGAGAACATTGCCCATAACGCCCGCATCAAACAGTTCGCCTTCCGTTTCCGAGTTAACCATCACTTTGTCAACCTTGAGCCAGAAGATTAGCCAATTCCTTGTTCATGTCTTGTTCCATCTTCGGATCTTGAAATCTTGTCTCAAACAGCTTTGCATCTTGGTTTCATCCTAGTTTCATCCTTTTCATCAGCATTAAAACCTTAGTTGCATTTCAGAACATCATAAAAGTTGCATTTGCATTCATCTTCCTACCAGCATTCTAGAATCAATCCTTGTCATTTGCATAGAGCATTGTCCCTTCAACCTTCGATACCTTTTTCACCAGCATCCCCCCATCAGCTTTTCATATCTTTCCAGCAAATCCATCATCCTTTGTTCCAAATCCAGAGATCCACCAACACTTAGTGTTCTACCTTTTGAGTTGTTCCTATCCTATATCCAAGATCAGAGACCATCATCCTCTTTTTTGGCACAACGTGTTGTCATAAAGAAATCAAACCTTGTCCTTGCATAGCCATCATCTCGAGCAAGAGATTGGAGTGTATTGATAAGAATCTAGTTGACCGAAGATCATTAGTCTATCTTAGGTTGACCCCATCATATCTCTGATCCTCCATTTGGGAAAAATAGCAGCTCATTTGTTGACCACTCAGTAATCTTTCACCAACTTTCCACCAGCAACCTATCTTTCCTCCACCATCTTGATCCATATCAGTTCCATCCAGCTTCCATCATCGTCATCTTGATCCATCTTTGCATTTGCATCTTAGAAGTCATCATCTTTAAAAGTTCATCAACTTTGCATCCATCAACATCTTTTAGCCAAACATCTTGCATCCATTTAGCACTTGCATCTCCATGCCTGTTGAGACCAGATCTCGGAAAAGAAGAAGCATGAATCCTTATCCACCAACAACCTCATCCGATCCCAACATTTTCACCAATGCCATGATGACCTACAATTCCCAGATCCAAGCCAGTAACCCATGTGAAGATCCAAACATCCCTTCATCCCCGTTGGCAAACCAAGCATTTGTGAATCCTCCAGAAAGCCCACTAGCAACCAATGCCCTTGTACCACAACATCAGCAGAGCACGTTTGTTCACTACCTGCCAGAAAGTACCTCCATCCCACCATCTCTCTATCCACGCATCCCCATCAAAACTATCCAAGTTCCAGCCCAAGCGTATTCTCCATTTGTCCAATCATTCCCCGATCCTATCATACAAACATCCCAAGAGCTTTCCACCATTCCCCTTTTCTTGCAAGGAAGCCTCACCAGTCCCACGACACAAGCTACAGCACCATCCGCTCCATCTCATCCCCCTTTTTCTTCATCATCTGCTATGGCTGCCCAAGCCCAAATCCAAACCCAAAGTCAGCTTCCACCTCTCACACAAGCTTTTACACCACCACCATTCGCAAGTCAAGCAACGCCTTTCACCATCAAAGGAGCACCGTTACCCTTCACCCCCCAAGCACCTGTACCTTCTTCTTTGGGGTTAGCGCAATCGCTCCCCATTCCAACCTCATCCTTCTCTTGGGTGTTTCCTTCATTTTCCTCCTCACAAGCATCTGCTCAACCACAACCTCAACAAGCTCCTTTCTCCCAACCATCATTCGTGTCTCAAGCTCCCGTTGCTCCTACCATTCCATCATCCGCTGCAGTACACCCTAACACAAGCTCTCAATGGGGCCTCACACAAGAAGAAATGAAGGCATGGGGGATTCCATCTCAATCCCCTACATCTATGGTTGCAAGTCAACAAACCGCCTTCACCCAAGCAACACAGCAGCAACTACCCCAACCACCGACACCTTCAAGCTATTTGTCCCAAATCCCAAATACCTTCCAGCAAGTTCCACCACCTCAACAGCCAACTTTCCCCAGCTATCTTACCCCATCGCCCTTTGCTTCTAGCTTCCCCACGTCTGCTCCACCTCTAAGTAATGCAGGCATGCACCCAGCTTATATCAGCCAAACCCAAAGCCAACCTCAGCAACTACCACCATCATACCCACAAGCAGCATCATTCCAACAGCCTCCCCCACAGCAACCACATGTCCCCTTTCAGCAAACACCCATCATTCCTCCACAACAGCAAGTCCCTTGCTATCAGCCTCAGCAACAAATCCCTATCATCCCCCAGCAACAACAAGTTCCCACCCATCAGTTACAACAACAAGTTCCAAATGTTCAATATCAGCAAGCAATCCCACAACAACCACCAATTCAACAACAGCAAGTAGCCCAACAACATCAAGCGGTCCCATATCAATATCCCCCTATGCCACACCAGCAATATCCCCAACAACCATTGCCCCAAAATCAGTTCCAACTCATTTATCCACAGCAAGCGTCATATCCAGTTCCACAGCTTCCATCACAAGCAGAAGTCTCAGTTCCCTCGCCACTCAATGCTGAGTGGGAAGCAATGAAAAACGCTCTAAAAGAGCTACAAAGTGGAACAGAGAATAAAACATACAAGTTCGAAGAGGTGTGCTCATATCCCTTTGATCGATCCATAGCAACTATCCCTTTCCCCAAGCATTTTGAGATGCCCAAGTTCGACAAGTATCGGGGGAAAGGAGATCCAGTAAATCATATCAAAGAGTTTTACATGGCGTGCCAAGAAGTGGCTTACAGTGATAATTATCTCCTGCGCCTATTTCCCAAAAGCTTGGGAGGAACTGCTGTTGAGTGGTTTTATAAAATACCACATGGGACAATAAACACCTTTGCTGAACTCTCTGAGAAGTTCATCACACACTATGCCCATAATGTGGAGAATGAGTTGTCCTTGCTAGACCTATGCAACTCAAAGCAGAAAGATGGAGAAAGCCTTGCAGAATACTTGCAAAGATGGCAGAATCTTACAACCAGGTTATCATATCAGCTGCCAGAGAAGCATCTAACAAAGATCTTCATTGATAACCTACATCCAAAGCTATCCCATCACATGCGAATGAACTGTCTCCAGACATACCAAGACATCAAGAGCAAAGGCATAGGCATCGAGAAAGCTCTCCTAGATGAAGGCACTATTCGTCACTTCAAAGATGATTCCAAGAACAAACCCAACAATGATAAATCCCGTTACTGAAATCGTAACAAGAATGTTGTTACAGATGGAGCCACTGACACTAAAAATGTACAATTCGTTGTGGCTAGTCCTACACCAGCTCAAACATACCAACCGCCACAAGCGCCCATCTATCAGCAACCCCTAGCTCCCGCATATCAAGCACCTATTTATCAGCAGCCTCCTCAAGCTCATCAACCACCCGTGCAACAGTATCAACAGCAATACCAACAGCAACAGCCAGCACGTCAGGGCAATCCTGTTAACGCAGTTAACGTTGCCCCAAGGCAGAACAAACCCAACAATCAGAACAATCTAAAGAGGACTTTCACACCTTTGGGTGAGCCTATGGATCAGATCTTTTATCGGCTAGCCAAGGCAAATATGATCACATATCCGCCCATCCCACAGAAGGATGACAACGCACCAAAGTCTGATTGGTATAAAGAACATGAATACTGTGATTACCATCGTGTGAAGGGGCACACAACATTGAAGTGCATGCGGCTTAAGCACTACATCCAGGATCTCATCGATCGCAAGGAAATCTAGGTCGATGCACCAACTCAAGCTTCACCCAATGCCGGTTTGCAAATATATCAAAATGTGTTCCCTCAACACGATGCCGGGAAGAATCAAGCCAGCGCCAATCAACCCCAAAATCGTGGCAAAGGCAAGCAAGAAGATCACACAGCGGCCTACATCAACTATGACAAGTATGTCGGATGCATAACTCAAGTTGAGCCCATCCAAGATGAGCCCACCATCAATACCATCCATGTCAAAGGGCCGGATCGACAATGTGCTGCAACTACCCGCAGTGGTAGGATAACTGTTGCCGGTGCTTCTCCAAGGTCAGCTGCTCCTCCAAGGCCAACATCTACTGCATCCACAGCACAGTCTAACATCAGGCCAGCATCAAATGCACGCGCAACACAGCATAATGCACCAAGAGCACAATACAATATCATAGAGCATCTTGGGAACATGCCAGCCCAAATATCTATCTTGGATTTGCTCCGCACATCACCCATCCATCAGGAGATCCTGGACAAAGCTCTAAAAGAAGGTCATGTCCCCACGGACATTAACACAACTCAGTTTGAAACTCTTGTGGGACACCTATCAGCAGCATGTGCCTTGTCCTTCAAAGAATCTGATATACCAGATGTCGCTCCTGACCATACTCTCCCTCTCCGCATTGCCGTCATGGTCAGAGATTTTGCCATCAAACGAGTTCTAGTGGATAATGGCTCAGCCCTCAACTTGTGCACATTAAAATTCATCAAGAAGATCGGGTTCACGGAGGCCGACATACAACATGAGCAAATCACTATCAAAGCATATGATAACTTGGAGCGTACCTCTGAAGGTACTATGACTTTGCCTATCCAGCTAGGCCCAGCAACGCAAGATACTCTCTGCCACGTTGTTGATCTTGACCTACCGTTCAATATCCTCCTCGGTCGTCCATGGATCCATTCCATTAAGGCCGTACCATCTACTTACCATCAGTGCATCAAGTTTCCACATCAAGGCACTGAGGTTACCATCCACGCTGACCCTAACCCCTTCGCATACTGCCTTGCGATGGAAGCATCTTTCCCTCATTCTACTCATTGTCCTGGAACTGATATTGGTACTTCTATTGCTAGCTCATCCCGATCCCATCGCGATCCAGAGACCATCCTCTCTTCCACCTTATCATCCATCAAGATCAACAACCAGGGTTGTGGCGAATACAGCCTCAGTGATGCATTTGTTGTAGGAGCTCTTCCACGTGATCCACATACTCAAGGGCGCCCAAGTTGTCAAAAAAAGCCTGCTGAGGAACATTATAAGCTCAAGCAAATCGGAAACATGACTTTTGAGTTTCATGGAAACATCAACAGCAAAGAAATGGATCCAGATATTAACAAATGGTTATACAAAGATCCCCCATCACGTGACACCCAACTTCTTGAGTACTTCAAAGAGAAATATCCAATCCCCTACAAAAATGTCACAGAACACTATAACTATCAAGGTGGTGGTCTAGGACCACAAGAGGACGGAAATTTGTTTCCTATCATACCATCCCAAAATCCAGAACAGCAAGGACTTGGCTTTAATACCCCTCGCCTGCTTGAACAAGAGCCCAATACCACAACTGCGGACACTAACATGACCAACGTGAACTTTTAGAATAGCCAGGATGACCTCGTGGAAATCGAAGACATCCCTGAAGAGAAAGACATCCGATCCTACGACGATATCTTTGCCGACGACACCCTCCTGGGGACTTCTGTCCTCCAACAACTCTCCATTAACCTCATAGATCTTCCCCTCACAAACCCCGACCTCATAGATTGGGACCAGCCAAGCATCGCACACATCGACGAGTTCCAAAGCGCACAAGCACTCCTAGAATTCATGGGGGCATCAGGTCCAGCAAGCAATCAGGATCCAACATCAACCTCTGTCTATCAGCTTCACCCAGAAGGATATTTTGGGGAAGAGGCAAGCTTTAGTCGCAAAAATGAAATAGCAAAAGAACATCATGAGTCTTTATGTGAAAACCCCCTTGGGGCACATTCTGATTCCAAAATAGTAAAAACAAAGGGCGTATCTTCTAGTGAAAACCTGGAAATTCAGGCACTAGAAGATGAAGCCTTGCCTCTTCCCCCTATCCAAGATTATAAACCAGAGCAGTCGCCGATCATCATAGAGGAAACCAAGCCAATCAACTTGGGAACAGAAGAATGTCCAAGGATCACCTACATTGCAGTCAACCTAACAGAAGGAGAAGAAATCGCTCTCAGTGCCTTGCTCAAGGAATCCATCATCAACTTTGCATGGTCATACGCCCACATGCCTGGGCTTGATCCAAACCTTGTTGTTCATCACCTATCAGTAGATCCAAACATCAAGCCAGTGAAGCAGAAGCTAAGGAAAATGCATCCAAAGGTAGCATTGCTCGTCAAAGCAGAGCTTGAGAAGCTCCTCCAAGCTAAGATCATTAGAGCAATAGATCATTCAGAGTGGATCTCTAACATGGTGCCAGTCACAAAGCCTTCTGGCGACATCAAAATCTATACTGATTTCAGGAACTTGAACAAGGCATGTCCTAAGGATGACTTCCCATTACCAAACATAGACATGCTTGTAGACCTCACAGCGGGTCATGAGATGTTATCATTAATGGATGGATTTTCAGGCTACAATCAGATTCATATAGCAGAAGCAGATCAACATAAAATAGCATTCACAACCCCATGGGGTACCTTCTGCTACAACATGATGCCATTTGGGCTAAAGAATGCAGGAGCAACATATCAGAGAGCAATGACAGCAATCTTCCATGACATGATCCACAAGATCCTTGAGGACTATGTGGACGATATCCTTGCAAAATCTAAAACAAGAGATGAACACCTCAACATACTAGAGCGTGTGTTTGATCGTCTGAATCATTATGGCTTAAAGCTTAATCCTAAGAAATGTGTCTTTGGTGTTACATCTGGCAAGCTTCTAGGCTTCATCGTCTCTAGACGAGGCATAGAGATCGATCCTAAAAAGGTAAAAGCAATAACGGAGATGCCTCCACCAAGAAATCTCAAACAACTCAGAAGCCTACAGGGAAAGCTTCAATCAGTACGGCGGTTCATCTCGCAGCTAGCGGATAAGTGTCAACCATTCTCACATCTCTTATGCAAAGACACCAACTTCAAGTGGGATCCCATATGTCAAAGAAGCTTTGATAAGCTCAAGGAGTATCTAGCTAACGCTCCAATCCTAGTACCACCAGTTCCAGGATGCCCACTCATCCTTTACATCTCAACAACAGCTACAACACTAGGGGCACTCCTAGCACAACATGATGATGAAAATAGAGAACGAGCTATCTACTACATCAGTCGCACTCTTGTGGGCTATGAGCTTAACTATTCACCCATGGAGAAAGCATGCCTAGCAGTGGTCTTTGCCACTCAAAAACTTAGACATTACATGCTTAGCCACACAATCAAGCTCATATCAAAGGTGGACCCTCTTAAGTATCTGTTATCAAGGACAACCCTCACAGGCCGTATGGCAAAATGGGTCATGTTACTCAGTGAATTTGACATTCAGTATGTAGATCGCAAAGCAATCAAAGGGCAAGTCATTGCCGATCAAATAGCAGAAGCACCACTGGTGGATGCCTATCCACTAATCATGGAATTCCCTGATGAACATTTATGCATGATTGAAGAGCAGCCCATGTGGAAACTATACTTTGATGGTTCCAACACATCCCATAGCTCTGGGGCAGGAATCCTATTCGTCACACCTCAAGGTGACTATATTCCAAAATCATTCAAGTTGGGATTCCCCTGTACCAACAACATTGCAGAATATGAGGCACTCATCTTAGGTCTCAGAACAGCCATTCAGTGGAATATCATAGAATTACAAGTATTTGGAGATTCACAGCTGATTATCAAGCAAGTCCTAGATGAATATCAGACAAAGGATGACAAATTGCTACCCTACAAGCAACTGGTGGATAAATTGAAAGAGCATTTCCTACATCTACAATTCAATCAGATCCCAAGGCTTCAGAACAAAGCAGCAGATGCAATGGCAACCATCAGATCCTTATTGGAAATACCACGTGACGCAACACAGTATGAATTTCTGGTCGAGCAGCTACATTCACCAGCTTATGAGAGTGCCGATGCAGACATGGTGTGTGTCTTGGTTGGTCCTCAATCCCCATGGTACCACGAAATCCATGCATATCTAAAAAATGGTATCATATCTCCCCATCTCACCAATAACCAACGCCAAAACCTTATTCGCAGAGCTTCCCGCTACACTCTTGTAGCCAACACCCTATATCGTCGCGGGTATCACAATGTCCTATCTAGATGTTTAGATTCAAACGAGGCCGTCCTGGCCTTACAAGAAGTTCACGCTGGAATTTTTGGTGCCCACACGAGTGGCATGGTTCTAGCAAAGCAGCTGCTTAGAGTTGGATATTATTGGCCAACAATGGAACATGATGCGTGTGAATTTGTCAAGAAATGTCTCCCATGTCAACAGCATGCCAATTTGATACATGCACCAGCACAGGATCTACAGCCTATTGCACCACCGTGGCCTTTTTCATGTTGGGGCCTCGACCTCGTTGGCTTGATCACCCCCCTCTCTTCGGATGGACACAAGTATATCATAACAGCCACAGAGTACTTTACCAAATGGGTTGAAGCGATTCCGCTCACCCTAACCACTGGCATCCAAATATCCAAGTTCATCCTTTACCACATCATTTGCCGCTTCGGCATACCATCTACCATTTTCACAGACCATGGCACACCTTTTGAAAACCAGCATGTGGATGATCTATGTGCCAGACTCCACATCCATCACCGTTTCTCCAGTCCATATTTCCCTCAAGGAAATGGCCAAGCGGAGGCAACTAACAAAACTATCTTAAAAATCCTCAAGAAGGTTGTCAATGATTCTGGTCGTGACTGGCACCTTCAAATTAATCCCGCCCTTTGGGCTTATCGCACTTCTTATCGCACTCCCACAGGCACCACCCCATACTCCCTTGTATATGGTGCTGAAGCCGTTCTGCCGATCGAGGTCGAGCTTCCATCCTTGCGCGTCTCCATGAAGAACTATACAACTGATGAAGACTATCGTGTGGCCCGGCTCACACAGCTAGATCTGCTAGATGAAAAGAGACAGCAAGCCTATGATCACCTGGTTGCATACCAGAATCGACTCAAAAGGAGTTATAACAAAAAGGTCCATCCTAGACAATTCCTGGTCGGTGACATGGTCCTTAAAGAAAATCAGAAGGTCCTAGCAAATAGAGAAAAGAAAGGCAAGTTTGAGCCTACTTGGTTGGGCCCCTATGTTGTCACCGCATCCTTTGGCTCCGGAGCCTATCAGCTATCAACACCAGAAGGTGAGCCCTTGAATGATCCTATCAACATCATCCATCTGAAGAGGTTCTATGCCTGAACCTGATCCTGCATATATCAGAAAATCCAAAAACATTCAAAAAAGAAAAAAAGCAAAAAAGCAAAAAAGCAAAAAAAGCAAAAAAGCAAAAAAAAAAAAAAAAAAAGAAAAGAGAAAGAGAAAATAGTCGTCCAACGGTGAAAACTTGGCAATTCAAGCGCCTTGGACAAGTATGTTGGTGAAAACCTGGCAAACAGGCGCCAACATAGTAAACTGAGCTATTTATCTATTCAGTTGTCCTTTCAGCTACCGTCCTCTTCCACCATCCATAACAGATCTCCCAGCAGTTCCATCTCCCCTATCTTCCACGCATTCAGCTTCCATCTTCTTCCAACCCATCTGCAATCCATATCCTATTCCAAAGCTTTGTACCATATCTTGTACCATATCCTTTTCCCTTTCCTGTACAGCGCTTTCCTCCCTGTATTTATCCTTCTTGTCTCCGTCCTAGTGAGAGTCCCGCTGAGTGTGATCTTCCTATCCCCAATCCTGAGCTTCTGTACATATCCCTTGTGCATATCGTTCCTCCTTGTTGTACATAACCTTTGTCCGTCCTGCAGCAGCATTTGATCAAATATCCTGTCCCATCCCCAGCCTCAGAAAACTTTTAGTCCCACTCGGGCCTTGTGCTTCAGCAACATCAATTGTCGACTTATCCTTGCTCATCCTGATTATTCCTTGAACTTCAGCTTTTGCCAGCAAGCAACTACACTTATTCTCTCACCAACCCATGGGTCCTTGAGGATATATCGTTCCTCCTGTCCGACCTAATCTTCCATCCTGGTCCTTGAGGATATATCGTTCCTCCTGTCCGACCAATCTTCCCACCATCAATCAAACCTAATCTCTCTCCTTGGCAAAGGATGTCTTTTTGGAGTTATCATTTTGATCTTGGATTTTTGTCCTTTGGGTCTTGTTAATCTTTTTGGCTTCTCTTTATCCCACCAGGGTCACCACGATTCTTTATATCACGGTGTGCTGTGTGTGCGGATAATCTGGGGCAAGGTCTTTTGATCTTTCGCTTCTGCCTGTGAGTCAGTTGTGTGTTTGTGGTTCCTTCAGCATCGGTTCCACCATGTCGCCTCTGCGCTTCATGTGTGATGTTGGGGCAACCCTGTGTGTTTGTTTAGCGTCAGTCCTCGTCAGTCCTCTGCAACGCTGGTGACAAGGCCTCGTGATCCCAGTATCCTTGGCAGGTCTCTAGCATTGCTATATTAAATCTAGGCTGTGCACTCCCGTTTGCACTTGGAGCTATCTGGTCCCTTGCATTTATCATATAGATTAATCTTGCATCTTACATATAGTTGCATCTTGCATCTTGCATATCATCCATATTTGTTCTTAGAAGTGAGGTTATTTATCTCCCCTTTCTTCCTAGGCCCTTCCTTCCTCGTCCCGCCGGGCACACTCTGTCCCAGGGCGTAATCCCTCTTTCTCCTTGTCCCACTGGGCGCATCTTCCATGATTTTGTCCCACCGGGGCATGTTCCTCTTTCTACTAGTCCACCCAGGCGTCATACCCTCTTCTTCTGATTCTAGCCTCGGCATCTTGTTTTCTTGTCTTTGACGCCATGCCACTTGCGGCATCGCATCAAAGAGGGGCAAAATGTAGACACCGAAAAATCCTTCAGAAAATAAATTATTTTTGTTTTTTGAAAATCCTTGATGACATCATCATTTATTAATTAATTAATTATTTAATTAATTAATTTATTTTTATGGCATTAAATCCCTCTCTCTTAATTAAAAATCTTTAATTAAGGAATCTAGCCTAAAAATGTCATTTAGACATTATCCCTAATTTATTAATTAAATAATTAATAAATTGACCAAAAACCTCAAAAAATAAATTAATTTATTTTTAATTTATTTTTTATCCCAAACTTGGCCAATTTCCTCTAGACCACTAACCTCTTCCAAAATCTTCTAATCCCTTCTTAATTTCGATTAAAAGGCTAATCCCATCTTTTCTAACCCTAATCCCAAGGTTAAATATTTAATTAAGGTTAAATATTTAATTTGCATATTTATTGAAAATATTTTAATAAATATTCCGAAGACTTAAGCTTTTGGAATGAATAATCTTTTATTCCATGAAACTAAGGAGAAATCTAGACTCTTCTAGAATCTTCTCAAATCCACCCTCTTCACCCATCCTAATCCTTTTCTTTGTCCTAATCTAATCCTAATCCTACCCTTAAACCTTTGTGCAATCCTAACCAAGCTTAAGACTTTCCTAAACCAAATCAAAGTCTTTCCCTCCAAATATCTCAACCACAAAGCATTTATTGCTTCCCCAAAGTCTTCAAAGCCTCTTAAAGCCCATTCATTGCTCTTACAAGCATTTATTGGAGAGTTATGAGCTTGGAGCCCCCTTTGTTGACTCCTTTTTGCCCTTCCCTTCATCCACTCACCTTGTGACATGTGTCACCTCTTGATTGGCTGAGAACTAGCACAATCCATGTGCTTCCCTTTTGAATGAATCTTGGCCTCTCTTAAGGATTTCAATCCTGGCCATTCATTCCTCCTACCCCAAGCCTTAGAAATCCTATAAATACCCTCACTTCCTAAGGCAAATCATCCTTCAACTTTCAAACTCAATAGCAAAGTTATAATGTCATTTTCATTTTAGCATAAGCATAAACTCATCTTTTTTTAGATCATTTTCAAGCTTAAATCACATCTAAATTAGCTTAAATGGATTAACATAGATTCATTTCTTATTTTAATCTTAGTTCATTTATTTAGCTTTGCATATTTGTGTGTTCTTGAGGCCTTTGAGACAAAATAGGTTCCTCATACCTATTTTGTGTCATTTTGGGTCTTCTTGATCCTCAAATCATCCATCTTGCATGCTCCAAGTGCTTGAGTTTGCACACCCACATCCCTCTATATCTAAGCATATCAAACGGTGCATGGGCGCATCCGTTTTAAGCTTAAACTGAGGTGGCTTTGATTTTAGTTTGCTTACCATTAAATTTGGTTTGATAATATGCTATGACATTTGTTTGTCTTTGGCCTTCAAAACAGGTTTAGGTGCACTCACAAATCCTAGTCTACACATAAAATATGTACAAAGGATGCCCCCAGACAGAATGAGCATCAAACTCCTAAGCAAGATCACATCGTGTAGTCCCAATGTCTAGCAAGGTGGAGAACAAGAGGGATTATCAAACTAGTGACTGAGATGGAGGAAAGGAGAATGAAGGCAAATGGAGGGAAGAAATCTTCAAGGTCAAACTCCTCAAGAGTACCCAAGCTAGGGAAAAATTATCATGAAAAGCACATTTGGACAAGCAATGAGAGGCTAGCATAGGATAAGTCACAAAAGTGCACTACAAAAGAAGGAAGGATGCAGTCCAAAGGAGTAGACATGTCAAGAGACTTCATAGCATCGTGTTTTACTCTTTTTTATTAGATCAAGACCAAAGGGGAAAATGATAGCGAAAGGCTAGAATGAATGGAGGAAAATAAATATGAAGGCTAAACATGAATGGAATGAAAGCAAGATCATCATAAGATAAATCACAAGATAGCCAAATGTTCATGTATAGTTCAACATTGTCAAGATCAAAGATGGAATGGAATGGATGAAACATGTAGAAGAACTACGCATGATGCCTGATTACCAGGTTTTCATCACGATATTTATCCAAGGTGCCACAAGGGAGTGATTTTCACCATAGGACAAATTTATTTCTCTTTACTTTTGCTACCAGGGTGCCTGTTTTCAGGTTTTCACCAAGGCACATTTTTAATTTTTTAATTTTCTGTTCTTTTTAAATTTTTTTTTTTTTTTTAAATTTTTTTTTTTTTTTGGAAGAATGCAAGCTTTTAGGTAATGCTCCTTGGAAGGATAAACCATGATATGCAAAGGATTCAAAATGATATGCTCACAGATGCTGATAGGGAAAGGAAGATGGAGGAGAAAATGGAGGATAAGGTTTTATGTAAAGCGAGTGAGGTTGGAAGATAGAAAGAATAGGTAAATGAGGAAAAAGGATAGAAGGTAGAAGAATAATGAATGGAAGGATTGTGAAAGGGTAGATGGAAAGGAAGACAAGATCAACATCAACAAACACCTTGAAGGGTGGTGAGAGGATGAAGGAAATGTGAATGAAGGAACACGTGAAGGAATATGGTGAATGTTTAGCAGAGGTTGCGGTTCAGTGGCATAGAATGGAAGATTGTTTTTGGAAGAAGATGAAGTGGAAGCCTTTGGAAGCTTGAATGTCAACTTCACTTGTTGTTCAACATAAGACTCTCTTAAGAGAGACTTTGGAATCCATATAGCCATAGACTTTTCATTTCTTTTTGATGATTTAGAGAGAATATCTTCAATGATGGATTTTGGAACCCATACTTGTCTTGTAATTTTCTTCTTAAATATCTCTTTTGACTTTATGCCTCCATGTCGATTAGAGTAGACATGGTGATCTTTTTTTTTTGATGGATTTTTATATTGCTTCTTTTTCTTGTATTGAACATTCAAGTTACTTCCAAAAAACTTGGGACTTGTGGAAGAAGAAGGAGAATATGATTGGTTTAGATGAGTGGATGGATGAAAAGGATTCAAGGGTATGCATCTATGTTGATCTTGAGGAAAGATAGGACATGGAGGGATGTAAGGTCCCAAGATGGATGGTGAATTAGGAGAATTAGGAGGGGAAAGTGAAGGGACATAAGGACCCAAGATGGAAGGAAGACATGAAGCCCTTAGTATTGGTGGAGGAGGTCCAAGGATAGATGTGGAAGATGCAAAAGGAGAATCAGTAAGTTCATCAACATCTATATGACAACCAAGGACATCAACATCTTTAGAGTGAGCATTATGATTTTCAATAGGATTGTGCACATCTTGAATAGGAGCAACTTCATTGATAGAATTTTTCAAAGCTTGCAAAGACTTAGGAAGAGTAGAAAGTGGAAGTGAACATGGAGTGGTAGAACAAGAAGATGAAAGACTTTGATCTTGACAAGTAGCTTTGGATAGCATAAGCACGTCATTTTTCTCTTGATTTTCAATAGGCTTAACATTGGAAGTAATAACACCATTTTCAATAACCTCAATGGAAGTATCATCTTCAAAAAGTGCAAGTGTAGTAAGGTTATTTTTATTTTCAATAAGCTCAGCGGTGTAAGTAGTAGCTTGATCTTGCTTAGGAGAAGATTTAAGACATGGTGGAATGAATGAGAAAGGGTGTAAAGGATCAAAAGAACCATGGAATGAAGGAGAGACATCATGAAAAAAATTGGATGACATGGAGGGTTCTTGATCTTGATCTTTCTTTATGTTCTTTTCTTTATCATTTTTAGAGTCCTCTTGACATGGAGCCACTTCTACGGACAAGGAAGCAAGTTGGAGTTGTATGGAAGACTTTGGAAGAGATGGTGAAGGACCAGCTGAAGTAGGTATTATAGCACATAAAGACTTAGGCTTGCTAGGTGTAGCATTATTGGAAGTATTTGCACCCAAGTGAAGGTTAGCTTGAGTTTCTTTAAGAGGTATCCCTTGAGGATAACTATAGGGAATCTCATGAAAAGCATTAGAACTTCTATTGAATGAAAGATTTGTGAAAGATTTGGAAGCTTTAGTAGATGTATGGGTATTGGATGAAGTAGGGGATGGAAGGAAACCATCACAAGACAAAGGTTTAGCATTAACATGATCTTGTTTGAGAGTGCAATCTTTATTTTCAGCATGAGAGTTCCTAGAGGAAGGATTCTTATAATATTTATGTTTCAAATAAGCATGGTGCATTTTATATTCCTCAACAGTAGTAGCTGGATTATAATCAAGGTATTGTTCACAAAACTAATCAAAGTTTCTTTCAAAATCTGAATCATACGAATCACCATCACGATCTTTCCAATATGAGGACCCATTTCTAGTAAGCACAAGGATATGACTAGGAGGACTCTTAGGAATAGAGGTGTCACAGGTATCACTACATTGTCCATCATCATAGTCATCATAGTCATCATAGGTGGGTGCGTCACTCTTCATGGAAGAGGTGTCATAAGGATTATCGCGTTGCTCATTATGGTATGTCTTGTGAAGAGAAGTAAGACTCTTTCAAGAAGTAGAAGAAGAATGAGATCGTGAAGAAGAAGAAATTGAAGACTTAGTGTAGGAAGAGGACTTGGATAATGAGGAATTCAAATAATGTTTAGAAGAGTCATAGTAAGATTTGGAAGATGAAGAATGTGAATAGTGTTTAGAAGAATTGTGATAAGATTTAGAATGTGAGGAATGATGAGAAGATTTAGAAGATGAAGAATATTTGGATGAGATCATGAGTATGATTCTAGCAAAGGTGTCTGATTTAATCGATTTTTCTTTTATTTTTGTCATAAATTCATTACTCATGAGAATTTTGGAGGAACAACACTTTTTGAATATGTCAATTAGCTCAAGATCATCTATTCTTAATAAAGGTTCCAAAACCAGATATTTGAGATTCATGGTTCTAGAAGAAGAATCAAGCATAGGAGCAACATAAGAGATAAAATAGAAGAAAATAGACTAGATAATAAGAGGAAAAGAATCAAGAAGAAGAAAAAGAAGAATTTCCCATGGGAATAGAAGACTTTAGAAGAACACGGGAAATGGAGAGGAAAGAAGAAGACTAAGAGTCATCTTGTGCAATTGATACCATAACGTTCATTGAGATGTTGAGCAACATGACAACACCTAGGATCTGACAACTGGAGGTTGTTTCCTTTGACTAACTTGGTATCTTGTTGTAACTGATATGAAAGAAAGAAACTCTAGGTGATAAGTGTTATACACTGAATTTGTGCCTCTGATCTCAAGCTCTCGTAGTCTTGATAATCCAGTATAACATGGGACTATCTCAAGGTTGTGGGACCTTTTGCTAACTGAGATGAGACCTCCAGATTCTAGGCTAGTTCCTCTTGGATAATCACCCTGATTTGCTCTTAACAAGAAAGTAAACTTTGAGGGAAAGGGATAGAAGGAGTGCATGAAAGGGAAATGACATAAAGCAAATCTACCTACTAGGTGATGCATCGAAACTGGGTTTTGGATTTCAGTATAGAGGGATGAGACCAATGGAGGAATCAGGTCTAATAGGTCACCACTCACTGGATAGGTTTTCATAAGTATTTCATAGGAAGGCTTGAACAGAAAAACTCAACCTATGACCTGCAAACAAACATCCTTTTCTGTAACTAGGTGTAGGAATGAGACAAGGCTGCTAGGGGCTGTAATATACCTACAAAACACCTAAATCAGATCAGACACAGTAACATAAAGAATCATAGAAAGTGAGAGGGACTAAGAACCCCAATTTCTATTGACAACATTCATAAACTTCAATCCAATAAGAGACAAGCCAAAAAAAAGAAAGTACAGGGACATAAACATGTCACAGAATACTTTGCAGCATTTGTATTATCAATGAGAACTTACAAGATGTGAAAAACCAGAGAGAAAAAATGCTACAGATAGTTCTCCAAGAAAAGACTCTTTTTTACAAAATGTGAATTCTGAGCTCAAAAGCTCCAAAAAAAAATAATATATACAACTCTGCACGCAGGCAAGAATAAAAAATATCTCAATTAGGGCTACAGAGGTTTACAATAAAATATCCAACCCTAATTCAATCCAATCTAGCCATAAATGTACATGAAAATATCCCAGCAGATCAGATATATTTTGTTTGCATGTTCACTTCATGTTTATTCCTGCAAAAATCTGGCCACCATGATCCATCTACCTTCTTGCATCTTGGGCTCGCCATAACTGTAAAAATCTGATACTATGAGATATTTGAATTTAAAAATTGATATAACGGTCAGAGGTGGCACATAAATTTCCCATCGACGGTCAGTATTCAAAAAAAAATCTTACTTTAAAACATGACCGTCAGATCCTTCCTCTTTACCTGGTCTCGGCACTTGACTGCAAAACTAACTCAGTATTCACCCCAAGTTTCAATTTTCCCTTTATCGCTGAATCACTTAACCTTTTAACTAACCCCAGCTCTTCTAGGTGATTACACGACTAAAACCACAAAACTGGGTCCACCTTGCCACCTATCATTCTCTTATTCGTTCTTGACTACTCTGTAAGCATACACCTCGGTGGGCTTTGACACAGTCCCACTGCAACTTAGATTCCGATCCAACGGTGGTCGCATGATTGCAAAGGAAAGGAATGTTCCTTGCGAACATGCGACCACCGTAGATCTCTTTTCCTTTGGTACCCCACTGACATGTCTAAGAAATCTGGCCCCACTAAAAGATAATCCAACTCAGCACGTGGACCAATGAGAAATGAGCATGTCAGCGAATGAGGACCCACCTGACGAAGGTCTGACAGCAGAATAAAATCAACGATAGGCGCATGATCACAAAGGCAAGGAATATTCCTTGCGATCATGCGACAACCGTTAGATCTCTTGCTAGGAAGTCTGTTGGGCCTGCTCTGACAGATTGGAACAAGTTATTACCTCTGGCCAATGAGAAACTTCCACATCAGAATATGTGGCACTGGACCCACCAAAGCTTTGAAGCGCTACAGAGAAGGAAAGATCAATGGTTGTCATGATTTCGCAAGGCTCTGATAGATCCTTTGCAAAATCATGACAGCCATTAGAAGTCCTAGTGGTTATGTGACTGAAGAGAAATGAACATTCGTCAGGTCACAGGAAATTAAGCAGTGACCGGGAAATAACTAGCGAATAGGAGAAACACTACAGTCGCCAGGTCGCTGAATAAAAAGGGTAACTGCCGACTAACTTGGAGACTTGGCGACTAAGGGAAAAATTTAAGCACACATGCCTTATAAAAGATTTAAGTGGCCCAGAAAATGTAATGACCAAATAGAACATGGCTAGGGTTTGTAGGGTTTATGGTCACAACTGCTACTTTTTCAAATACAAACTTGTAGAACAGGGACCAAAATAAATTGCAGAGACAAGAGGGAAAAACATGAGGCCATGAAAATTTTCAGGGAATCTCGATAGGATAAAATAGAGGCCCTGGAAAGTATGATAGCCAAATTCGCATGCACAAAAAAATTTGGGTAACATTTTGATGATTTCCGCTAGATGTCAGCCTGCTAGACATGGAAAATCAGTGGCCTTAAAGCAATCCATTGGGCATGGAGTCATTACTGAACACAAAACTTTGACAGAGGGACAAAACTGGACCAGAAGGACAACTGTGCCCGAGCACTTCTTGGAAAACAGGGAAAAACTAAACTAGAAAGCTGGAAGAAAGCAAGAATTTACAAGGATTTACAAGTGTGTGTGTGAAAATTGTACCTGATCTGTAGACACAACACTCAGTAAAACATTAGAGGTTAGCTATAATCAAAATCGTGCAAAATTGAAAGCTATCTAACCAAGCGATTTACTGCCTTCTAATAGGTGCGAGATTGATGTTCTCAGATTGTAATCGAGATCAGTGACCTAGACGACACCTAAATGAAGGATTTGAATGCAAAAGATGGATATGAAATTGAATGCAATTAATCTATATTTTTGATATTTTCTATGTAATAAGAATGATAAAAAATGATATGAATCTATGCTAATATGAAATTGATATGCTATGAATGCTATTGAAAATTGATATGCAATGCTAATCTAACAATGATATGTAATATGAATGCAAAAATAAGATTGATCTCACAAAGATGTCAATTCGCAAGAGCTTTGATTCTTCAATTCCAATTCTCTAGCGTAATTGTGCAAAATATGAGATGATTTGTGAAGAGCTGAAGCCTTTAATTTATAGAAATCCAAGGCTTTGGAGGTGCATGGATAAAAGCCATAAATCACTCAAATTAACTCATCTTGATTTTTGAGTTATCTGATCATGAAAGATAGTTAATTCTCAAAATCATGCAAAAACATGCAAAAACAACTTTTTAACTCAAATTAGAGTTTAGATCAGCTTTTTGAACTCCAAAAGGATGTTGAGTTCCAAAAAGTTAATAACTTGCATTGATTTTCTAATTTGGAGTTTAACTGTTTCTTTTGAATATGCATAATAATTAAGAATTAAATAAATAAATAAAGTGATTTATCCTCAACTCAACTGATTTTTGAAATAAAATAATCAATTTATGGGTTAATTAACTATTTTACCAAACTTTTATTAAAAATTATATTATTAAATAATGACAACATGTTTTAATTAATTAAATAAGAATTTAATCAATTAAAGATAGGAATTTTGATCTATTGTCAAAATTAAATAATACAATTAATAATAGATAGAATTAAATTTAATTAAACAATTAAGTGGCAAATATTAAATCTAATTAATTAAATATGAAAATATTCAATTAATCAAACTTAGGATAAATGTGATTTATTGCCAAATAATCATTAAATTAAAGATAATTAAGATGATTAGGAATATTACTAGGAATATTCCCCGATGCAGAATTTAAAATAATCAATTATGATTCGATGATGTTTAGATGTGCCTTAGATTAGGACTTTGATGTCGATTTCGTTCGATTTGTCGATGTAGGAGGTTAATGAACTTATAGCCCATTTTTGGGGTATTACATTTTGCCCCTCTTTGAATTACTGTGCGAAGCGCAGTGGTTCAAAGATAGTCTGTGTTTGATAGAGATATGAAACTAATTCAAAAGATAAACCGATCTCAAGATAGAAACCAATTGAGAGATATTGAGATAGGAGGTCCTGAATGACCAGAGATAATGTTCACTGTAGCAGAAAATAAACCTATGATTGCGAAAAAGTGTCAAAACACCTGATTCTGAACCTTAGGATTGATAAGAAGTGAGTGACCCGTTCTAGACTCGATTGTCTTAGCAGAACTAGCAGGTATCACATCCGAATCCTTCAGTTGCCGAAGAACCAAGGAAAGAACACTATGATCTGATGGTTGCAAAAACTAATACAGTTTACAAGATTAGGAGAATACCAGATTGATATGGATCGATGAATCTGATATGCCCCAAGTGATGATAGATTTGCCTCGAGCGATGAGGACTTTTGATGAATCAGCGACTAGACGTGATTGTTGTCTTGATCACTGATGAAAGATATTGATAGATTTGATCGATAGAATTTGATTTACAGACTTTGAATGATGTGCAATACCATGCCCCCTTCGGAATTAAAATTGAAATCTGACAAGAAAAGTCAGCGTTGATAGTTTAGAAGCATGTTAATTGATTGGAAAAGTGGTTATACCCGTTCGAGAATGCATTCTGCATCGTTTGGAGGTCCTGGAGACCAAGTTTGACTAGGTTAAACCATGAGTTGACCATAGTTGACCAAGTTGAAATTTTGATAGTTTGATGTAAGATAATCAATTAAGTTGAAAACAGGATTTTTGTGATAATTGAAGGTTGAATATGCAAGTAGTTAATAAGATAAATGATCTCAGATTTCAATTTTGATCCCGAAAAGGATTCTACTTGCTATTTCATTGGAGGAACCTTCGTGTGAGATTTAGCTCTTGTTAGATTTGAAGAGACAAGTGGAGAATTGTTTAAGCATTGAAGTTCATTTAGCCATTGTGAGATCATGCAAACATGCAAAATGCAAAGAGACATGCAAAATGAAATGCAACCTAAGACCTAGGACCTAGTCACTGATCATATGTCGATTTGTTATCATCATTGAACTTTTAGGTAATCGGATAAATCAATACAATGCCCACTAGCTACGAAACCATAGACATATGAATATTGATTTGTAACGCTCAAGAACCAATACAACATCCCCTGGCTAGGCAACCATGGACATATGAATATTGATTTTGTTTTCAGAATGTCAGATTAGATATAAGCATCAAAGCATAAACGCTAGGATGACCTGAATATCATGTCCATTTTGATATAGCAATTTGTATAAGCATCAAAACATAAACGTTGTGATGACCTGAGTACGCCTTGCGTTGCAAACACATCAAACAATCAAAAGATCATTCTAAATCCAGTGTGAATTACCCGTAGTGACCCTTTATCGTTCACCTCCTTAGGCAAGAGCACGTTTCACAGTAGGAGAAAGAATTTACTTCAAAAAGATAATAGTTAGATCAAACGTCCTTAAATTTTTTTTGGGTATCAATGGTTGAGGTACGCATGACCATCCAATTCAAGATAGAGGCTCTTACAGTCGGACACCATTTCAATCCAAAATTTCCAAAGTTGTTAGATTGTCACATACAAGCAGAAAACAAAGAAAAGATTATGCCCCCAGTCATCACTCTCTAAATCTGATAAAGGACATCATTGAAGAGCTCGAAGGGACACAATATGCAAAAATCTCAATGCAAATCAGTAAGCATACAAGGAGATAAAAGCATGTAAAAAGCACAAATTGTTTTCAGTTGAATTTTGATGTTTGATTGTTGTAGAAGCAAAATCCTTTCTGGAGATGAGACAGACAGACAGACTCAACTGGAAGCTTCAAAGGACTCTGACTGGATAGGAAATGTCTAAGATACATGGGAGACCATAGGATATGACATTGATTGCCCCCAAATTTGAACATTGATAGGATACAGATGCGCAAGCTGATTGGTGTACAAACTGACTTATTGAAAATAGGATATGCAGAAACAAACCGGGAGATATGTACAACTAAAGCAAGACTGAAAGTTGGGAAAGACCAAGATTGTGCTGATAGATGGAGCATTTGGAACAAGTGGTGCCCGTTTGCCGAGTTTTCACCATCTTGGTAGAGATTCTATTTTTGCTACCAAGGCGCCTATTTCCAGGTTTTCACCAAGGCACTTTTCTTTTTTCTTTTTTCATTTTTTTGTATTTTTCATTTTTTCAATTTTTTTGTACTTTTGATATTTTTTGATTTTTTTGTGAATCATCAAGGCGCCTATTGCTAGGTTTTCACCAAGATGTTCATTTTTTAAGGACTTTTTCTGATTTTTAAGATTTTTTTAGGACATTTACCAAGCACTGAATGCCTTAGGCATAGAATTTTTTCAGATGGAGAACGTTGATTGGTTCTTAGAGTTGTTCTCCTTCAGTCATTGAGAGTTGATAGGCACCAGAGCCAAAAGTAGCAGTGATAACAAAGGGACCCAACCAATTGGGTTCGAACTTCCCCTTGCGTTCTCAATGTGATTGATTTTTAGGATTTTCTCTCAACACTAGATCACCAATCTGGAATTCTCTGTGTCTGACTTTCTTGTTGTAGCCTCTAGACATTCTCTTCTGATATACTCTGAGATGATCATACACTGCTTGTCTGCACTCATCTAGTAGTTCCAATTCTTGTAACCTAGACACTTTGTAGTCATCGTCGGTGACAAGTCCATGCATTTTGATTCTGAGTGATGGGATTTCAACCTCAATAGGCAGTACCGCTTCAGACCCATAAAGTAAAGCAAAAGGTGTAGCCCAAGTAGGTGTTCTGATACTTGTTATGTAGGCCCGTAGAGCTAGATTAATCATGAGATGCTTTTTCTAATACTTGTGCTGATATTGGTTTTGATACTGATTCTGATAATTGTTCTGATACTAGTTCTGATACTAATTCTGATACTGATTATGATAAGTGTTCTAATACTGGTTCTAATACTGATTCTGATAATGATTCTGATATTGGTTCTGATACTGGTTCTGATACTGGTTCTAATACTGGGTATACTTGATAGCATCTTTTTCCATTGCAAACTCCCAAGCAAGATTATATCGTGCAGTCCCAATGTCTAGCAAGGTGGAGAACAAGAGGGATTGGCAAGCTAGTGGAAGAGATGGAAGACAAGAGAATGAAAGCTAATGAAGGGAAGAAATCCTCAAGGGCAAACTCCTCAAGAATACTCAAGCTAGGGAAAAATTTTCATGTAAAGTGCATTTGGACAAGCAATGAAAGGCCAGCATAGGATATAAGTCACAAAAGCGTACTGCCAAAGAAGGACAGGATGTAGTCCAAAGGAGTAGACATGTCAAGAGGCTTCATAGCACTGTGTTTTACTCTTTCTTTCTTAGATCAAGACCAAAGGGGAAAAGGATAGCGACATGTGAAAATGAATGAAGGAAAATAAACATGAAGGCTAAATAGGAAGGGATTGAAAGCAAGATCATCATCAGACAACTCACAAAATAGCCAAATGTTTGTGTATAGATCAACATTGTCAAGATCAAAGAGAGAAGATGAAATGGATGAAATATGTAGAAGAACTACGCATGATGCCTGATTGCCAGGTTTTCATCATGGTACTTATCCAAGGTGCCACAAGGGAGTGGTTTTCACCTTAGGATGAAAATTTTTTTCTCTTTACTTTTGCTACCAAGGTGCCTATTTTTAGGTTTTCACCAAGGCACATTTTCATTTTTTTAAATTTTTTCATTTCTCTTTTTTGGAAGAAGGCAAGCTTTTTAGATAGTGCTCCTTGAAAGGATAAACCATGATATACCAAGGATTCAAATGATATGCTCAAAGATGCTGATAGGGAAAGGGAGATGGAAGAGAAAAATGGAGGATAAGGTTTTATGTAAAGCGAGTGAGGTTGGAAGATAGGAGGAATAGGCAAATGAGAAAAAATGATAGAAGGTAGAAGGATAATGCATGGAAGGATTGTAAAAGGGTAGGTGGAAAGGAAGGCAAGCTCAACATCAACACATACCTTGAAGGGTGGCGAGAGGGTGGAGGAAATGTGAATGAGGGAATATGTGAAGGAATATGGTGAATGGATAGCAGAGGTTGTGGTTTAGGCGCATGGAATGGAGACATGCTTTTGGAAGAAGATGAAGTGGAAGTCTTTGGAAGCTTGAATGTCAACTTAACTTTTTGCTCAACACCAGACTCTTTCAAGAGAGACTTTGGAATCCATATAGCCATAGGCTTTTCATTTCTTTTTGGTAATTTGGAAAGAATATTTTTAATGATGGATTTTGGAACCCATACTTGTCTTGTAATTTTTTTCTTAGATATCTCTTTTGACTTTATGCCTCCATGTCGATTAGAGGAGACATGGTGATTTTCTTTTGATGGATTCTTGTATTGCTTCTTTTTCTTATATTGAACATTCAAGTTACTTCCAAAAGACTTGGGACTTGTGGAAGAAAAAGGAGGATATGACTGGTTTAAATGGGTGGGTGGATGAAAATGATTCAAGGGTATGCATCTATGTTGATCTTGAGGAAAGATGGGAGATGGAGGTATGTAAGTACCCAAGATGGATGGTGAATCAGGAGAGTTAGGAGGGGAAAGTGAAGGGACATAAGGACCCAAGATGGAAGGAAGGCATGAAGATCTTTGTAGTGGTGGAAGAGGTCCAAGGATGGAAGTGGAAGACACAAAAGGATAATCAATAAGTTCATCAACATCTATATGACAACCAAGGATATCAACATCTTTAGAGTGAGCATTAGAATTTTTAATAGAATCATGGACATCTTGAATATGAGCACCTTCTTTGATAGGATTGTTCAAAGCTTGCAAAGACTTAGGAAGAGTAGAAAGTGGAAGCGAACATGGAGTGGTAGAACGAGAAGATGGAAGACTTTGATCTTGACAAGGATCTTTGGATAGCACAAGCACATAATTTTTCTTTTGATTTTCAATAGGCTTAACATTGGAAGTATCAACACCATTTCTAACAACCTTAATGGAAGTATCATCTTTGGAAAGCACAAGTGTAGTAAGGTCATTTTGATTGTCAATAAGCTCAACAGTGTAAGTAGTAGCTTGATCTTGCTTAGGAGAAGACTTAAGACATGGTGGAATGCATGAAAAAGGGGGTATAGGATCAAAAGAACCATGAAGCGGATAAGAGAAATCGTGAAAAAGAGTGGATGACATGGAGGATTCTTGATCTTGATCTTTCTTTATGTTCTTTTCTTTATCATTTTTAGAGTCCTCTTGACATGGAGCCACTTCTAAAGACAAGCAAGCATGTTGGAATGGTATGGAAGACTGTTGCAGAGATGGTGAAGGACCAGCTGAAGTAGGCATTGTAGCGCATAAAGGCTTAGGCTCTTTAGGTTTATCATTATTGAAAGTATTTGCAGCCAAGTGAAGGTTAGCTTGAGTTTCTTTAAGAGGTAGCCCTAGAGGATAACTATAGGGAACCGCATGAAAAGTATCAAGGCTTGTGTCGGATGAAGGTTTTGTGAAAGATTTGAAAGACTTAGAAGCTTTAGGAAATGTATGGGTATTGGAGGAAGTAGGGGATGGAAGGGAACCATCACAAGACAAAGGTCCAACATTAACATGATCTTGCTTGAGAGTGTAATCTTTATTTTTAGCCTGAGAGTTCTTAGAGGAGAGATCCTTATAGTATTGACATTTCAAGCTAGCACGATGTATTTTATAGTCCTCAGTAGTAGTAGATGGATCATCATCAAGGTATTGTCCACAAAAGCCATCAAAGTCTCTTTCAAAATCAGAATCATATGGATCACCATCACGATCTATCCAATGTGACGGCCCATTTGTAGTAAGCAGGAATGAACGATGAGGAGGACTCTTAGGAACAAAGGTGTCATAGGTATCATTACATTGTCTATCATCATAGTCATCATAGTCTCCAAAGCTAGATGTGTCACTCTCCGTGGAAGAGGTATCATATTGCTCAAATTTTTTTCGGGGGCATGGTGACATGTACAAGTCTTTATCAAATGGAAAAGAGTATAGAGGTTCCTTTTCTTTCCCAAGTTTGTCAAACTGGACTTGCATAGCATGTATCTATTTCATTATAGTGGCGATCAGAGCTTCTTCCTCTTGTTTACTGATTCTTTGAGACATGTATACTGATTCTCAATAGCTACTGCTCTGTTCTTGACACAGTGATTTATTCGACAGATTCTGGAATTAGGCTGAAAAAGCTAAGTATCTAGCAATTTTGACAATTTCTAACAACTCTCTCAAATTTTTCCAAATGACACTCTGCAGACTTGTACGACAGTTGGGTAGAAATGAAATGACAGTTGCGAAAGTCATACGACAGTTGGGTAGAAATGAAACAACAATTGACAAAACTCGTACGATAGTTGCTAACAATTTTTGGCTTCTTGAATTTTGCTGGTTTGAAAACTCGTACGACACTGGGCTCTCAATCATACGACATATGGGCGATACTGAAATGACATTTGACAAAAAGTAGTACGACTTTTGACTTCTTGAAATGACTTTTGACTCCAGAAAGAATTTTATGTTAATTTTTGCAAAATTTTAGGTCTTCAATTTTGGATTATTTGCAAATTGTACTATCCAGATTTTGAAGGTTATACCAGATTTGATCATTTTTAAGAGCCAAGTAGATAAACAAGCATGCAGAATAGCAAGCAAGTGATTCCAAGCACGTCTGAAAACAATGAACAAGGGAAAAAGCAACCTTGCGCATGAATAATCAAGTGACCAAATTGTGCTAATCCCTAAGAGTACTAATTGTGTATGTTCTGAAAAGTTTTGCAATAACACACATATACCTGAAAGTGAAAAATTGGCCTCTCTAGGGTTTTTAGTAATGGTTTGACTCTGCAACTTTTATGATTCAAAGGGGTGAACTCCAATCCCGGCACACCAAGGTTTTGACACAGTCCGAGAACTTAATCTTCAAGAGCTGCTAGGGAGATCTGACAACCCAACAATGAACCATACCCGTGGAGATTTCTTCCACAAGGACATTTATATAGCGGTTGTCACTATCACGGTGAAAATGGCTATGACCGCTTGAGGTTCCGTCAACGCAGTTTTTCTTGTGAAGGGATTGTCCGCTACGATTAACCCTCTCTAAAGATGACTCACAGATTTATACCACAAGGGGACTTGGCTCCAGATTCAAGGTTTTGACACCTCTTCACTTTTAACCCAAACAAAGCAAGCAGATTAATCCGACATGCTAAGACAAAGTTTTGTTCCACCAAGGTCTGTGATATCAACTCCACGTGATCTATCAACCTCTCCGGGGAGAGAATGTATCAATCAATAAGAGAAGATGCACTAACCAATTTTGATTCACCAAAGCTCGTGATATCAACCCCACGTGATCTATCAACCTCTCCGGAGAGAGAATGTGTCGATCAATAAGAGAAGACGCACTAACCAAGTTGAATGTGAAACGCACTAAGTATCCTCCCTACCTACAAGGATTCTTTCGTCAAGAAGGATTTCACTGGGAATCCAATCTTTCAAGAATCATGAATAGTGTTCATAGGGCCTAATTACTATGTGAGCACAGATATATTCCCGAAAGTAAATCTACCAAAAGTACCCAAAAAGTAGAAAGATGAACACTTAATGCTTAAAGTGAATATGAGATGAGTCCACAAGGTGGAACACTTAACACCTCACACAAGCTGAAAATGAGTCCCTAACTTAAAAAATAAGTGAGTTCTTAAAAGCACAAAAAGGTTGCCAAGTGGAACACTTAACGCTTCTGTCCTGTTGACCCCTCCCCTTTATGGCGCTGAGATTGCAACCACGGGGCGGAAATGAGGGGCCGGTGGATTAGCGAGTTGAATAACCCAAGATAGCAATCAAGATCAATCACAAGTATTCTAAGACTACTTAATGAATCCTTAAAAGGTCACAACCTAGTATCAATTATGCAAGTGTGTAGAAATAGATAAAAGCATGAAAAGATACACACAAGCCAGACACATAAGAGATTTATTTTAAGTTCAAATTGAAATGTTAATAGATGAAAGAGAATACCTTGGATTCTTGCAACGCGCTTAGTAGATTTTACTTGATTTTTAACAATTTTTGTTGAGCTTTACTATGCAAGCAAGCTACGAACTCTCCAACAAGCCAACAAGCAAACAAGATATGCAAGGTATATTCAACTTATGAAAACCCTAGGGTTAGATATAAAAATCAATTGTTAGGAGCAATAATAACTAAAAATTAATCCAAATGACAACTCATATCATGCATTGAATCATATGAAAAATAAGTGCATACCCATCACAAAATTTTAAGTTTTTTGCACTGCATTTGACCTAGTCAACAAGATCTAATTTTTTTGATATGATTTTGGCCACAAAAATAGAAATTCAGAATAAAGACCCCTACTAAAAAATAGAGAGCTTTCCAAAAATGCAAAAATTTTAGAAAAATCTCTTCATTTGTGCCCTAGAGACCCATTTTATCAAAATAGACCAGTTTTTATAAATTGACTATTTGAGCTATGATATCATGTCTAAATTTAAAACACAAAGAATGGACCCCCTGTAAAATTTAAAGAGCTTTTCGAAAATATAAAAATTTCTAAAACATATGCTGATTTACGTTAGATATTAATTTTTTCTATAATTTCAAGAAAAAAATTATTAAAAATTCAAAACATCTCAGAAAATTCTAAATTTTTTACTGTAGCTTCCTTGACATGTTATCAACTTGCAAAAAAAATTTCAGACCAAAATTCCAAGACGTTTGGGAGATAAAATTAAATCTTTGAAACTTTGGGGTTTTAGCTCCCAAAAAGATCAAAACCAGCATGCAAAGGTGGGTTGCCCCACGGTGGGCGCCAGAAATGTGTGTGTGAAAATTGTACCTGATCTGTAGACACAACACTCAGTAAAATATTAGAGGTTAGCTATAATCAAAATCGTGCAAAATTGAAAGCTATCTAACCAAGTGATTTATTGCCTTCTAATAGGTGCGAGATTGATGTTCTTAGATTGTAATCGAGATCAGTGACCTAGACAACACCTAAATGAAGGATTTGAATGCAAAAGATGTATATGAAATTGAATGCAATTAATCTATATTTTTGATATTTTCTATGCAATAAGAATGATAAAAACTGATATGAATCTATGCTAATATGAAATTTATATGCTATGAATGCTATTGAAAATTGATATCCAATGCTAATCTAACAATGATATGTAATATGAATGCAAAAATAAGATTGATCTCACAAAGATGTCGATTTGCAAGAGCTTTAATTCTTCAATTCCAATTCTCCAGCGTAATTATGCAAAATATGAGATGATTTGTGAAGAGCTGAAGCCTTTAATTTATAGAAATCCAAGGCTTTGGAGGTGCATGGATAAAAGCCATAAATCACTCAAATTAACTCATTTTGATTTTTGAGTTATTTGATCATGAAAGATAGTTAATTCTCAAAATCATGCAAAAATATGCAAAAACAACTTTTTAACTCAAATTAGAGTTTAGATCAACTTTTTGAACTCCAAAAGGATGTTGAGTTCCAAAAAGTTAATAACTTGCATTGATTTTCTAATTTGGAGTTTAACTGTTTCTTTTGAATATGCATAATAATTAAGAATTAAATAAATAAATAAAGTGATTTATCCTCAACTCAACTGATTTTTGAAATAAAATAATTAATTTATGGGTTAATTAACTATTTTACCAAACTTTTATTAAAAATTATATTATTAAATAATGACAACATGTTTTAATTAATTAAATAAGAATTTAATCAATTAAAGATAGGAATTTTGATCTATTGTCAAAATTAAATAATACAATTAATAATAGATAGAATTAACTTTAATTAAACAATTAAGTGGCAAATATTACATCTAATTAATTAAATATGAAAATATTCAATTAATCAAACTTAGGATAAATGTGATTTATTGCCAAATAATCATTAAATTAAAGATAATTAAGATGATTAAGAATATTACTAAGAATATTCCCCGATGCAGAATTTAAGATAATCAATTATGATTCGATGATGTTTAGATGTGCCTTAGATTAGGACTTTGATGTCGATTTCGTTCGATCTGTCGATGTAGGAGGTTAATGAACTTATAGCCCATTTTTGGGGTATTACAACAAGAAGGACCTACAGAGAGGGATTAACCGAAAAGCAAGGCTTCAAGTGGAAACCATTCACTGAGATTGGCAGGGCAGCTCCTTCAAGGGTTGAAAGCTGAAAAGCGTTAGATCCTCTGCACTCTGTTATAACAAATGGTCCACCCCAAAAGGAATCAAACTTTGTGTGCTTGCCAGGTTTTGACCTAAACTCATCCCATTTGAGAACTACATCTCCAACCTTGAAGTCTCTGACTCTGGCTCTTTTATCAAAGCTTCTCTTTGTTTGACTCTGATGGAATGCCATATCCTGCATTGACTTATCTCTGATCTCTTCTAGCTCCATCAACTAGGCATATCTGATTCACATAGGATCACTTTCCTCAAACAAGGCATACTAAGTGGCCAAGTCCAAGGCTGGTAATTCAGTTGAAATAGATAACTTGGCTTCTCTACCATACACCAACATGTATGGGGAATTACCAATGATTTTCTTCGGGGTAATTCTATCTACCCACAAGGCAGATTTCAATTTAGTATGCCAATCCCTTTGACTGTCTTGCAGGGTCTTTTTGATTATTCTAATCAGATTCTTATTTATTGATTTTGCCAAACCATTCCCCTGAGGATAGTAATTGGAACTTGTATTTAGACAAATGCCCTTCTTGACTGCCCACTCTGAGACTTTGACACCTGTAAATGCTAATGCATTGTCTGAAACTATAGAATCTAGAATGCCAAATCTATGAATGATGTCATCATAAAAACTTAAAACAACATTCTCATTAGCCTCTTTTAAAGCAACTGCCTCTGTCCACCTAGTGAAATAATCAGTTGCAGTGATTATCCACTTGTGTCTTGCACTAGATGGAGGGTTAATCATGCCAATAAAGTCTATACCCCACTTCATGAAGGGCTGCTCTGTTTTGACTGGCTGTAGGGGCAGAGCTGCAAATCTTTCTTTCCCTACAAAAATAGCACATTTGATGCATCTTTTAACGTAATCATGACTATCTTTGAAGATAGATGGCCAATAGTATCCAGCCCTCATGATCTTAAAAGCTGTAGTCCTAGGAGAGAAATGGCCACCTGAAGCTCCATCATGAAACTCAAATAAGATGTCTGCAACCCTTTCTAAATCTATGCATCTTAGAAGGACACCATTGTGATCTTTTCTGAAAATAATTTCATCTATCAGCACAAAAGGAACAGATTGTAGCCTGTAATACCTCCTTTTTGCTAAATCTAGGCCTGCAGGACATTGTCCTGTCTTCAAATAATTGATCATATTAGGCAACCAGCTAGCTGCCTTGGCTTGCTCTCTTGTAGAATGTACCACCAGAGATGCATCTATATATTCCAATTTCTTTGAACTTCTATCTTCTGCTAGATGCTCACAAAGACCTCTTCCTCTAACCAGCTTGGTAATCTGAATATCTATGTCATATTCCATCACCTTAGTGATCCAACTAGCTCTTTTTTCATTTAGGTCCTTAGAAAACAAAAATTCCTTGACACTTGGATGAGTAACCATCAAATGCACCTTGCTATGAGTCAACAAATGTCTGAAGTTTTTGAGGCTCTTTACCACAACAAGAACATGATTTTCTACAAAAGAGTATCTTTGTTCATACTCTTCTAAACCTTTGCTAAAGAAAGCAATAGGCTGCTCCAATCCTTCAACATTTTCTTGAGTCAACATTGTAGATATGACATCATGACCCCCATAAGCATAAAGGATAAAATCCTTACTGAAATTTGGGTTTAGGAGAGTAGGAGCTTCTGTTAAGGCTTCTTTAATAGCTTGGAAGTTAACTTTTCCTTCTTTGGTCCAACTGAAGGCTGAACCTTTCCTCAACATGGCTGTCACAGGCTTAAGTAACTCTACAATGTTAGGCAAGAATCTCCTAACAAAGTTAATCTTTCCTATGAAAGATTGGAGACCTTTCTTGTGGTGTGGTAATGGTAGTTCTAAGATGGCTGCAATTCTCTTAGGATCCACTGTAATTCCTTCTTTGGATACTACATATCTCAATAGTTTTCCTTCATGAACTGCAAACACACATTTCTTGGGATTAAGGGATATCCCAAATTCTCTGCATCTTTCAAAAATCCACCTCAAATGCCTGATGTGGGCTACTGCATGCTTTGAGTAGACAGTTATGTCATCTAGGTAGACCAGGACAAACTTGTACATGAGGCCCTTAAAGGCCATATCTATTACCTTTTGAAATGTAGCACCTGCATTTGACAAACCAAAGGGCATCTTCTGATATGCCATGGTTCCCCACTTGGTTGTAAATGCAGTCTTATATTGATCCTCTTCTTTCACTAAGATTTGATTGTATCTTGAATAGACATCCAACAATGAGAATCTCTCAGATCTAGAGACACATTATAGAATTTGTTCCATAGAGGGTAGTGGATGGCGGTCTTTTAATGAGGCTCTATTCAAATCCCTGAAATCAACACATAACCTCAGCTCCCCATTCTTCTTCCTGATAGGAACAAGGTTGGAAACCCAACTAGTATGTTTGATGGGGTAGATGATGCCACTTTCTATTAGTTTGATTACTTCCTTATGCATAAGTGGTTCAAGCTTGGGATTAACAGGCCTTTGCTTTTGCCTTACTGGTTTAGCATTAGGCTCCAATTCAATAGTGTACTGAGCAAGGGTAGGATCAAAACCCTTGAGGTCTCCATACCTCCATGCAAAAACATCACTGAATTCTCTGAATAATTTAGTGTAAGCTTTCTTTTCTGAATTAGTGTTTACTTTTCCAAATTGTAGGCTCTTACTTGGTTCCAACTCTAATTCAGCACAATGTTCCTGTTGGACTACCAGGCCAGCCTTATTTTTCTTGACTTCATCATCCTTGTTGAAGATAGTCTCTAAGGTGACAAGACCTTTAGGCATCTTATTAGATCTAAGTTGTATCACTTGATCACCATAGCTCTGTGATAATCTCTTTTGATTGTGCCTTGAAAAGACATCTTCTTCAAACAAGAACTACAAAATTTGTTCATCATTGTCAAACACTTGCCAACTAATATTATTATCTGGAATTGAAGGTCTGACAATAATCTTGATGTGCTACTGATCTGCCTCTTTTGAAATGCTATTGGGGATGTCAAACTGAGATCCAATAGCAGCTAACCTATCAGCATTTTGATTTAATTTTATGGGGATAGCAACGATATTGAAAGCATGGAAATCTTCAATAGCATCCCAAACTCTATGTTTGTATTCTTTCATGACATCATTTTTGGTTGCACTCATCCCTCTTACTTGGCTAACAATGAGTTCACTATCACCATATACTTTTAACGCTTTAAGCCCTCTTTTCCTAGCCCATTCTAGTCCATTAACTAGACTTTCATACTCTGCAGTGTTGCTGGTGCAAGAAAAATTGAATCTAAAGGCAGTATAATACCTTTCTCCTTTTGGGGATACCAGCATAGCACCTCCACCAAAACCATGTCTACTTCTAGCTCCATCAAAAAAAAGTTCCCAGACCTGACTATCCTGATCATCCAAATCAGTGTATTCTTTGAGAAGGCTTGGTTCTATGGCTCCACTTTCTTGAATCAAATAACTTCCCAAACCAAAATCCCAAACAAGACTCTCTTGGATCTCTGAGGTTCTTTCATCTAGGAGAATATCAGGGATATTCTCAATTTTGGTGCTTGCTTCACTAGTGGTTGGGAAGTCATTGTCATCAAATATAAGACAATTAGTATTGATGGAATTGGACATATATGGCTCTATATGATGTATTGCTAATAATTTTGATTTAATGGTGACTTTGGTACCATACCTTGTATGAAAGAGCATGTGAGACCAGTTGGAAGAAAGATAACCTCCTATCTTGGCTGTGAAGTCTCTTGAGAGACATAAGGAAAACAATGCAGGAAGATCTATGATATATATGTCAAGGAGAATGGGAAAATTAGGACTAGCATGGAGAATTAAACTGGTGTCCTTGGCCAAACCTATAGTACTGACTGAGGATCCATCAAGTTGTGTAACCTTCTTTTGGAAGGGTTCATATTTAAGTCCTAATTGATTAGCCACTTTCTTGGGCATTACAGTGCTAGTAGCTCCACTATCTACCATACAATTATGCACTAAAGATTTATCAATAATTAAAGATATGTAAAAGGGAGGTGGTTTTAAATTCCTACCTTGCATGGTATTGGCCTTGGAGTTTCTAGTTGGAGTCTCCTTTTCTTGATCAGTGTTGACCAACACTAGTTTTGCAATTTCTTTTGCAGGTTGAAGATTTGCTGCCTCTCTCATGGCCTTCTCCAAAATTTCAGGTTGGCCTAGAATAGACAAAGAGTCCCACATAGACATGGTGACATTCACCTTCTTCATGTTGTCTACAATATTATAAGGTGCCACAGTGTGTACCCTTTGTTGTGCTTTTGCTATGATGGGTTCTGGCTCTTTTGGAACTTGGCCCTCTTTGCTTGTGCCAACAGGGACCTCCTTGGATGTGATAGGGGTAGTTTGCTGTAGTGGCTCTACAGATGTATTAGCCTTAGCACCAGAATCTACTCTCTCCATGTCTTGGGCTCTCTCTTTTCTCTTGTGTAGGTAACAAAAGCAGCTTCATCATTGACTCTATTGAAATCTGGTTGCTCCCAATTGAAAAGAGCAGTCTCTTTCTCTTGTGTTTCTTGTCGAGGAGCTGTCCCACTAGAAGGAGCTTCTGTTTAAGCTTGTGAAGTATTTTGAACCATTAGTGCTTGGTTCATCCATCCATTAGAACACGTAGCCTGATTGTGGGGCTGATTGCAGGGGAGACACCATTCATTATCCATGGCCATATTGTTTTGGTTAGGAACCATATCCCTGACTGGATTTACAGAATTAAGAGGTGTAGGGTTATATGGTTGGAATGGTCTTTGATTAAAACTTTGTCTTTGCCCTTGATGGCCTTCTTGGTATGGTGGCCTATTTTGTTGATAAGGCTATCCTTGATTTTGGTATTGCTGATTAGGACCTTGGCCTTGTGATTGGAAGGGTGGCCTGATGCCTTGGTTTTGTTTCTTCAAGTTTGTGACCTCTTTGGTTAGAGTCTGTAGCAAATTTTTCATTTCTTGTATACTAGTTTGCTGACTACTCTTCACCTCTTGCAACTCTTGGGAGAAATTTGTTGTAGCATGTTCCTGACCACTGGTACTAACTTGAGGTGCTGAAATTGTGGGAGTAGGGGTAAATGGGGGTACTTGTGCAGGTGTAATGGGTTGAAGACTAGGAAAGATAGGCATGAGAGGTCTTCTCTGTATCATGCCTACTTGGATCAAATAGTTTTCAGCCCTGACAACAGTGTCAAAGGCTTGGGGTAAAGTGGTACCACCCATAGACTGGATCATGACATAAATTTGGCTATTTAGACTTTGCAAGTAGTACAGGAAGACATGGTCAGCTGATGGCCTTATAGAGACTGGGATTTTATTCCATGTTTTAAGGAATCTACTATTATAATCTTTCATTTTCTCTTGAGGGTCTCTCTTTATAGTTGTTAATTGCTCAACCAGAGACAAATTATCTAATTTATCCTCAAAATGTTTGCTTAATGCATCCCCTAATTCATCCCATGAAGTAATAGAACCAATAGTTAAAGTTCTAAACCACTCTAGAGCCTTACCTTTCAGAGATGCTGCTAATAATTTGGTGGCCACATCCTCTTGACTAATGTTGTGTATGCTGCAAATGGTGGTCACATCTCTTATGTGCTCAAAGGCTGTTGTCTGTCCCTCCCCTATGAAATCAGGTATACTCTTTAATGCCACCAAGGGCACATCATGATGCACTGCAAAATCTAATGGGCTCCCCTGATTGAAAGGTGTAAAGGTAAAATTTCTAGCCATTGTAGGAGGTGTAACCTGAAGATTAACAACTATATGAGCTGTATTTGCTAGATTTGGATCTTCTTCTTCTTCTAGATGTCTGGTCAGAGATCTGCCTCTTCTTCTAAAATGAAAGAGGAGAGGTCTCCTCACTGAAGTATCAGGAGGTGTAGATTGGACTCTTCTTGCAGGAGATTCTCTCTGAGTTGACCTGCCTTTGTAGCTTCTTTTCAAGGGCAACTCTAAAAATTCGGTAGGTTTTGAGCTTCTAGTCTCGATCCTTCTCATAAACCTTAAACAAGGTTAGCCTGAATCTTTGAAACCAGTGGAGTCACCAGATATACTTGACAGAACAACCTCTAAAGGTCTGTATTATGCAATCTGCATATCAGAGATGACACAATCTTCAACAAATGAACTTCTTTGCGGTCCCACTAGGCATGCCAAAAATGTTATACACTTGCACCAAGGTGGGGAATCCTTGAGCTTGAGTCTATACTGATAGACCTTGTGTACTGAATTTCTTTGATCTTTTTGCAGATGAACCAATAGGAACACCTTTGAACTTTAATCTGATCTTCACTGTGGTCCCACCGGGTGTGCTAGAAATTGTTATACATTGAATTTGCACCTCTGATCTCAAGCTCTCGTAGTCTTGATAATCTAGTATAACATGGGACTCATCTCAAGGTTGTGGGACCTTTTGCTAACTGAGATGAGACCTCCAGATTCTAGGATGGTTCCTCTTGGATAATCACCCTGATTTTCTCTTAACAGGAAAGTAAACTTTGAGGGAAAGGGATAGAAGGAGTGCATGAAAGGGAAATGACATAAAGCAAATCTACCTACTAGGTGATGCATCAAAACTGGGTTTTGGATTTCAGTATAGAGGGATGAGACCAATGGAGGAATCAGGTCTAATAGGTCACCACTCACTAGATAGGTTTGCATAAGTATTTCATAGGAAGGCTTGAACAGAAAAACTCAACCTATGACCTGCAAACAAACATCCTTTTCTGCAACTAGGTGTAGGAATGAGACAAGGCTGCTAGGGGCTATAATATACCCACAAAACACCTCAATCAGATTAGACACAGTAACATATAGAATCATAGAAAGTGAGAGGGACTAAGAACCCCAATTTCTATTGACAACATTCATAAACTTCAATCCAATAACAGACAAGCCAAAAAAAAGAAAGTACAGGGACATAAACATGTCACATAATACTTTGCAGCATTTTTATTATCAATGAGAACTTACAAGATGTGAAAAACCAGAGAGAAAAAATGCTACAGATAGTTCTCCAAGAAAATACTTTCTCTTTTTTACAAAATGTGAATTCTGAGCTCAAAAGCTCCAAAAAAAACAATATATACAACTCTGCACGCAGGCAGGAATAAAAAATATCTCAATTAGGGCTATAGAGGTTTACAATAAAATATCCAACCCTAATTCAATCCAATCTAGCCATAAATGTACATGAAAATATCCCAGCAGATCAGATATATTTTGTTTGTGTGTTCACTTCATGTTTATTCTTGCAAAAATCTGGCCACCATGATCCATCTACCTTCCTGCAACTCGGGCTCGCCATAACTGCAAAAATCTGATACTGTGAGATATTTGAATTTAAAAGTTGATATAACGGTCAGAGGTGGTGCATAAATTTCCCATCAATGGTCAGTATTCAAAAATTGATCTTACTTTAAAACATGACCGTCAGATCCTTCCTCTTTACCCGGGCTCGACACTTGACTGTAAAACTAACTCGGTATTCACCCCAAGTTTCAATTTTCCCTTTGTCGCTGAATCACTTAACCTTTTAACTAACCCCAGCTCTTTTGGGTGATTACATGACTAAAACCACAAAATTGGGTCCACCTTGCCACCCATCATTCTCTTATTCATTCTTGACTACTCTGTAAGCATACACCTGAGTAGGCTTTGACACAGCCCAATGCAACTTAGATTCCAATCCAACGGTGGTCACATGATCGCAAAGGCAAGGAATGTTCCTTGCGAAGACATGACCACCGTAGATCTCTTTTCCTTTGGTACCCCACTGAAACATCTAAGAAATCTAGCCCCACTAAAAGATAATCCAACTCAGCACATGGACCAATGAGAAATGAGCATGTCAGCGAATGAGGACCCACTCGATGAAGGTCTGATAGTGGAATAAAATCAATGGCGGGTGCATGATCGCAAAGGCAAGGAATATTCCTTGCGATCATGCGACAGCCGTTAGATCTCTTGCTGGGAAGTCTACTGGGCCCACTCTGACAGATTGGAACAAGTCATTACCTTTGGCCAATGAGAAACTTCCACATCAGAATATGTGGCACTGGACCCACCAAAGCTTTGAAGCGCTACAGAGAAGGAAAGATCAACGGTTGTCACAATTTCACAAGGCTCTGACAGATCCTTTGTGAAATCATGGTAGCTATTGATCATCTCAAACGGGACCCCACAAATTAGACCACCAGAAGACCTAGTGGTTACGTGATTGAAGAGAAATGAACATTCGCCAGGTCACAGGAAATGAAGCGGTGACCGGGAAATAACTAGCGAACAGGAGAAACACTACAGTCGCCAGGCCACTGAATAAAAAGGGTAACTGCCGACTGACTTGGAGACTTGGAGACTAAGGGAAAACTTTAAGCGCACATGTCTTATAAAAGATTTAAGTGGCCCAGAAAAGGTAATGACCAAATAGAACATGGCTAGGGTTTGTAGGGTTTATGGAGCACAACTGCTACTTTTTCAAATACAAACTTGCAGACCAGGGACCAAAATAAATTGCAGAGACAAGAGGGCAAAACATGAGGCCATGAAAATTTTCAGGGAAGCTTGACAGGATAAAACAGAGGCTTTGGAAAGGATGATAGCCAAATTCACATTAACAAGGAATTTTGGGTAACAATAAGTCAATCTCTCAAAGTGCCAATGCCAACCTAGGATAATTAAGATTCTCTATTGTCCAAAGAGAAAATGAAAAGATAGAAAATAAAAGGCGTCACGAACACTGTCAAAGAGGTGCTTCAAATGAAAGGGTGAATACCCTTGCACTTTTGAATCAGGAGGTTGGAGTTAGCCAAAATTCAATTGAAATTGAGATAGATGAAAAATGATTTGGACAATAAGAGGACCAAAATTTTCCAAGGGTGTAATCAACAATCTTAAAGATAAAATTTTCACTAAGAATAGCTTCCTAACTTGGCAAATTATTTCTAAGACATCCTTGTGAAATAATTGAAATCACCCTTAGAAGACAAAAACTAGGAATTTGTAATCAAAACAAGTCTCTGACAGCAAGGTAGAAAACCAAGCAAGTTGCAAAGAATCAAGCAAGTATATCAATAGATTTTTATCATTGATCAGGCACATAAGACAGCAATCAAGGAGTTCAAGCAAACAGTCTTCAAGCAATGAGCAAGGGACAAAACAACCTTGTGCATGAACATAGATATTGACTTAGTATTCTACTCCTTAAAGATTCTACTTGTGTATGTTCTTGAAAATATTTTAGTAGGCACATAGAACACAACACCTTAACAAGTTGTCTACAAGGATATACGTGGCTTTCTAAAAGGAGTCCTCGATATACGCAAGGTACGTGAGGCCCAAATCCATAAATGAGAAGAATCCAAAATCACACAGCCGGGGGAAGACGGTAACCCAAATCTCCTCCTTCACTTCTCAAAGGTATAAAATTATTTGAGGCTTAGCTAAGAGTGATATCAAACTCAATTCCCAAGAGAGGTGTCTTTTGATTCACCACTCGCTATTTATACTCTATCGGAACATGGGAGTTAAGGTCATCCCTTGAGGTGGTGTGTCCCCAAGTAGGCCTTCTAAAAAATAAAATTAAGTAATTCGCTATCAAAAGTATTTAAAGCACTAAAGGTGGAACACTTAACTCTTCAAGTAAATGTGAAGTGAGTCCAAAAGTGGAACATTTAAATCTTCAAGTGAATGTGAAGTGAGTCCAAAAGTAGAACATTTAACTCTTCAAGTGAATGTAAAGTGAGTCCAAAAGTGGAACATTTAACTCTTCAAGTGAATGTGAAGTGAGTCCACAAGGTGGAACATTTAACTCTTCACACAAACTCAAAGTGAGTCCAAAAGTGGAACATTTAACTCCTCACACAAACTCAAAGTGAGTCCAAAAGTGGAAAATTTAACTCCTCACACAAAATCAAAGTGAGTCCAAAAGTGGAACATTTAACTCCTCACACAAACTCAAAGTGAGTCCACACCTTAGAAAACTAATGAGATCAAAAAAGCATAAAAATGGAGAAACTTTGTGGAACACTTAACACTCTTTTCAAGTAGACCCCTCCCCTATGTATGAATGTTGAGCTTGCATCCAAAGGGCGGTAATGAGGGGTGATTAGAAATAAGCGAGTCCAACACCCAATCTAGCTAACAAGATCAATCAAAAGTAATCTAAAGTTGCTTATCAATACTACTCACAAATGACAAAGGGTTAAATCAATGGAATATTTAACTTTCCAAGAAAACATAGAGTGAATCCACAAAGTGGTGCATTTAACTCTCTATGTAAATAAAGAATGAATCCATCCCCTCAATCACTCAATGAGATATTTGATATTGGAACCAAGAATTACTTAAGGTTTAAACACAAGTATTTACTTACACAAACTTTTATGAAAGCAAATCTATGTTCATTCATTTCCCATTAAGAACATCAATTGAAATGTGTTCTATGAAAGCATGTAAACACTCAAACCAAACACATGAGAGGTTAAATTTTAATCCCAAGATCTAAATGTTGTAGAGATGGAACAAAGTACCTCAAGTCCAACGCTTTGTTTTAAGCATTTTTCATGAAAGCAAGAGCACTTTCAAATGAACAAGACAAGAAAAAAAGTAAACAAGATATGTAATCTATATCTAACTTATGCAAACCTTAGGGTTAGATCTGAAAATCAATTTTTAGGAGCAATGATAATCAGAAAATAATCCAAATGATAACTCATATCATGCATTGAACAATGAAAAATAAGTGCATACCCATCACAAATTTTTTTTTTTTTGCATTTGACCTAGTCAACAAGATCTGATTTTTACCACATGAATTCGGACCCTAAACCCAAAATGTAGAAAAGAGACCTCTATAAAAAAATAGAGAGCTTTCCAAAAATGTAAAAATTTTAAAAAAATCTCTTCATTTGTGCCCTAGAGACCCATTTTACCAAAATAGACCAGTTTTTATAAATTGACCAAATGAGCTATGATATGATTTCTAAATTAAAAACGTAATGAATAGACCCCTTGTATAATTTCAAGACCTTTCCAAAAATGTAAATTTTTTTGAAAAATATGTTGATTTGCGCCAAAAATTGATTTTTCATGAAAAAAAAAAGAAAATATCATAAAAAATATAAATTATCTCTAAAAATTCTAAACTTTTTTTTGGAGCTTCTCTGATATGTTACCAACCTACAAAAACATTTTCAGACCAAAACACCAAGCCGTTTGGGAGATATGATCAAATCTATCAAATCTAAAGATTTTTTTGTCTCCAAACAAATCTGCACAAGGGTTAGCTCCAAAAATAATCAAAATCAACATGCAAGAGGTGGGTTGCCCCATGGTGGGTGCCAAAAATGTATGGTGAAAATGTGACCACACTTCTATGAATCCTTACATGCAAGAAAACTCAACAATGAGCCCTCACAAATCGATCTATAGCTCTCTATGCATGGAGTTGCAAGATTTGTAAAATTCCTCTTAGCTAGAGTTATAAACTCATGACTTTGCTAGTCAACCACACAATGAGAGATTCCAAATCAAAGACAAGGGCAACAATGCCAATATCTCCAATGAAATCAATATGGATGCAATGCAATGCAAACTAATCTATGAGAATGAAAGATGCAAGCTATGCTATGAAAGAAAAATACAAGTGTTACAAATCCTCCTATTAAGCTATGTGAAGCTAATCTATTGCATAAAGAAAATCTATACTAAAAATGCCATGATTATGCAACTATGATGTAAGAAAACAAGCTAAATGAAATGCAACAACAATTTCTTCAAAGCTTGAATGCAAGAATGTCCTTAAAGAGCTCCAAATGACCTAGAAAACCTGCAGCATAACATTAGCATAAAAATCTAAGATATGAAAATGAAGGAGAGAGCTCTCCTTTTATAAGAAATGAGATGAAAATGGACCATTGAGATTAAGAGGCAAAAAACTTAATCAACGGTGGAGAAAAAAAGAAGCTTGATCCTTGTGCACAAATATCCTCTAATAGGAAAATAGGAGTTGACTTTAGTGTCCATATGAGACAAAAAGTACTTTTTCTTTTTTTATAAAATAAGAATAATGCTTTATTTGTGCAACATAAGATAAGAAGAAAAGTGAGGCTTTTTTATTTAAATAAAAGGGGAGGAAATTTCTTTTAATTAAATAAAGGCTTAGGATAAAGTGATTTTATTATTTAATTAAAAGAGATTTTTATTTAATTAAAAGAGATTTTTAATTAATTAAAAGGGAGCATGTTCTCTTAATTAAATAAGATTTTTTTTTTTTCTCTTTTAAATTAAATAAGGCTCAAACCTTAAGAAATATTGAATTGATTATGATTTGATCAAGGAAATTGATATAATTGATAAAATGTTGATATTTGAAAATATTGATTCAGGGATTTGACAAATTGCTAAATGGGGGCCCAAAGTCTAGGTGACCATTTTAGGGTGCATACAAGAGGAAGTGCCTCTCAAATACCGAAGAGTCCATTGAACTGCTTGCCAATGAGTTTTATCAGGATTACTCATAAATCCACTCACAACTCCCACTGCATGAGCAATATCCAAACATGTGCTAATCATGGCGTACATTAAACTCCCAACTGCTAAAGACTAAGGAATACCAGCCATCTCATGTTTTTCTTCCTGAGTGGAAGGACACATTTTTGAGGACAATCGAAAATGATCAGCCAATGGAGTGGTAATTGATTTTGCATTCGTCATATTAAATTTCTGTAAAACTTTGAGGATGTACTTTTCTTGAGATAACTTAATTTCTCTCTTATGTCCATCTCAGATTATATCCATCCCAAGAATCCTCTTCGCTACCCCTAAATATTTCATGGAAAAATGAAGAGACAAATGTGTCTTCAACTCATGAATGACTCTCATACTGTTACCAGCAGTCAACATATCATCAACATACAATAGCAAGATCACAAACTCACTAATCAGAAGCCTTTTGAAGTAGACACATGGTTTTGGTTCACAACGAGTAAAGACTTTTTGAGTCATGAAGTTATCAAAATTTAAATACCATTGACGTGGGTCTTGCTTCAGCCCATATAGACTCCTCTTTAACCGAAAAAATAAATTCTCTTGCCCCTATTTTACAAAGCCTTTCGGCTGTTCCATATATAACTCTTCAACAATGTCCCCATGTAAAAATGTTGTTTTGACATCGAGTTGTTTAAGCTCAAGGTCCCATGCTGCTGCCATGCCAAGTACCAAATAAATAGTCTACATTTTAACCATTGGAGAAAAAATCTCATTGAAGTCCACACCCTTCTATTGAGAGAATCCCTTCACTACTAATCTAGCCCTGTATCTCTTTCATCCTCCATCTTCCTCTTTTATATGATAGACCCATTTATTTTTCAAAGCTTTACGATTTGGCAGAAGGGGAACCAAATCCCATGTCTAATTTGTGTTTAAAGAATCCATTTCATCTTTCATGGCATCCATCCAGAACATCGAATTAACATCAGTACATGCCTGTTTAAATGTTTGTGGCTCTTCTTGATCTGAACCTAAGGAAAATAACAATTCGTAGTCATCAAATTTTCTTGGACATTTTTTCTCTCTCGTAGACCTCCTCAAATGAATATTTTGATTAGTGTTAACATCAGAATCATCAATATTTGCAACCTCTGTATGTGGAATGACATGCATCTGACCAACATCCTAACCTGCCTCATGTGGAGGACACCTTGCCTCCCATCTAGTTTCTACTGCAGGTGGGAATTGAAGAGTCTACGATCTTTGTATGAAACTTGCTGCAAGGTGTGTTATCGACAGCGTATGCTGCTCACGCTGGGCATGCGGAGACTGTTCAATGCACAAGGGAGTTTGATCCACATAAACTATTGTGGAGTCCCTGTGGATAGTTGGAGGTTGTGGGGGATTCCATGAAGGGAAGGATGCCAGTGGCAGGGGCATTGACTATTGAAGGGGTGTGGAAAACAGAGTGGTGTGCTCTGTGGAAGAATCACCACCTAAGGTGTGATCATCTAGTGGAAGGGATTTCAGTAGAGGTGGGATTGGAAATAGAGAACATGGCAACTCATTTGTTTTTGTGCCCTGCGTTGAGGGAAGGCTTGGCATTGACGTGGAGTTTAGCAATATAGGTGTAATTTCTGTGGTGTTATTAAATAGAGAACATGGCATTGAAGAAGTGATAGAAGAGGATGTAGCATGAGTGCTTGGAGTCACAATAGTGGTAGAGGGATGGAATGTCACCCGTGGAGTTCACTGTACAATATTGCCATTGTCAAACAAATCAAAATTGATGAAATCATCAGAAGTGGACTTATGATTGTGCAAACTTGAGAATTATTTCACATTAGATACAACATCGTGACTACGAATAACTTTGTGAGTGATCAGATCCCACAACTGAAAGCCAAACTAATCTTTACCGTACCCCAAAAATATGCATCTCTTGGATTTACAATCCAATTTCATTCCTTTCTCCTTATTAATGTGAGCATATGCATCGCATCCAAAAATACACAAATGAGAAAAATAAATTCTGTTACTAGCCCACCTCTCTTCCAGAATGTCAAAATCTAGACATGATGAAGGAGCTCAGTTTATCAAATAAACCGCTGTATTACATGCCTCTGCCCAAAATTCCTTCCCCAAACTAGCATTAGACAACATACACCGAGCTCTCTCCAAAATAGTTCGATTCAATCTCTCAGCTGCACCATTTTCTTGAGGTGTATAAGGGACTGTTTTAATCCTTTGAATACCATGATCTACACAAAATTGGTCAAACTCTGAAGAGCAATACTCACCACCATTGTCCATTAGTAAACATTTTATTTTTCTTCCAATCTGATTTTCCACCATAGCCTTGAAACTTTTAAATTTTGAAATTTTTTTTGATTTCTTATGCAACATATAAACCCAAACTTTGCGAGTGCAATCATCAAGAAATGTGACAAAACAATTAGCACCACCGATAGAAGTTACCTACGTAGGACCGAAAACATTGGAATGAATGAGCTCTAATGGAGATGATTTCTTTTCATGACCCATCCTTATGAAGTTGGTGCGATTTTTTTTTCCATAGAGGCAATGCTCACACAGTTCTAAATCAACCAATTTGAGTCCTGGAAGTTGGTCTCTTCAAAGCATGACTTCAAGACCCATTTTGCTCATATGACCGAGCCTCTTATGCCAAAGTTCAACATTGCTATCCGTAACTGCCATGGCTGCTCCCACTTCACCATTACACTCTAATGTGTATAGACTTCCAATTTTCTTCCCTTTTGGTAAAATTAATTGACCTTTGGACACTTTCCAAGAAGCGAGATCAAAGCTAACATTGCAACCTTGTGTATATAACTGACTGACTAAAATTAGATTACACTTAAGTGTAGGAACATGCCTAACATCTTTTAGAAGCCATTTACTTCCATTTTTTAGCAACAATAAAATATCCCCTTTGCTGACTATATCACATTCTTTATTATCCCCAAGAAAAACTTTACCAAACATACCTTTGTGGTAATTTGTGAAAGCACTCCAACATGGAGTTGCATGAAAAGAGGCACTAGAATTGAGAACCCATGGGCTTGAATCTGTGTCACCAGCTACATGTACCAAGGCTCCATCCATTGTAGCATTAACGCCATCATAGATCACTTTGTTTTGGGCCTTTTTATAATTCCAACATTGCTTCTTTGTGTGCCCAGATTTTCCACAAAACTAGCATGTGCCATTTCTTGCTCTCGATTTTGAGTGATGACTTGATCTACCTCTTCCATTATTATTATTGTTTCTTCCTCTCTCATGATTTCTACCTCTTGCTTGTGCTCATTACTTTTAGAGCATTGCCGGAAGAGGGTTCTTGATGCTTCCTTCGCATGTCTTCACTAAGTAGTGTGGCTGTGACTTCATCAAATTTGAGCTTGCTCTTGGCTGCAACTAAAGTGCTCACAGCTATTACTACACCTTCCCAACTATTCGGAAGTGAGCATAATAATAATATCACCTTTATTTCATCATCTAATAGGATACCAACTGAAGTTAGCTGAGTAACTAATGTATTGAACTCATTGAGATGGTTCAATATCACTCCTCCTTTCATTTTTAGATTATATAACTTCTTCATAATAAATAATTTGTTCAATTCTAAAGCTATCTCATATAATGAAGATAACTTATCCCACATCTCTTTCATTGTTGGCTTTGTCAAAACATTGAAGAGCACATTGCTGGATAGAGATAAGAAAATTGTTGCCTTTGCATTCTGATCGATCTTCAGCTAGTCTTCATCTGATAAAGGCCCTTTGCCCTTGGTTTTTCCAAGTAAAGCTTGTTGCAAATCCTTCTTGACAAGCAAAGATTCTATCTGCACTTTCCATAACCTGAAGTTCTTCCCTAAAAAATTTTCAATCTTCCATTTGTTTGCCTCATCCATGGTGTTTGAAAATCCTCATCGATTTCCAAAAATGAAACGAGCTTAACTTGCTCTGATACCAATTGTTGAAAGTAATTGCAGACAAAAGTTTAAAATAGAATAGAAAAATAAGAGATTAAAATACATAAACACAAACAAATAGATTATAGTGGTTCATTCAGAATGAACTACATCCACTCTTCAAGCCAGGGCATATCAGGTTTTATTATCACAATACAGTCTCTGTTACAACAACTCTATTTCATATATCTTTTACATGCTCAGAATAATCTATATTCATCATCGCAGTCAAAGAAGGAAGATGAAACGGTAAAGACATCTTGAGGATGTAGGTAGAGTGGAAGGATTGGGCCTTCACCAACTCTAACATTCTCTTCAGGATACAGAACCGTTACAGTGTCTTCAAATCATTGAATGTCTTACATTATATATTACAAGGGCAGTCATGACTTGATGAGACGTGACTCATTAATGAGTCAAGTCATGGCTGTCCAAATAACACTCAATGATTGTTTCACATCATTTCATTATGATAATAACATAGTAATCACAATGCTGTTACATATTGTTTTGATACATATCGTTCCACAAAACAATGCTGCACAATAATAACCAATGGTTATGAGAATTACAGTCGACACTGTCGACTTAACCACTACCGAACACTGTTATTATTACTTAAAACATATCACCGATAGTTATCAGTTAAGTTAGATAGAAATTATTCAAACTAATACTTATCAATGTTCATTATTGCAGTATTTAATAAAATCGATAAAATCAGTATTTGATATTTATCATTTCAAATATATAAACATTAATATATATGTATATATTAATGTATATGTAATTGTAATTGCATATACATTAATATATATGTATATATATTGATAGATTATTTCAAATATAATAATAAAATATACATATGTATATATTAATGTGTATGTATTAGCAAATACATATACATTAATATGTACATATATGTATTTATATATTAATTATCTGAACGATGCTATCAATTTCAACACTCCCTCTTAGCTAGGGAAGATAATTTTCCATATACCACCATACTTGTGATATCATGTAATACAAGAAATTATGATGTAAATGATAATTGTTATGCACATCACTTTAACATGTGAAGTGATGAATCACCTTAACTTGTGATACCTGATTTTTACATATTTCCTTAGATCATAATATGAAGAATCACCTTAGGTCACGATACCTAGTTTTCATATCACCTTAGATCATGATATGAGGAATCACCTTAGATCGTGATACCTATTTATCATATCACCTTAGATCGTGATAGTAGGAATCACCTTAGATCATGATACCTAGTTTTCATATCACTTTATATTGTCATATGAGGAATCACCTTAGATCCTGATACCTAGTTTTCATGTCACCTTAGATCATGATATGAGGAATCACCTTAGATCGTGATGCCTAATTTTTATATCACCTCAGATCATGATACAAGGATATAGTAATTTGAGAACATTACATTCCCCTTACATATAACCCTATTATGGTATGTGCATTGACATATAAAATTATACCATAAAAAATATCCATTACAAGATCGTCACCTTGTAATATCTAATACAGGTGTTAACTGTCTAAGAAGTCGTCACCTATTAGAAATGTACACAGGATGGATGAGCCCATAAGAAGTTTACACATTAAACATCTTTATTATATTAATACAAATCAAAATCATATTACAACCATACCAATTTTTTTCCTGAAGTGATCAACTTTCACCTTGGGAAGTGCTTTGGTAAGAATATCCACAATTTGATCTCCTGTACTAATATTTTCCAATTGAATCACTTTACTTTCAACCATATATTAGACATAGTGATAAGGAATCTCAACATGCTTGGATCTGTCATGAAACACTGGATTCACTGATAACTTGATATGACTGTGGTTATCACAATGAATAGTAGTTGGTTTTAATGGTTTACCAAATAATCTAGTAAGTAGTTTTTTGATCCATAATGCTTTTCTAGAAATCATCGAAGATGCAATATATTCAACCTCTGTAGAACTTTTTTTATAATGGTTTATTACTAATCCTTGATACCATATCTAATCCCAAACTAAAACAACATCATGAGGTGCTTTTTCGATCAATCAAACTTCCAACCCAATCCGAGTTAGTGAATCCATGAAGGTCCAAGCCCATCTTTTCATATTTGAGTCCATAGTTTAGAGTACCCTGAAGATACCTCAATAAATGTTTTGTAGTAGTTAGATGAATCTCTTTAGGTTCACACATGAACTTACTTAAGGAATTTACTACAAAACAAAAACTTGGTCTGGTATTTACCAAGTACATTAGGGGACTGATTATCTGCCTATATAGAGTAGGATCTGCAGGTGGGGATTCCACTGTTGCTTCTTTTAGCTTGTGAAAATTTATTTCCATGGATGATGACATTGGTTTACAGCTTAACATACCAAATCTCTTCAAAATGTTAAGAGTGTATTTTCCTTGATTCAAAATAATACTATCTGATTTTTGCCAGAATTCTAAACCAAGAAAGTAGTGTAATAGACCTAAGTCTTTCATATCAATTTTTTTGGCTAAATCCTTCTTGCATTAGTGAATAAGGTGATCCTCTCCTGTAATCAATAAATTATGAACATATAGAATTAATATCAACATATCACCTTTGTTTAGTTTGAAGTAGAGATTTGGATCAACATCATTTTTGGAAAATCCTAACTTCATAAGGTAATTATCAATCCTCTCATACAAGGCTCTAGGAGCCTTTTTAAGTCCATATAGGGCTTTCTTTAGTTTGCACACATGAGTTTTGAAATTGTGAATCTCAAACCCTTCAGGTTTCTCTAGATATACTTTTTCTTCAATGGCTCCATTTAAGAAAGCAGTCTTTACATCCATCTGATGCACTTTCTATCCTTTAGCAGTTGCAATGGCTAGGACTGTTCGAACTGAAGTATATCAGGAAACAAGAGAAAATTTTTCTTCATAGTCAATCTCTTCCTTTTGTGAAAAGACTCTAGCTACAAACCTTGCTTTGTACTTCTCTATACTACCATCTACAACATGTTTAGTTTTGAAAACCCATTTAGAGGTGACTACTGATTTCTCTTTGGGTCTAGGCATAATGTCCCATACATCATTCTTTATAATAGATTATATTCTTATGTCATGACATCTTTCCATACTTGATGCTGAATAGCATCTGGAACATTTGCAGGTTCTGATTTTGAGAGTTCACTCATTAGGGCTACATAACTAGATAATCATGAGGATCTTTTAATTTCCTTGAATGTCCCTGAAGGAGCTCCATAAGAATTTTCTTCTTCTATTATCTTAGTGGCCCAAAGGGGTCTCTTTTTGGGATTTTCTAATGTAGAGAGATTTTCCTCATTTTTTTCTTCCTTAAAATACTCCCTCTAAGTCTCAGGTATAAAATTTTCTTCTGGAGAGACATGTGTTTCTAGTTCTACATAATTTCTAGCTCTAGAGAAAGCTATGTCTTCCTCAAATATTACATCCCTCCTTAGTTCAATTTGATTTTGACCAGGTATATATATTCGGTATGCTTTTGAGGTTTCATTATATCCTACAAAAATACCTTTCTTTGCAGATGGTTCTAACTTTGTTCTCTTTTCTTTTGGTATATGTATGTATACGGGACAACCAAATATTCATAAGTTGCTGATGTCTGGTTTTGTCCCTGAGAAAGCTTCTTCAGGAGTTTTACTATCAATGTGAGAGTGCAGACATCTATTTTGAATATATACAACAGTATTAGATGCTTCTGCCCAAAGAGAAGTGTCAAAATTTTGGTCAAGAAGTATTACCTTGGTAGCTTCAATAATTGTTCTATTTTTCCTTTCAACAACCCCATTTTGTAGTGGGTTGTAAGGAACAATGTACTCCCTCTTAATCCCAACATCTTTGCAAAATTCCTCAAAAATGTCTGATGTATATTCTTTACCATTATCTGACCTTAGGGTCTTGATTTTCTTTCCAGAAAAGTTTTCAGTAATTGATTTGAAGTCTTTGAACATTTTCAGGATCTCCTCAGATTCTTTATGTTTAAGGAAATATATCCAGGTCTTCCTGGAGAAATCATCAACAAAGATTACATAGTATTTGCATCCTCCTATTGATGGAATAGACATTGGTCCACATAAGTCTGAATGAACTAATTCCAATACATTTTTTGTTCTACTAGAATTGTCTTGAAATGCCCCTTTTGTGTTTTTACCTAAATTACAACCTTTGCATGCCCTAGGGTGATACTGCTTAAGTTTTGGTAATCCGGTGACTAAATTTTCCATAGAAGATAGAGCCTTGTAGTTTAAATGTCCTAGTCTTCTATGCCATATCTCATTTGTGTTAGTGATTTCATTAATTAGGACTTGATTTGATTCAGTACATAACTCATATAGACAACCTTTCCTTCTACCTATGAATTGGGCTTGCTTAATAGTAGATTTCTTTAGCTAGGCCTTTACTTTAGCATCCATAAAGGTTAATCTATATCTATTATCATCAAGTGCAAATATGGATACTAGGTTCCTCTTGATACCTGGTACAAATAGTACTCTAGTAAGTTGATTGGAAATCCTATTCTTTAATTTGATAGTGCATGTCCCAACACCTTTCAATGGGTAAGTAGATTCATCTCAAATAGTCACTTCCTCATCGAATTCTTCTACCATAGAGTTTAGTAGTTCTCTAAATCCTGTAATATGTCTTGAAGAACCACTGTCCATAACCCAGATGCTTTTATTTGAGACTTGGTTTGAAAGTGTAGAGTAGAGCACAAACTTCTCATTTTTAGGTTCTTCCTTAGTCTTCTTCTTTGTTTTGGTGAATGAATCATGATGGTTTTTATATAGACAATTTATTACACAATGTCCATATTTATCACATCTAAAACACTGGACTTTGGACATATCTCTTTTATTGTTTTCATGGTTAAATTTCCTTTTCTTGAAGTGTCTTTTCTTCTTCTTGTGGGTATCCACATTTAGTACATGAAGATCTTCATCAATGGTTTTCTTCTTTATTCCTTTCTTGTCTAGTCTTGATTCCTCTTGAAGGCAATGTGTTCTCAATCGGTCAAATTTTGGAAATTAGACCTAGCACTTATGCCAGAGACAAAAGTCTCGCAAGATTCAAGCAGACCATCTAATGCAATCAATCACAATTCCTTACCATCAATTTCATAGCCAAGTGTTGATAATTGATCTCTTAGAGCTAAGACTCTCGTAAAGTATGAATTTATTTTCTCACCTTTGTTCATACTTATGTGATTTATCTCCCTCTTCAAGGCTAATTTCTTTCTTGCATTACTTATCTCATAAGTTTTCTCTAGTGCTTTGAACATTTCATATGCTCTTTCATATTTTGTTAATATTGGAACAATGTGATCTCTAACTCCATTAATGATGATCTTCATTGCTTTGTCATTTCCTTCATTCCAAGTTGATATGTCAGGTTCTGCCTATGGTTTTAATTTGTCTTCTCTTATAAAAGATTCGACTTTATTTTCTTTTAATATCATTATGATTCTGAACTTCCATGATTGAAAATTGTGTGCACCCTCAAGTCTGTCCTCGAATATGATAATGATTTCCATTTAGAATGTAATGTATTCAATCTAAATATTAATTTCTCAAGTTTATTAGCCACTTGGATCCTTCAGAACCAACGCTCTAATACCATGTAAAAGATGATAAACTTCTTTAAGATATTAGTATTGAATTTCCAGAATTAACGTTGCAGAGATTTAATAGAAACTTGTATACTTATTGATTACTGTATTCGGTGTCTTCAAATCATTGAATGTCTTACATTATATATTACAAGGCCAGTCATGACTTGATGAGACGTGACTCATTAATGAGTCACTACTCATCAAGTCGTGACTGTCCAAATAATACTCAATGATTGTTTCATATCGTTTCATTACGATAATAACATAGTAATCACAATGCTATTACGTATTGTTTCATACGTATCATTCCACAAAATAATGTTGCATAATAATAACCAATGGTTATGAGAATTATAGTCGACACTGTCGACTTAACCACTGCCGAACACTATTGTTAATACTTAAAACATATCACCGATAGTTATCGGTTAAGTTAGTAATTATTCAAACCGATACTTATCAGTGTTCATTATTGTAGTGTTTAATAAAACTGATATAATCAGTATTTGATATTTGTCGTTTCAAATATATAAATATTAATATATATGTATATATTAATGTATATGTAATTGTAATTGAATATACATTAATATATATATATATATTAATGTATATATTGATAGATTATTTCAAATATAATAATAAAAAATATATATGTATATATTAATGTGTATGTATTAGTATATACATATATATTAATGTGAACATATATGTATTTATATATTAATTATCTGAACGATGCTATCAATTTCAACACTAACTATAATGAAACAATTGACACAATAAAGAATAGATAAGATCTAAATGGTTAACTGGATTGATTGTAAATGGAAAAACTTTGTCTTGTCAAAATGATTTGTATATATGTACAACCGATTTATAAATTTTTATAAGTAAAATCCTTCACTATAATTGTTTCTTGTAGGAGACACTTATGTGCAATACTCTTGTTTATGTGTATTATTCATACACAAAATTCATACTTATACCTAGATCTCTTTTGATTGTTTATATATACACATGTATTCTTATTTCATTAGAGGTGTATTGATAATGATATTTTTTTAGTATCAATTACCAGCCAATCTTATTGATTGACCATGAGTGGATTGACCTAATGGAAATGCCTCTTATAATAAACATGTCTATTAGTTTAAATAAGAGCCTTTGGAAGAATATGTGCTACTTATAATGAATGTGTGCACTTGTTACATGTGACAACTAATACATGAATATGTATAATCCATATGGATTCTAGGATAAAAATACATAAAAATAGGTTTATCATGACTTGTAGGAAGAGTTATTAGAGGTAAAAATATCATAGGAGGAGGGGGGCTCATTAAAATAAATACCATCATATAGTGGTATAAATAATTCATTATGGCACTCAAAGATAAAATATGAAGACTCAATGAGGTACATCAAACATGATTTTCCTTATTCTCATGATTTTATACCTTCTCAAAGGTCTCCTTATCAACACAATTCACAAAGAACTCCACCTATAATTATCATTAATATGGAAACTCAAAGAGATGCATCTCAAAAAGTAGGTGCACATGCCAATAATGGATTATCAAAGCACAAAAGTTTATCCAAAGAAACATGTGAGAGAAACAAAGAAGGAAAATGTGTAGACATTTATGCTAATGAGGGACACTAGAATTTCTCTAAGTTTATTTGATAAGACAATTTAAGATAAATTCAATATTGCACTCCAAGCCCTCATTCAACATTCAATATTGCAGAGTTTCACCATTCTCAAGGCCTCGAATGAGCATGTCAAGATTCTTGTGGACAAAATGGAGCAGGGGAGAGGGGAGCAGGTGCTCATTGTGGTTAAGGAGGATCACTGACCTAGCAAAAGAACCAGGTCAAGCTTCAAAAAGCTGGAGGATAAAAAGAAAAAAGATATGGAGGAACTCAAAGTTTCCTCTGCCAATATGCAGATGCTAGTTGAACAGGTGGCTGATCTTATGAAATGTATCTAGCCAGTTGTCTGCTGTCCCGCTGTCTTTTTTCTCAGTCTTTCTTGTAAAGGACTCGTTAGTTTTTTGGTGTCTTTTTTTGGTGCTGCTGCACTATTTCTGATGGAACTTTAATGTTTATGCTGTAAATTTGATGTAAAAGGTTTCTAGTCCTTTCAAAACCTACTTTTATGTAATCAAAACATTTCTAAAGCATGAAAAATCCCTAAAATATATAACTAAGATTATAGAATGCACATGTACTTAACATTCTCAAAGAACTTTCATCCAAACCATGGTTAGTCTCCTTCAACTATGACTGAACCTCTAAGTGTGTGTCTAGTGTGAGTTCATTTTCACAATCCCCCTCTTCATTTCTAGGAGAATTTTTCTTTTGAGGCCACCAACAACTCTATTGGATGTTATCTATAGGTGGATGATACCATGACCACCATGGGTTTCTCCACCATTGCACACATTTTGGTTGAAATTGATATCTCCACACCTCTCCCTGGAGATTTGGTTCTCATGGCGGGGGACATTCCATGGACCAAATTATGGATTATGAGGGCCTCCCATTTTGATGTTGTCAATGCTTCTTTACTAGTTAGCTGACAATAGATTGTTATCTCTTGTGGCATAAAGGAACTGCCACTTGGTGGAAGGCCCATGTTTTCCATCACATGTGTCATGGGGCTAAACTAAATGTGCCAACATGTTTGGTGGGTAGGTGAATACTAGGAAATGATCTCTTTCACACTCCAAATATCTTGATCATTCTGAGCTACATTATTCCAGTATAATCTCTTAGGAGCTCAAAGTAAAAAAAAACTATCCAGCTATAACAGATTGGTTCTCAAAACTTTTGGTACCTATGAATATTTTTAATGAAATATAGGTGCAATTAGGGTTCCTCCATAGTAGGCTCTCTCAATTTTTAATTTCATTCCACCATTACGATAATGTTTCAAAAGTTACAAAAAGTGTCATTTACATTTAGTAAAAATTCACACACAACCATATTTGTGTTTTTTGCATCACGGGGAACCAACTTCACCAATAAATTTGTGTTGGCTAGGACATTCCTTATTTTTTACCCTAAATTTATTGATTAAGAGTACTAAGTACAATAAATTTCCAAAGTATGATAGATTGGTTACCAAAATTCATGCACCTAAACCTATAGCTACAAGTAGGGTCTCTCCACAATAACTCATGTTCTTTTTAATTATTCAAGTGATTTGATCAAGGTGACAATGTTTCAAAATCTATAAAAAAACTCAATTGCATTTAATGAGAAGTTGCAGGCAATAATATTTTGTGTTTTGTATGTTGTGGTGGTGAACCAAATTTTTTAAAACACTTGATTAGGCAAGTGAATGTTAGGAAAGGATTTTTTTTCTACCCCAACTTTTCCAATTGTTCTAAACTACTCTATTTCGGTATAGTCTCTTAAAATATCTGAGTGCAAAAAATTGCCAAACTGTGCCAAATTATTTCACAAATCCATGGCAACTATAAATATCCATCTAAAACTATAGGTGCAAGTAAGGTCCCTCCACAATAATCTCTCAATTTTTTAAATCTCCAAGCAATTTGATCGTAATAAAAATATTTCAATAGTTGTAAAAAGAACCATTAATTTTCACCAATAAGTTACAAGAAACCATATTTTGTGTTTTGTTCATCATGGTGCTAAATTGACTATGCCAAGATGTTTGTGTAGGAAGATGAGTGATAGACAAACCCCTATTTACACCCCAACTATTTCTTGGTTCTCAAAATTTGCATCACATATGAACATTCCATCTAAACCTACAAGTACAAGTAGCGTTCCTCCACAATAACACCTCTTATTTTTTAAATCTCCAATATATTTGACCATGACAACAATCTTCAAAAGTTGTAAAAAGTTGTTGAGAGACATATTTTACATTATTTATCTTGTAGGGTTCAACCAACTACTTGAATAAATCAAGGTGGATGGTGAATTATAGGGGAGGTCTTATTTCACAACCCATCTATCTTGATTGTTTCAAGGTACACTATTTGATGTGTTATCTTGAGTCCTAACTGTGAAAAACTGCTAAACTATTTGGACTATTTATTAGAATTCATGGCACCTATGAATATTTTATTTTAATCATAGGTGCACACAGGCTCCCTCCATAATACTATCTCTCATTTTTTTATATCTCCTATCCATTTTACCATAGTTGCAATTTTCTATAAGTTGTTAAAAACATTATTTTATTTCAACAAAGAGTTATCATGAAAAATTTTCATCCTTCATCTTGTGAGTCTCAATAAATAATGTAAATTTTTTGAGGTGGGTAGATAAATTCTAGGGGATGCCTTATTTCATACTTCAAAAGTATTGATCATTCTAGGACACATTTTACCAATGAAAGATCTTAAGAGTCCCCAATGCAATATCTTAAGAATCCTAAGCTCAAAAAATTGCCAAACTATGACAAACTACTTATTAGAATTTGTGGCACATATGCATGTTCCTTTTCAACCTATAGGTGGATATGGGGTTCCCTTATAGTACCTTATCTTAATTATAGTTAACTTGACAAAATTTCACCATTATGTGAAAGAATGCATTTTTTCAAAGAATGTCATTTTATAGTAGTGTAATCATGGTGTACCATCCTAAAACATTAACACCCATAATGAGATGCTCTATTAGGATCCATTTTGGTGATTTCAAGATTTGATGTCCTTTATGCTTGTTCTTGAAAACCTGATTCCTATTTTACCACATCTTTTCCACCATCCCAACACCTAGTTTGAATTTGGGTTGATTTTTCTAGGTATAGAATGTTTCAAACATTTTGCACCCAAGTATTTTGGTTCGGAGCCCTATGTCAGTGTGTTAGTAGGAAATTAGATCCTGTGGTTGACATATATTGTTTTTGAAGCTCGAGATGATGGATGAAGTATACACACACCGTATATCTCCTCGTTTTGATATCAATTACTATGCTCAACCACTCATGATCGAGAATGCATTCAAGCAATCAAGAATACACTAATACATTTGGGGTGAAATTGCGACGGTAATTTGCGACGGCAGGCAAATGTCATGCGGTTTTGGCTTTTTTTTTTCAAATATAGCCCGACACCATCGCAATTGCGACGACAATACATTTGTCAACGTCACAATTGTGACGTTGTCAGGATATAAGCGCAAAATAAAAAAAGAACATTGTCATTTGTGTTTTCAACAGCGCCGTAACCCTCCGCGAAATCACATCAGGATATAAGGCCAAAAAAAACAAGAACATTGTCATTTGTGTTTTCAACAACGCCGTAACCCTCCGCGAAATCACATCAGGATATAAGGGCAAAAAAAACAAGAACGTTGTCATTTGTGTTTTCAACAGCGCCGTAACCCTCCGCAAAATCACATCGGGATATAAGGGAAAAAAAAACAAGAACGTTGTCATTTGTGTTTTCAACAGTGCCATAACCCTCCACGAAATCACAGCTACAATTTGTGAGTACGTTGGGTTTATTTTTGTTTTATCATTATTATGTAATCTGGTACTCAGCTGTTAGAGAGCTAAAATACCCAGAAATGAGGACATATCTGTGTTGAATTTATTGTTAGCGGCTTTGGTTATTTTGAAGTTTAATTTTATTTCTTCATCTTTCAAGCACAAACATTTTGTGGACCATAACGTCTTCATTGTTTTGGGTATGCAGTGAAACAACCCTAACTTGCAACGTTGTCATTTGTGTTTTCAACAGCGCCATAACCCTCCGTGAAATCACATCGGGATATAAGGGCAAAAAAAACAAGAACGTTGTCATTTGTGTTTTCAATAGCGCCGAGAGAGATTCCCTCCGCGAAATCACAGCTACAATTTCTGAGTACGTTGGGTTTATTTTTCTTTTGTCATTATTATGTAATCTAGTATTCAGTTGTTAGAGAGCTAAAATACCCAGAAATGAGGACATATCTGTGTTGAATTTATTGTTAGCGACTTTGGTTATTTAGAAGTTTAATTTTATTTATTCGTCTTTCAAGCACAAACATTTTGTGGACCATAACATCTTCATTGTTTCGGGTATGCAATGAAACAACCCTAACTTGCGACTACCTTCACGGTACTTGTGTACAATATCATAATGGGACCTTTGACAACCGGCCCTCAAATCTATTTGTAGATTATCTTTGAATATAATCTTTCCTACCTCAGGTACGAGCAATCTTCTGGAGCAAGATAAACACCAACACCATATGCCGGACCACCATTCATTAATCTGTTATTGCTAAAACCATGTAGTATAATTGATGATATGCTTGTATCGGATGCTCCATGCCATGCATATTTAACATTTGCATTACCATGAGAATTTCTTGTTATCTCAACCTGTTTGTTGAAAACCTGCAGCCGAGCCTATCCCAACCTATTTGTATGTGAATTTCGATAAATACCAGTAACATTGGTTGCAAGTCCAATTTTATTTAGGCCAGTAAGGAAACAATTTTTCACAACTACATACTCTGTATCACAATCCACTAATTTGATCAATTTGTCCCCCAGCTGTTCAAATTCATGAGCCACAAAACTAGAACATTGTTGGGATTCAGAAAGCAAATTGTGATTAATGACACCATCCCTAACCTCATCACGCAATATCTGACCATTCTCCAACTGAGTTGCATTTTTACCTGTTCGAACCTTAGCTGATGTTTTATGAAGCAACTACTTTGCTTGGAAAGTCTTTATAGGTAACTCAGTTACAGGCTGTGGCTTTATATCCTTAAACAAGTTTGAATCTCTTAAATCTCTATACAATTCATTTGCGCTAGTGGGGCCCTCGGTTGAATATTTCTTGATCAATTCATCTAATTTAGGAACATTCATGGATACCACATCAGCCACAGGCTTCAAATTACTAGGAATACAAACTTGCTCAGTTTTGGAAACCTCCATACTAGCAGTAACTCTATCACAATTCTCAGCATTTGAGGCCTCGGTTGGACTTATTCGAATTTCAATCTCGACCTCAACTTTAGAGGCAACTTCTTCATCGGCATTACCCTCAATGATAACTTTGGAGAAAAAGCATGAACCATTCTCATCAATCCAAGCAATGGACCTTTGACAGCCGGCCCTCAAATCTATTTGTAGCATTCGCAAAAAATCAACAAGATATGGAGAGCCATCTATTGCCAACTCTACAGTGGGCATGCCAGCCAAAAACTCATCTCTAAGTGAATCCAAAACTTGGACAAAAAAATCATTCCATGAGCCATTCCAAAAATACATCACCCTCGTGGGAACTGAACTCTTACGAAAATTCTCATAGTTATGCAATGCTGCCTTGCCCGAACAGCACTTATACAGACAACTACATTTCATGCCTCTATCTTTCTTGCCACAGTTAATCCTATTCTTCCGTACCCACTTAGATAATCTCCTTCCTGAGGATAGGAAACCATATTTATTTCCTTGTTTTCATTTCATTTGAGCTCTCTCCAAAAAATTTATGCCAAGCTGACACAAATGCTTCTCTTCACCCTTCATTGCAAACAAAACCAATTTACAGCCCAAACCATTTCAACTAGGGTGTAATTATTTACAATGTCACTACAACACCATAATCTACAACCACCCCTAACAAGAGGCTACAATATAAACCAAAATCCGATGCCACATTTTACATCGATACGAAGAGAAACACCATATAGAACAGAGAGTTGATCCTAGCATTCAGTCTCATTATTCAAACTCCGATCAAGCCATAAAACAATACTCAAATTGTCAAGAAGTTAAATTAGGCCAAGCAAACACCAGTTCCACCATGAAACCTCCAAATCTCAGTTTCTGACTCCACTCCAATAGCCCACTTCCTTTGTTAGGTCCACAGGCCTAATGCATGAGGTTTAGGATTGGGTTTCCAAACAAAGTATGAGGAATGGGTACCTGGGATCAAACACTGAGTTTTAGGTTGTTCTCCTCACCCTAGGTGTATATGCCTATCAATAATGCAAATATAACAGATTGATTTAATTGGAACCAACTTGAATTAGAATGAATAGTCATTACATAGGAGACCCCTTAGTTATATAGCCAAGGTTAGTACAAAGGAGTGAATGAGACAATGACAATAGATAATCAATAGATAACTTATCACCCAACTAAGATGGAATCACATGTCCACAAAAGGTTAATGATCCTCCAATGTGTAATAAATTATGTGCGACAAAGGTGGAGTCAAGACATAAAGTGGAATGTGATAACATGATAACACCACATAAAGTGAAAAATTTCAAACTACTCCTATGTGATCCCTAAGTAAGCTTGAGTGTAATTAGTACCCACGTGATAATTTACCAAGTTAAAATAAATTTTGGTGGTAGGATTTTTTATTAGTTTTCTTTCTATCTTTTTTTACTAAAAACAAACTTGAAATGTATTTTATCTTTGTTTATTAATATAAAATCATATATTACCAATGGAAAAAATCTTCTATATATTTTTTCACCATGTTCTATAGCCGAATTGAACTGTTTGATGTATAATTTATCTACCTAATCTTTTGTGCTTGCATGACAATTTTGAATTTTTCAATCACATAATTTTTAATTTATTTATAGTTGTTATGCCATTCTTGTAATTTGATGCTCCACCCATTCTTACATTTTTCATTACACTTCATCTAGATTTTCTTCCTATGGTTTATAGAATACTTAAAAACCAAATTGAGCCAATGATTTTAATTAATGGTTTCAACCTTTTTTAATAGCTTACATTTGGGTTATCACTAATGTTTCTAAAGGAAAAGTGCCTACTGTAGCTAAAAGAATTTCATGAGAAACTATAAATTTGATTATAAGATTTCTTTTTACTATATTTTTTTTTATTCTTTCTAGTTATCTCCAATTGTTCAATTTCTCATATTTTTTCCCAACACTTGACAACCATAAAGGACAACCAACATGGGTAGTAGACCAATATGGTTTTTCTCATTTTTTAATCCCAAAGTTTGGCTCTCCTACACCCATTTTGAAGAAGGTGTGAGGTCGTTTAACCTTAATGCATTCCCTTTATTGTCTTTCTCTTCTAACTGAGCTTACAATGAAAATAATCCTAATACATTTGTATTCTTTCATTATTTCTAGCAAGCTACCTTAAAAAAGAATGGTAATATTTTTATCTTTTCTATTTAATAATACAACCATTATTTTAGTCTTGGTTATATGGACTTGCATTCTAACCTTCTGACAAAAAGTGTTCCAAGGCCTTCAAGTGCTCTCTCAATGCATGGTCTTTTAAAAAAAAAAAAGATAAGATCAACAACATATAAAAGAACCTTCACCCCATAGTTTTCCAATTGAATAACTTCCCCATCTATCTTCATTAATCATGCCTCTAACTTATAAATGTATATGATATAGGGGGAATAACTATTTGAATCTAATGTCACCACCAAAATACTTAGACATATTCTTTCTTGTTATCATTTTAGCTCTAACCTTATCATAAAATATATGCACAACTTCTCTATATAAATCTTAGATGATTGATTATTTTATTCTATTCCATAGTTTATCTCTGGGTACCACGTTGAATGCTTTCTTTAAGTCCACAAAACAATAAGCATCTTATGCACCTTGACTGTCCAAGATTTTTTCAATCAAGTCCCTACAAAATAATGTGATGATCAATGGTAGAGTATCTGGGCCTAAAACCTAGTTGTTATTTTTCCCCCTTTCCCTCATTTTCTACCCACACAAAAACCAAGTTTTAAGGTCCTTCACATACCGCAACCTTCTGATTTTTCACTATATATCATTTTCCTAGTCAAAAACATAGAAGCTTTTGACCTAGGGCTTGCTCCCAAATGGTGTAACCTCAACCTCCTAGTTCAAAGCTTTTGGAATATGAAAAAGGACCTCCCTAACTTGCATTGTACCAAGGAAGAAGAATTTCCAACAGTCAAAATTCAAGTTAGGGCCATTTGAATGGCTAAACCCTGAAAACAAGGGTTTCTTAGACCAGCGGACAAGAAAATTGAATAACTCTGATATAAAATGACTCGAAGTTATCAAACCAATTCTAAAAGCATAAAATGGAGATACTCCAACTTTCAGATAGGTTTTGATCACCACTTCACATCCGTACACCGTACTGTCACCGTGATTTGCACAGAAAATTGCTCTGAAACAGGTAGTTTTATTGATTTGAAAGCAATTTGAATACAATGAGGATCTCTTCGATTTCCTCAGTCATTTGGAAGCCTAAATAGGCTCTCCCCACTGTTGGCTTAACCATTTTTATGGTTGTAGCCGTTTAACCAATTCAAACTCAAAATTGCTTAGCAACTTTAAAAGTTGCATTACAACTTTAAAACAACTTTTGCCGGGTAAGACAAAAAGTCTGGTTTGGAAGACTAAAAGACCTTATTTCATGTTTTAGACTTTCAAACACTCTTAAAACACCTAAAGACACCTAGATAACAAAATTTCATCCAAGGGACCAATCGATACCCAAGGTTTATTAGAGTGACTGTCCTCATTTGTTGAAGGAAAAAAACATTAATGTGGTTCAATAGTAATGCATTCAAGTGGCAATTACACAAGGGACAGTCACTATGATGTCCTCATTTGTGACAAGGACAGTCACACATGATGACATCTCACAGTGATTCTCCCTTGTGTAATTGCCACTTGATCACTCTAAAGACAACATGATAATGTACACTCACTGTAAGGACAGTCACAAATGAGGACATCTCACAGTGACTGTCCCTTGTGTAATTGCCACTTGAGTTACAAAAGGGACAATCATTGTGAGATGTCCTCATTTGTGACAAGGACAGTCACACATGAGGACATCTCATAGTGATTGTCCCTTGTGTAATTGCCACTTGAATGTATTGCTATTGAACCACATTAATGCTTTTCTTCCTCAACAAATGAGGACAGTCACTCTAAAGACAACATGATAATGTACACTCACTGTAAGGACAGTCACAAATGAGGACATCTCATAGTGACTATCCCTTGTGTAATTGCCGCTTGAATTACACAAGGGATAGTCATTGTGAGATGTCCTCATTTGTGACAAGGACAGTCACACATGAGGACATCTCACAGTGATTGTCCCTTGTGTAATTGCCACTTGAATGTATTGCTATTGAACCACATTAATGCTTTTCTTCTTCAACAAATGAGGACATTCACTCTAAAGACAACATGATAATGTACACTCACTGTAAGGACAGTCACAAATGAGGACATCTCACAGTGACTGTCCCTTGTGTAATTGCCGCTTGAATTACACAAGGGACAGTCATTGTGAGATGTCCTCATTAGTGACAAGGACAGTCACACATGAGGACATCTCACAGTGATTGTCCCTTGTGTAATTGCCACTTGAATGTATTGCTATTGAACCACATTAATGCTTTTCTTCTTCAAAAAATGAGGACAGTCACTCTGAAGACAACATGATAATGTACACTCACTGTAAGGACAATAAAAAATGAGGACATCTCACAGTGACTGTCCCTTATGTAATTGCCGCTTGAATTACACAAGGGACAGTCATTGTGAGATGTCCTCATTTGTGACAAGGACAGTCACACATGAGGACATCTCACAGTGATTGTCCCTTGTGTAATTGCCACTTCAATGTATTGCTATTGAACCACATTAATTCTTTTCTTCTTCAACAAATGAGGACAGTCACTCTGAAGACAACATGATAATGTAAACTCACTGTAAGGACAGTCACAAATGAGGACATCTCACAGTGACTATCCCTTGTGTAATTCAAGCGGTAATTACACAAGGGACAATCATTGTGAGATGTCCTCATTTGTGACAAGGACAGTCACACATGAGGACATCTCACAGTGATTGTCTGTAATGTCCCCTTTTTGGCTAACTTGGAAAATAGGAACAATTACTCCACTTCTCAGACTTACTCTATTAGATACTTACAATTAAACTAAGTAATGGAGGTTACTTAAGATATCAACCGCTATTTCAGATTCAATCACAATATGTGTGCAAGATGATATTGATACCAATATGTTTAATAGCACTATCGGATATATTGATATGAAATATGCTATGAATATGATGTTTCCTATCACTTATAGTGATAGTATAATAATGCTATGTCTGATATAAACAATATCGATATACAATCAATAAGTATTGCTTGCAGCAATGTATTTGTTGTGTCTGATATGATGATGTAATTATGCAAATGTGTAATATCACTATGAGTGATATGTTGCTATTTCAGATTCTGAATTATATGCTTGCAACTTCAAATATTGATGCTGTTTCTGACTATCCTTTCTATCTGTGCAATCATGGTGCTGTCTCTGATCTGCAATGATAAACTTGAAACCAAACTGCCAAAGGCAGATGCTCTATTGAGTATATCCAAATATGGATAAGTAAATAAAGTTCCAATGATGCCTTGAGTGACTGACGAGAATGCATTCTTATATTGTCTTTAACAAATGAAGAGTTGCTATGAATGAGACGTGTCTTATTTCTTCCTCCATGTCCCTTTGTTAATCACACCTTTCCATAATCCGACAGTTCGCATAATATTATTTCATTATTTTCTGATCATAGATAACTCCTAGATTGACTCAATATCAAATCTTTTTATGAAGGTAATCTTCCCTAATTGGTAGTGCAACCAGTAGTTAACATCCACTGTGTTTGT